>CM074721.1:13381254-13695164 GCA_037306005.1 Rhinophrynus dorsalis
TCCTGATACACTCAGGGTAATAGAACAGAGCGTCCAGTCCTGATACACTCAGGGTAATAGTACAGAGCGTCCAGTCCTGATACACTCAGGGTAATAGAACAACGCGTCCAGTCCTGATACACTCAGGGTAATAGAACAGAGCGTCCAGTCCTGATACACTCAGGGTAATAGAACAGACCGTCCAGTCCTGATACACTCAGGGTAATAGAACAGAGCGTCCAGTCCTGATACACTCAGGGTAATAGTACAGAGCGTCCAGTCCTGATACACTCAGGGTAATAGTACAGACTGTCAGTCCTGATACACTCAGGGTAATAGTACAGACATCCAGTCCTGATACACTCAGGGTAATAGTACAGACTGTCCAGTCCTGATACACTCAGGGTAATAGTACAGACTGTCCAGTCCTGATACACTCAGGGTAAGTAGTACAGACCGTCCAGTCCTGATACACTCAGGGGTAATAGTACAGACTGTCCAGTCCTGATACACTCAGGGTAATAGTACAGAGCGTCCAGTCCTGATACTCTCAGGTAATAGAACAGAGCGTCCAGTCCTGATACACTCAGGGTAATAGTACAGAGCGTCCAGTCCTGATACACTCAGGGTAATAGTACAGAGCGTCCAGTCCTGATACACTCAGGGTAATAGAACAGAGCGTCCAGTCCTGATACACTCAGGGTAATAGTACAGACTGTCCAGTCCTGATACACTCAGGGGTAATAGAACAGACTGTCCAGTCCTGATACACTCAGGGTAATAGAACAGACTGTCCAGTCCTGATACACTAAGGTAATAGAACAGAGCGTCCAGTCCTGATACACTCAGGGTAATAGTACAGACTGTCCAGTCCTGATACACTCAGGGTAATAGTACAGAGCGTCCAGTCCTGATACACTCAGGGTAATAGAACAGACTGTCCAGTCCTGATACACTCAGGGTATTAGTACAGACTGTCCATCCTGATACACTCAGGTAATAGTACAGACCGTCCAGTCCTGATACACTCAGGGTAATAGAACAGAGCGTCCAGTCCTGATACACTCAGGGTAATAGTACAGACCGTCCAGTCCTGATACACTCAGGGTAATAGTACAGACTGTCCAGTCCTGATACACTCAGGGTAATAGAACAGACTGTCCAGTCCTGATACACTCAGGGTATAGTACAGACTGTCCAGTCCTGATACACTCAGGGTAATAGTACAGACAGTCCAGTCCTGATACACTCAGGGTAATAGAACAGACCGTCCAGTCCTGATACACTCAGGTAATAGAACAGACTGTCCAGTCCTGATACACTCAGGGTAATAGAACAGACCGTCCAGTCCTGATACACTCAGGGTAATAGTACAGAGCGTCCAGTCCTGATACACTCAGGGGTAATAGTACAGACCGTCCAGTCCTGATACACTCAGGGTAATAGTACAGACTGTCCAGTCCTGATACACTCAGGGTAATAGTACAGACTTGTCCAGTCCTGATACACTCAGGGTAATAGAACAGACCGTCCAGTCCTGATACACTCAGGGTAATAGTACAGACTGTCCAGTCCTGATACACTCGGGGTAATAGTACAGACCGTCCAGTCCTGATACACTCATGGGTAATAGTACAGAACGTCCAGTCCTGATACACTCAGGGTAATAGTACAGAGCGTCCAGTCCTGATACACTCAGGGTAATAGTACAGACCGTCCAGTCCTGATACACTCAGGGTAATAGTACAGACTGTCCAGTCCTGATACACTCAGGGTAATAGTACAGACTGTCCAGTCCTGATACACTCAGGGTAATAGTACAGACTGTCCAGTCCTGATACACTCAGGGTAATAGTACAGACTGTCCAGTCCTGATACACTCAGGGTAATAGAACAGACCGTCCAGTCCTGATACACTCAGGGTAATAGTACAGAGCGTCCAGTCCTGATACACTCAGGGTAATAGAACAGAGCGTCCAGTCCTGATACACTCAGGGTAATAGTACAGAGCGTCCAGTCCTGATACACTCAGGGTAATAGAACAGAGTGTCCAGTCCTGATACACTCAGGGTAATAGTACAGACCGTCCAGTCCTGATACACTCAGGGTAATAGTACAGAGCGTCCAGTCCTGATACACTCAGGGTAATAGAACAGAGTGTCCAGTCCTGATACACTCAGGGTAATAGTACAGAGCGTCCAGTCCTGATACACTCAGGGTAATAGAAACAGAGCGTCCAGTCCTGATACACTCAGGGTAATAGTACAGACTTGTCCAGTCCTGATACACTCAGGGTAATAGTACAGACCGTCCAGTCCTGATACACTCAGGTAATAGAACAGACTGTCCAGTCCTGATACACTCAGGGTTATAGAACAGAACGTCCAGTCCTGATACACTCAGGGTAATAGTACAGACCGTCCAGTCCTGATACACTCAGGGGTAATAGAACAGACCGTCCAGTCCTGATACACTCAGGGTAATAGAACTAGACCGTCCAGTCCTGATACACTCAGGGTAATAGAACAGACCGTCCAGTCCTGATACACTCAGGGTTATAGAACAGAACGTCCAGTCCTGATACACTCAGGGTAATAGAACAGAGGCGTCCAGTCCTGATACACTCAGGGTAATAGAACAGACTGTCCAGTCCTGGTACACTCAGGGTAATAGTACAGAACGCCAGTCCTGATACACTCAGGGTAATAGAAAAGACTGTCCAGTCCTGATACACTCAGGGTAATAGAACAGACCGTCCAGTCCTGATACACTCAGGGTTATAGAACAGAACGTCCAGTCCTGATACACTCAGGGTAATAGTACAGACTGTCCAGTCCTGATACACTCAGGGTAATAGTACAGACCGTCCAGTCCTGATACACTCAGGGTTATAGAACAGAACGTCCAGTCCTGATACACTCAGGGTAATAGAACAGAGCGTCCAGTCCTGATACACTCTGGGTAATAGAACAGACTGTCCAGTCCTGGTACACTCAGGGTAATAGAACAGACCGTCCAGTCCTGATACACTCAGGGTAATAGAACAGACTGTCCAGTCCTGATACACTCAGGGTAATAGAACAGACCGTCCAGTTCTGATACACTCAGGGTAATAGTACAGACCGGTCCAGTCCTGATACACTCAGGGTAATAGAACAGACCGTCCAGTCCTGATACACTCAGGGTAATAGAACAGAATGTCCAGTCCTGATACACTCAGGGTAATAGAACAGAGCGTCCATTCCTGATACACTCAGGGTAATAGAACAGACCGTCCAGTCCTGATACACTCAGGGTAATAGTACAGACCGTCCAGTCCTGTTACACTCAGGGTAATAGAACAGGACCGTCCAGTCCTGATACACTCAGGGTAATAGTACAGACCGTCCAGTCCTGATACACTCAGGGTAATAGTACAGACTGTCCAGTTCCTGGATACACTCAGGGTAATAGTACAGACCGTCCAGTCCTGATACACTCAGGGTAATAGAACAGACTGTCCAGTCCTGATACACTCAGGGTAATAGTACAGACTGTCCAAGTCCTGATACACTCAGGGAAATAGAACAGACTGTCCAGTACTGATACACTCAGGGTAATAGTACAGACCGTCCAGTCCTGATACACTCAGGGTAATAGAACAGACTGTCCAGTCCTGATACACTCAGGGTAATAGAACAGACTGTCCAGTCCTGATACACTCAGGATAATAGTACAGAGCTCCAGTCCGGATACACTCAGGGTAATAGTGGACAGACTGTCCAGTCCTGATACACTCAGGGTAATAGTACAAGACTGTCCAGTCCTGATACACTCAGGGTAATAGAACAGACTGTCCAGGTCCTGATACACTCAGGGTAATGAGAACAGACCGTCCAGTCCCTGATACACTCAGGTAATAGAACAGACCGTCCAGTCCTGATACACTCAGGGTAATAGTACAGACCGTCCAGTCCTGATACACTCAGGGTAATAGAACAGACTGTCCAGTCCTGATACACTCAGGGTAATAGATCAGACTGTCCAGTCCTGATACACTCAGGGTAATAGAACAGACTGTCCAGTCCTGATACACTCAGGGTAATAGAACACAGCGTCCAGTCCTGATACACTCAGGGTAATAGAACAGACTGTCCAGTCCTGATACACTCAGGGTAATAGAACAGACCGTCCAGTCCTGATACACTCAGGGTAATAGTACAGAGCGTCCAGTCCTGATACACTCAGGGTAATAGTACAGACTGTCCAGTCCTGATACACTCAGGGTAATAGTACAGACCATCCAGTCCTGATACACTCAGGGTAATAGTACAGACCGTCCAGTCCTGATACACTCAGGTAATAGAACAGACCGTCCAGTTCCTGATACACTCAGGGTAATAGAACAGACCGTCCAGTCCTGATACACTCAGGTAATAGTACAGACCGTCCAGTCCTGATACACTCAGGGTAATAGAACAGACTGTCCAGTCCTGATATACTCAGGGTAATAGTACAGAGCGTCCAGTCCTGATACACTCAGGGTAATAGAACAGACTGTCCAGTCCTGATACACTCAGGGTAATAGAACAGAGCGTCCAGTCCTGATACACTCAGGGTAATAGTACAGACCGTCCAGTCCTGATACACTCAGGGTAATAGAACAGAGCGTCCAGTCCTGATACACTCAGGGTAATAGAACGACTGTCCAGTCCTGATACACTCAGGGTAATAGAACAGAGAGTCCAGTCCTGATACACTCAGGGGTAATAGAACAGAGCGTCCAGTCCTGATACACTCAGGGTAATAGTACAGACTGTCCAGTCCTGATACACTCAGGGTAATAGAACAGAGCGTCCAGTCCTGATACACTCTGGGTAATAGTACAGACCGTCCAGTCCTGATACACTCAGGGTAATATAACAGACTGTCCAGTCCTGATACACTCAGGTAATAGTACAGACCGTCCAGTCCTGATACACTCAGGTAATAGTACAGACCGTCCAGTACTGATACACTCAGGGTAATAGTACAGACTGTCCAGTCCTGATACACTCAGGTAATAGAACAGAGCGTCCAGTCCTGATACTCTCAGGGTAATAGAACAGACTGTCCAGTCCTGATACACTCAGGGTAATAGTACAGACCGTCCAGTCCTGATACACTCAGGGTAATAGAACAGACCGTCCAGGTCCTGATACACTCAGGGTAATAGAACAGACCGTCCAGTCCTGATACACTCAGGGTAATAGTACAGACCGTCCAGTCCTGATACACTCAGGGTAATAGTACAGACTGTCCAGTCCTGATACACTCAGGGTAATAGAACAGAGCGTCCAGTTCCTGATACACTCAGGGTAATAGTACAGACCGTCCAGTCCTGATACACTCAGGGTAATAGAAACAGAGCGTCCAGGTCCTGATACTCTCAGGGTAATAGTACAGAGCGTCCAGTCCTGATACACTCAGGGTAATAGTACAGACCGTCCAGGTCCTGATACACTCAGGGTAATAGTACAGACTGTCCAGTCCTGATACACTCAGGGTAATAGAACAGACTGTCCAGTCCTGATACACTCAGGGTAATAGAACAGACTGTCCAGTTCCTGATACACTCAGGGTAATAGAACAGAGCGTCCAGTCCTGATACACTCAGGGTAATAGTACAGACCGTCCAGTCCTGATACTCTCAGGGTAATAGTACAGAGCGTCCAGTCCTGATACACTCAGGGTAATAGTACAGAGCGTCCAGTCCTGATACACTCAGGGTAATAGTACAGACTGTCCAGTCCTGATACACTCAGGGTAATAGAACAGACTGTCCAGGTCCTGATACACTCAGGGTAATAGAACAGAGCGTCCAGTCCTGATACACTCAGTGGTAATAGAACAGACAGTCCAGGTCCTGATACACTCAGGGTAATAGAACAGGAGCGTCCAGTCCTGATACACTCAGGGTAATAGAACAGAACGTCCAGTCCTGATACACTCAGGGTAATAGAACAGAATGTCCAGTCCTGATACACTCAGGGTAATAGAACAGACCGTCCAGGTCCTGATACACTCAGGGTAATAGAAACAGATGTCGCAGTCCTGATACACTCAGGGTAATAGAACAGAGCGTCCAGTCCTGATACACTCAGGGTAATAGAACAGACTGTCCAGTCCTGTTACACTCAGGGTAATAGAACAGACTGTCCAGTCCTGATACACTCAGGGTAATAGTACAGACCGTCCAGTCCTGATACACTCAGGGTAATAGAACAGAGCGTCCAGTCCTGATACACTCAGGGTAATAGAACAGAACGTCCAGTCCTGATACACTCAGGGTAATAGAACAGAGCGTCCAGTCCTGATACACTCAGGGTAATAGTACAGACCGTCCAGTCCTGATACACTCAGGGTAATAGGAACAGAGCGTCCAGTCCTGATACACTCAGGGTAATAGAACAGAGCGTCCAGTCCTGATACACTCAGGGTAATAGAACAGAACGTCCAGTCCTGATACAGCTCAGGGTAATAGTACAGACCGTCCAGGTCCTGATACACTCAGGGTAATAGTACAGACCGTCCAGTCCTGATACACTCAGGGTAATAGAACAGAACGTCCAGTCCTGATACACTCAGGGTAATAGAACATAGCGTCCAGTCCTGATACACTCAGGGTAATAGTACAGACTGTCCAGTCCTGATACACTCAGGTAATAGTACAGACTGTCCAGTCCTGATACACTCAGGGTAATAGAACAGAGCGTCCAGTCCTGATACACTCAGGGTATTAGTACAGACCGTCCAGTCCTGATACACTCAGGGTAATAGTACAGACCGTCCAGTCCTGATACACTCAGGGTAATAGAACAGAATGTCCAGTCCTGATACACTCAGGTAATAGTACAGACTGTCCAGTCCTGATACACTCAGGTATTAGAACAGACCGTCAGTCCTGATACACTCAGGGTAATAGTACAGACTGTCCAGTCCTGATGCACTCAGGGTAATAGAACAGAATGTCCAGTCCTGATACACTCAGGGTAATAGTACAGACCGTCCAGTCCTGATACACTCAGGGTAATAGTACAGACCGGCCAGGTCCTGATACACTCAGGGTAATAGAACAGAATGTCCAGTCCTGATACACTCAGGGTAATAGTACAGACTGTCCAGGTCCTGATACACTCAGGGTAATAGTACAGACCGTCCAGTCCTGATACACTCAGGGTAATAGTACAGACTGTCCAGGTCCTGATGCACTCAGGGGTAATAGTACAGAGCGTCCAGTCCTGATACACTCAGGGTAATAGAACAGACTGTCCAGTCCTGATACACTCAGGGTAATAGAACAGACCGTCCAGTCCTGATACACTCAGGGTAATAGAACAGAGTGTCCAGTCCTGATACACTCAGGGTAATAGTACAGACCGTCCAGTCCTGATACACTCAGGGTAATAGAACAGACCGTCCAGTCCTGATACACTCAGGGTAATAGAACAGAGCGTCCAGTCCTGATACACTCAGGGTAATAGTACAGACCGTCCACTCCTGATACACTCAGGGTAATAGAACAGACTGTCCAGTCCTGATACACTCAGGGTAATAGTACAGACCGTCCAGTCCTGATACACTCAGGGTAATAGAACAACCGTCCAGTCCTGATACACTCAGGGTAATAGAACAGAGCATCCAGTCCTGATACACTCAGGGTAATAGATCAGAGCGTACCAGTCCTGATACACTCAGGGTAATAGTACAGGACCGTCCAGTCCTGATACACTCAGGGTAATAGAACAGAGCGTCCAGTCCTGATACACTCAGGGTAATAGTACAGACCGTCCAGTTCCTGATACACTCAGGGTAATAGAACAGAGCGTCCAGTCCTGATACACTCAGGGTAATAGTACTGACCGTCCAGTCCTGATACACTCTGGGTAATAGAACAGACTGTCCAGTCCTGATACACTCAGGGTAATAGAACAGACCGTCCAGTCCTGATACACTCAGGGTAATAGTACAGACCGTCCAGTTCCTGATACACTCAGGGTAATAGTACAGACTGTCCAGTCCTGATACACTCAGGGTAATAGTACAGACTGTCCAGTCCTGATACACTCAGGGTAATAGAACAGACCGTCCAGTCCTGATACACTCAGGGTAATAGAACAGAGCGTCCAGTCCTGATACACTCAGGGTAATAGAATAGAGCGTCCAGTCCTGATACACTCAGGGTAATAGTACAGACCGTCCAGTCCTGATACACTCAGGGTAATAGAACAGATTGTCCAGTCCTGATACACTCAGGTAATAGAACAGACCGTCCAGTCCTGATACACTCAGGGTAATAGAACAGACTGTCCAGTCCTGATACACTCAGGGTAATAGTACAGACCGTCCAGTCCTGATACACTCAGGGTAATAGAACAGACCGTCCAGTCCTGATACACTCAGGGTAATAGTACAGACTGTCCAGTCCTGATACACTCAGGGTAATAGTACAGACCGTCCAGTCCTGATACACTCAGGGTAATAGTACAGACCGTCCAGTCCTGATACACTCAGGGTAATAGTACAGACCGTCCAGTCCTGATACACTCAGGGTAATAGTACAGACTGTCCAGTCCTGATACACTCAGGGTAATAGAACAGACCGTCCAGTCCTGATACACTCAGGGTATTAGTACAGACTGTCCAGGTCCTGATACACTCAGGGTAATAGTACAGACCGTCCAGTCCTGATACACTCAGGGTAATAGTACAGACCGTCCAGTCCTGATACACTCAGGGTAATAGAACAGACCGTCCAGTCCTGATACACTCAGGGTAATAGACAGACTGTCCAGTCTGATACACTCAGGTAATAGTACAGACTGTCCAGTCCTGATACACCAGGGTAATAGACAGACTGTCAGTCCTGGATACACTCAGGGTAGTAGTATATGACTGTCCAGTCCTGATACACTCAGGGTAATAGAATAGAGCGTCCAGTCCTGATACACTCAGGGTAATAGAACGAGAGCGTCCAGTCCTGATACAACTCAGGGTAATAGAACAGACCGTCCAGTCCTGATACACTCAGGGTAATAGTACAGACCGTCCAGGTCCTGATACACTCAGGGGTAATAGTACAGACCGTCCAGGTCCTGATACACTCAGGGTAATAGTACAGACTGTCCAGTCCTGATACACTCAGGGTAATAGTACAGACTGTCCAGTCCTGATACACTCAGGGTAGTAGTACAGACTGTCCAGTCCTGATACACTCAGGGTAATAGTACAGAACGTCCAGTCCTGATACACTCAGGGTAATAGTACAGACTGTCCAGTCCTGATACACTCAGGGTAATAGAACAGACTGTCCAGTCCTGATACACTCAGGGTAATAGTACAGACCGTCCAGTCCTGATACACTCAGGGTAATAGTACAGACCGTCCAGTCCTGATACACTCAGGGTAATAGAACAGACGGTCCAGTCCTGATACACTCAGGGTAAGAGAACAGAGCGTCCAGTCCTGATACACTCTGGGTAATAGGAACAGACCGTCCAGTCCTGATACACTCAGGGTAATAAACAGAGCGTCCAGTCCTGATACACTCAGGGTAATAGTACAGACCGTCCATCCTGATACACTCAGGGTAATAGAACAGACCGTCCAGTCCTGATACACTCAGGTAATAGAACAGAGCGTCCAGTCCTGATACACTCAGGGTAATAGTACAGACCGTCCAGTCCTGATACACTCAGGGTAATAGTACAGACCGTCCAGTCCTGATACACTCAGAGTAATAGAACAGAGCGTCCAGTCCTGATACACTCAGGGTAATAGAACAGACTGTCCAGATCCTGATACACTCAGGGTAATAGTACAGAGCGTCCAGTCCTGATACACTCAGGGTAATAGTACAGACTGTCCAGTCCTGATACACTCAGGGTAATAGAACAGACTGTCCAGTCCTGATACACTCAGAGTAATAGAACAGAGCGTCCAGATCCTGATACACTCAGGGTAATAGAACAGACTGTCCAGTCCTGATACACTCAGGGTAATAGTACAGAGCGTCCAGTCCTGATACACTCAGGGTAATAGTACAGACTGTCCAGTCCTGATACACTCAGGGTAAGAGAACAGAGCGTCCTGGTCCTGATACACTCAGGGTAATAGAACAGACTGTCCAGTCCTGATACACTCAGGGTAATAGTACAGACCGTCCAGTCCTGATACACTCAGGGTAATAGTACAGACCGTCCAGTCCTGATACACTCAGGGTAATAGAACAGACCGTCCAGTCCTGATACTACTCAGGGTAATAGAACAGAGCGTCCAGTCCTGATCACTCAGGGTAATAGTACAGACCGTCCAGTCCTGATACACTCAGGGTAATAGAACAGACCGTCCAGTCCTGATACACTCAGGGTAATAGTACAGACTGTCCAGTCCTGATACACTCAGGGTAATAGAACAGACCTGTCCAGTCCTGATACACTCAGGTAATAGAACAGACTGTCCAGATCCTGATACACTCAGGTAATAGTACAGACTGTCCAGTCCTGATACACTCAGGGGTAAGAGAACAGAGCGTCCAGTCCTGATACACTCAGGGTAATAGTACAGACTGTCCAGTCCTGATACACTCAGGGTAATAGAACAGAGCGTCCAGTCCTGATACACTCAGGGTAATAGTACAGACCGTCCAGTCCTGATACACTCAGGGTAATAGAACAGACCGTCCAGTCCTGATACACTCAGGGTAATAGAACAGAGCGTCCAGTCCTGATAACACTCAGGGTAATAGTACAGAACGTCCAGTCCTGATACACTCAGGGTAATAGAACAGACTGTCCATCCTGATACACTCAGAGTAATAGAACAGAGCGTCCAGTCCTGATACACTCAGGGTAATAGAACAGACTGTCCAGTCCTGATACACTCAGGGTAATAGTACAGACTGTCCAGTCCTGATACACTCAGGGTAATAGTACAGAAACGTCCAGTCCTGATACACTCAGGGTAATAGATCAGACTGTCCAGTCCTGATACACTCAGGGTAATAGTACAGAACGTCCAGTCCTGATACACTCAGGGTAATAGATCAGACTGTCCAGTCCTGATACACTCAGGGTAATAATACAGACCGTCCTGTCCTGATACACTCAGAGGTAATAGAACAGAGCGTCCAGTCCTGATACACTCAGGGTAATAGTACAGACCGTCCAGTCCTGATACACTCAGGGTAATAGAACAGACCGTCCAGTCCTGATACACTCAGGGTAATAGTACAGAATGTCCAGTCCTGATACACTCAGGGTAATAGAACAGACCGTCAGTCCTGATACACTCAGGGTAATAGTACAGAATGTCCCAGTCCTGATACACTCAGGGTAATAATACAGACCGTCCAGTCCTGATACACTCAGAGTAATAGAACAGAGCGTCCAGTCCTGATACACTCAGGGTAATAGTACAGACCGTCCAGTCCTGATACACTCAGGGTAATAGAACAGACCGTCCAGTCCTGATACACTCAGAGTAATAGAACAGAGCGTCCAGTCCTGATACACTCAGGGTAATAGTACAGACTGTCCAGTCCTGATACACTCAGGGTAATAGTACAGACCGTCCAGTCCTGATACACTCAGGGTAATAGTACAGACAGTCCAGTCCTGATACACTCAGGGTAATAGAACAGACTGTCCAGTCCTGATACACTCAGGGTAAGAGAACAGAGCGTCCAGTCCTGATACACTCAGGGTAATAGAACAGATCGTCCAGTCCTGGATACACTCAGGGTAATAGAACAGACCGTCCAGTCCTGATACACTCAGGGTAATAGTACAGAGCGTCCAGTCCTGATACTCTCAGGGTAATAGAACAGACCGTCCAGTCCTGATACACTCAGGGTAATAGAACAGACTGTCCAGTCCTGATACACTCAGGGTAATAGAACAGACAGTCCAGTCCTGATACACTCAGGGTAATAGTACAGAACGTCCAGTCCTGATACACTCAGGGTAAGAGAACAGAGCGTCCAGTCCTGATACACTCAGGGAAATAGTACAGACTGTCCAGTCCTGATACACTCAGGGTAATAGAACAGACTGTCCAGTCCTGATACACTCAGGGTAATAGAACAGACCATCCAGTCTGATACACTCAGGTAATAGAACAGAGCGTCCAGTCCTGATACACTCAGGGTAATAGTACAGAGCGTCCAGTCCTGATACACTCAGGGTAATAGTACAGAGCGTCCAGTCCTGATACACTCAGGGTAATAGAACAGAACGTCCAGTCCTGATACACTCAGAGTAATAGAACAGAGCGTCCAGTCCTGATACACTCAGGGTAATAGTACAGAGCGTCCAGTCCTGATACACTCAGGGTAATAGAACAGACCGTCCAGGTCCTGATTACACTCAGGGTAATAGTACAGACTGTCCAGTCCTGATACACTCAGGGTAATAGAACAGACCGTCCAGTCCTGATACACTCAGGGTAATAGTACAGAGCGTCCAGTCCTGATACACTCAGGTAATAGAACAGAGCGTCCAGGTCCTGATACACTCAGGGTAATAGAACAGACCGTCCAGTCCTGATACACTCAGGGTAATAGAACAGACTGTCCAGTACTGATACACTCAGGGTAATAGTACAGAGCGTCCAGTCCTGATACACTCAGGGTAATAGAACAGAGCGTCCAGTCCTGATACACTCAGGGTAATAGAACAGAGCGTCCAGTCCTGATACACTCAGGGTAATAGAACAGACCGTCCAGTCCTGATACACTCAGGGGAATAGAACAGACTGTCCAGTACTGATACACTCAGGGTAATAGTACAGACTGTCCAGTCCTGATACACTCAGGGTAATAGTACAGACTGTCCAGTCCTGATACACTCAGGTATAGAACAGACTGTCCAGTCCTGATACACTCAGGGTAATAGAACAGACTGTCCAGTCCTGATACACTCAGGGTAATAGAACAGACCGTCCAGTCCTGATACACTCAGGGTAATAGTAAAGACTGTCCAGTCCTGATACACTCAGGGTAATAGAACACAGCGTCCAGTCCTGATACACTCAGGTAATAGTACAGACCGTCCAGTCCTGATACACTCAGGGTAATAGTACAGAGCGTCCAGTCCTGATACACTCAGGGTAATAGTACAGACTGTCCAGGTCCTGATACACTCAGGGTAATAGAACAGACTGTCCAGTCCTGATACACTCAGGGGAATAGAACAGACTGTCCAGTCCTGATACACTCAGGTAATAGAACAGACCGTCCAGTCCTGATACACTCAGGGTAATAGTACAGACTGTCCAGTCCTGATACACTCTGGGTAATAGAACACAGCGTCCAGTCCTGATACACTCAGGGTAATAGTACAGACCGTCCAGTCCTGATACACTCAGGGTAATAGTACAGAGCGTCCAGTCCTGATACACTCAGGGTAATAGAACAGACCGTCCTGTCCTGATACACTCAGGGTAATAGAACAGACTGTCCAGCCGATACACTCAGGGTAATAGAACAGACCGTCCAGTCCTGATACCTCAGGGGTAATAGTACAGGACTGTCCAGTCCTGATACACTCAGGGGAATAGAACACAGCGTCCAGTCCTGATACACTGAGGGTAATAGTACAGACCGTCAGTCCTGATACACTCAGGGTAATAGTACAGAGCGTCCATCCTGATACACTCAGGGGTAATAGAACAGACTGTCCAGTCCTGATACACTCAGGGTAATAGAACAGAGCGTCCAGTCTGATACTCTCAGGGTAATAGTACAGAACGTCCAGGTCCTGATACACTCAGGGTAATAGTACAGACTGTCCAGTCCTGATACACTCAGGTAATAGAACAGAGCGTCCAGTCCTGATACACCAGGGTAATAGTACAGAACGTCAGTCCTGATACACTCAGGGTAATAGAACAGACTGTCCAGTCCTGATACACTCAGGGTAATAGTTACAGAGCGTCCAGTCCTGATACACTCAGGGTAATAGAACAGACCGTCCAGTCCTGATATCACTCAGGGTAATAGAACAGAATGTCCAGTCCTGATACACTCAGGGTAATAGTACAGACTGTCCATCCTGATACACTCAGGGGTAATAGAACAGAATGTCCAGTCTGATACACTCAGGGGTAATAGTACAGACTGTCCAGTCCTGATACACTCAGGGTAATAGAACAGAGCGTCCAGTCCTGATACACTCAGAGTAATAGAACAGAGCGTCCAGTACTGATTACACTCAGGGTAATAGTACAGACTGTCCATTCCTGATACACTCAGGGTAATAGAACAGACTGTCCAGTCCTGATTACACTCAGGGTTAATAGAACAGACTGTCCAGTCCTGGATACACTCAGGGTAATAGTACAGACTGTCCAGTCCTGATACACTCAGGGTAATAGTACAGACCGTCCAGTCCTGATACACTCAGGGTAATAGTACAGAGCGTCCATTCCTGATACACTCAGGGGTAATAGTACAGACCGTCCAGGTCCTGATACACTCAGGGTAAGAGTACAGAGCGTCCAGTCCTGATACACTCAGGGGTAATAGTACAGACCGTCCAGTCCTGATACACTCAGGGTAATAGTACAGACCGTCCAGTGTCCTGATACACTCAGGGTAATAGTACAGAGCGCCCAGTTCCTGATACACTCAGGGGTAATAGTACAGACCGTCCAGTCCTGATACACTCATGGGTAATAGTACAGACTGTCCAGGTCCTGATACACTCAGGGGTAATAGTACAGACAGTCCAGTCCTGATACACTCAGGGGTAATAGTACAGACAGTCCAGTCCTGATACACTCAGGGTAATAGTACAGACCTCCAGGTCCTGATACACTCAGGGTAATAGTACAGACCGTCAGGTCCTGATACACTCAGGGTAATAGATCAGACCGTCCACTCCTGATACACTCAGGGGTAATAGAGACTGACTTCGTCCAGTCCTGATACACTCAGGGTAATAGAACTGACCGTCCAGTCCTGATACACTCAGGGTAATAGAACAGGAGCGTCCAGGTCCTGATACACTCAGGGTAATAGTACAGACCGTCCAGTCCTGATACACTCAGGGTAATAGTACAGAGCGTCCAGTCCTGATACACTCAGGTAATAGAACAGAGCGTCCAGTCCTGATACACTCAGAGTAATAGAACAGAGCGTCCAGTACTGATACACTCAGGGTAATAGAACAGAGCGTCCAGTCCTGATACACTCAGGGTAATAGTACAGACTGTCCAGTCCTGATACACTCAGGTAATAGAACAGACTGTCAGTCCTGATACACTCAGGTAATAGAACAGACTGTCCAGTCCTGATACACTCAGGGTAAGTAGTACAGACTGTCCAGTCTGATACACTCAGGGTAATAGTACAGACCGTCCAGTCCTGATACACTCAGGGTAAGAGAACAGAGCGTCAGTTCCTGATACACTCAGGGTAATAGTACAGACCGTCCAGTCCTGATGACACTCAGGGTAATAGTACAGACCGTCCAGTCCTGATACACTCAGGGTAATAGTACAGACTGTCCAGTCCTGATACACTCAGGTAATAGTACAGACTGTCCAGTCCTGATACACTCTGGGTAATAGTACAGAGCGCCCAGTCCTGATACACTCAGGTAATAGATCAGACCGTCCAGTCCTGATACACTCAGGGTAATAGTACAGACCGTCCAGTCCTGATACACTCAGGGTAATAGTACAGACAGTCCACTCCTGATACACTCAGGGTAATAGTACAGACGAGTCCACTCTCTATACACTCAGGGTAATAGAACAGACTGTCCAGTCCTGATACATCTCAGGGTAATAGAACTGACCGTCCAGTCCTGATACACTCAGGGGTAATAGAACAGAGCGTCCAGTCCTGATACACTCAGGGGTAATAGTACAGACCGTCCAGTTCCTGATACACTCAGGGTAATAGTACAGACAGTCCAGTCCTGATACACTCAGGGTAATAGTACAGAGCGTCCAGTCCTGATACACTCTGGGTAATAGAACAGAGCGTCCTGTCCTGATATACTCAGGGTAATAGAACACAGCGTCCAGTCCTGATACACTCAGGGTAATAGTACAGAGCGTCCAGTCCTGATACACTCAGGGTAATAGAACACAGCGTCCAGTCCTGATACACTCAGGTAATAGAACAGACTGTCCAGTCCTGATACACTCAGGTAATAGTACAGACAGTCAGTCCTGATACACTCAGGGTAATAGGTACAGACTGTTCCAGGTCCTGATACACTCAGGGTAATAGTACAGACAGTCAGTCCTGATACACTCAGGGTAATAGTACAGACTGTCCAGGTCCTGATACTCTCAGGGTATTGTACAGACTGTCCCAGTCCTGATACACTCAGGGTAATAGAACAGACCGTCCAGTCCTGATACACTGGCAGGGTAATAGAACACAGCGTCCAGTCCTGATACACTCAGGGTAATAGTACAGACTGTCCAGTCCTGATACACTCAGGGTAATAGAACAGACTGTCCAGTCCTGATACACTCAGGGTAATAGTACAGACAGTCCAGTCCTGATACACTCAGGGGTAATAGTACAGACTGTCCAGGTCCTGATACACTCAGGGTAATAGTACAGACTGTCCAGTCCTGATACACTCAGGGTAATAGAACTGACCGTCCAGTCCTGATACACTCAGGGTAATAGAACAGAGCGTCCAGGTCCTGATACACTCAGGGTAATAGAACAGAGCGTCCAGTCCTGATACACTCAGGGGTAATAGTACAGACCGTCCAGTCCTGATACACTCAGTGTAATAGAACAGAGCGTCCAGTCCTGATACACTCAGGGTAATAGTACAGACCGTCCAGTCCTGATACACTCAAGGTAATAGTACAGACTGTCCAGGATCCTGATACACTCAGGGTAATAGAACAGACCGTCCAGTCCTGATACACTCAGGGTAATAGTACAGAGCGTCCAGTCCTGATACACTCAGGGTAATAGTACAGAGCGTCCAGTCCTGATACACTCAGGGTAATAGAACAGACTGTCCAGTCCCTGATACACTCAGGGTAATAGTACAGAGCGTCCAGTCCTGATACACTCAGGGTAATAGAACAGACTGTCCAGTCCTGATACACTCAGGGTAATAGAACAGAGCGTCCAGTCCTGATACACTCAGGGGTAATAGTACAGACTGTCCAGTCCTGATACACTCAGGGTAATAGTACAGACTGTCCAGTCCTGATACACTCAGGGTAATAGTACAGACCGTCCAGTCCTGATACACTCAGGTAATAGTACAGACTGTCCAGTCTGATACACTCAGGGTAATAGTACAGACCGTCCAGTCCTGATACACTCAGGGTAATAGTACAGACTGTCCAGTCCTGATACACTCAGGGTAATAGAACAGACCGTCCAGTCCTGATACACTCAGGGTAATAGAACAGACTGTCCAGTCCTGATACACTCAGGGTAATAGTACAGAGCGTCCAGTCCTGATACACTCAGGGTAATAGAACAGAACGTCCAGTCCTGATACACTCAGGGTAATAGTACAGACTGTCCAGTCCTGATACACTCAGGGTAATAGTACAGAACGTCCAGTCCTGATACACTCAGGGTAATAGTACAGACCGTCCAGTCCTGATACACTCAGGGTATAGAACAGACCGTCCAGTCCTGATACACTCAGGGTAATAGTACAGACCGTCCAGTCCTGATACACTCAGGGTAATAGAACAGACTGTCCAGTCCTGATACACTCAGGGTAATAGTACAGACTGTCCAGATCCTGATACACTCAGGGTAATAGTACAGACCGTCCAGTCCTGATACACTCAGGGTAATAGTACAGACTGTCCATCCTGATACACTCAGGGTAATAGTACAGACTGTCCAGTCCTGATACACTCAGGGTAATAGTACAGACCGTCCAGTCCTGATACACTCAGGTAATAGAACAGAACGTCCAGGTCCTGATACACTCAGGGTAATAGTACAGACTGTCCAGTCCTGATACACTCGGGGTAATAGTACAGACTGTCCAGTCCTGATACACTCAGGGTAATAGTACAGACCGTCCAGTCCTGATACACTCAGGGTAATAGAACAGACTGGTCCAGTCCTGATACACTCAGGGTAATAGAACAGAGCGTCCAGTCCTGATACACTCAGGGTAATAGTACAGACTGTCCAGTCCTGATACACTCGGGGTAATAGTACAGACTGTCCAGTCCTGATACACTCAGGGTAATAGTAAAGACCGTCCAGTCCTGATACACTCAGGTAATAGTACAGAGCGTCCAGTTCCTGATACACTCAGGGTAATAGTACAGACCGTCCAGTCCTGATACACTCAGGGTAATAGAACAGAGCGTCCAGTCCTGATACACTCAGGGTAATAGAACAGAGCGTCCAGTCCTGATACACTCAGGGTAATAGAACAGACCGTCCATCCTGATACACTCAGGGTATTAGAACAGAGCGTCCAGTCCTGATACACTCAGGGTATTAGAACAGACCGTCCAGTCCTGATACACTCAGGGTAATAGTACAGAGCGTCCAGTCCTGATACACTCAGGGTAATAGTACAGAGCGTCCAGTCCTGATACACTCAGGGTAATAGAACAGAGCGTCCAGTCCTGATACACTCAGGGTAATAGTACAAGAGCGTCCAGTCCTGATACACTCAGGGTAATAGAACACAGCGTCCATCCTGATACACTCAGGGTATAGAACAGACCGTCCAGTCCTGATACACTCAGGGGTAATAGAACAGACCGTCCAGTCCTGATACACTCAGGGTAATAGAACAGAGCGTCCAGTCCTGATACACTCAGGGTAATAGAACAGACTGTCCAGTCCTGATACACTCAGGGTAATAGAACAGACTGTCCAGTCCTGATACACTCAGGGTAATAGTACAGAACGTCCAGTCCTGATACACTCAGGGTAATAGAACAGACTGTCCAGTCCTGATACACTCAGGTAATAGTACAGACCGTCCAGTCCTGATACACTCAGGTAATAGAACAGAACGTCCAGTCCTGATACACTCAGGGTAATAGTACAGACTGTCCAGGGTCCTGATACACTCAGGGTAATAGTACAGACTGTCCAGTCCTGATACACTCAGGGTAATAGAACAGAACGTCCAGTCCTGATACACTCAGGGTAATAGTACAGACTGTCCAGTCCTGATACACTCAGGGTAATAGTACAGACTGTCCAGTCCTGATACACTCAGGGTAATAGTACAGACCGTCCAGTCCTGATACACTCAGGGTAATGAGGAACAGAACGTCCAGTCCTGATACACTCAGGGTAATAGTACAGACTGTCCAGTCCTGATACACTCAGGGTAATAGTACAGACCGTCCAGTCCTGATACACTCAGGGTAATAGTACAGACCGTCCAGTCCTGATACACTCAGGGTAATAGAACAGATTGTCCAGTCCTGATACACTCAGGGTAATAGAACAGAATGTCCAGTCCTGATACACTCAGGGTAATAGTACAGACTGTCCAGTCCTGATACACTCAGGGTAATAGTACAGACTGTCCAGTCCTGATACACTCAGGGTAATAGAACAGAATGTCCAGTCCTGATACACTCAGGGTAATAGAACAGACTGTCCAGTCCTGATACACTCAGGGTAATAGAACAGAGCGTCCAGTCCTGATACACTCAGGGTAATAGAACAGAACGTCCAGTCCTGATACACTCAGGGTAATAGAACAGAGCGTCCAGTCCTGATACACTCAGGTAATAGTACAGACTGTCCAGTCCTGATACACTCAGGGTAATAGAACAGAGCGTCCAGTCCTGATACACTCAGGGTAATATAACAGACTGTCCAGTCCTGATACACTCAGGGTAATAGAAAAGAGCGTCCAGTCCTGATACACTCAGGTATTAGAACAGACCGTCCAGTCCTGATACACTCAGGGTAATACAGACAGAGCGTCCATCCTGATACACTCAGGGTATTAGAACAGACCGTCCAGTTCTGATATACTCAGGGTAATAGTACAGAGCGTCCAGTCCTGATACACTCAGGGTAATAGTACAGACTGTCCAGTCCTGATACACTCAGGGTAATAGTACAGACTGTCCAGTCCTGATACACTCAGGGTAATAGTACAGACCGTCCAGGTCCTGATACACTCAGGGTAATAGTACAGACCGTCCAGTCCTGATACACTCAGGGTAATAGAACAGAGCGTCCAGTCCTGATACTCTCAGAGTAATAGAACACAGCGTCCAGTTCCTGATACACTCAGGGTAATAGAACAGACCGTCCAGTCCTGATACACTCAGGGTAATAGAACATAGCGTCCAGTCCTGATACACTCAGGGTAATAGTACAGACTGTCCAGTCCTGATACACTCAAGGTAATAGAACAGAGCGTCCAATCCTGATACACTCAGGGTAATAGAACAAAGCGTCCAGTCTGATACACTCAGGGTAATAGTACAGACTGTCCAGTCCTGATACACTCAGGGTAATAGAACAGACTGTCCAGTCCTGATACACTCAGGGTAATGAGTACAGACTGTCCAGTCCTGATACACTCAAGGTAATAGAACAGAGCGTCCAATCCTGATACACTCAGGGTAATAGAACATAGCGTCCAGTCCTGATACACTCAGGGTAATAGTACAGACTGTCCAGTCCTGATACACTCAGGGTAATAGTACAGACTGTCCAGTCCTGATACACTCAAGGTAATAGAACAGAGCGTCCAATCCTGATACACTCAGGGTAATAGAACATAGCGTCCAGTCCTGATACACTCAGGGTAATAGTACAGACTGTCCAGTCCTGATACACTCAGGGTAATAGTACAGACCGTCCAGTCCTGATACACTCAGGGTAATAGAACAGAACGTCCAGTCCTGATACACTCAGGGTAATAGACAGACCGTCCAGTCCTGATACACTCAGGGTAATAGAACAGAGCGTCCAGTCCTGATACACTCAGGGTAATAGTACAGACTGTCCAGTCCTGATACACTCAAGGTAATAGAACAGAGCGTCCAGTCCTCATACACTCAGGGTAATAGAACAAAGCGTCCAGGTCCTGATACACTCAGGGTAATAGATCAGAGCGTCCAGTCCTGATACACTCAGGGTAATAGAACAGAGCGTCCAGTCCTCATACACTCAGGGGTAATAGAACAAAGCGTCCAGTCCTGATACACTCAGGGTAATAGATCAGAGCGTCCAGTCCTCATACACTCAGGGTAATAGGAACAAAGCGTCCACTCCTGATACACTCAGGGTAATAGAACAGAGAGTCCAGTCCTGATACACTCAGGGTAATAGAACAGAGCGTCCAGTCCTGATACACTCAGGGTAATAGTACAGACCGTCCAGTCCTGATACACTCAGGGTAATAGTACAGACCGTCCAGTCCCTGATACACTCAGGTAATAGTACAGACCGTCCAGTCCTGATACACTCAGGGTAATAGAACAAGACTGTCCAGTCCTGATACACTCAGGGTAATAGTACAGAGCGTCCAGTCCTGATATACTCAGGGTAATAGAACAGACTGCCAGTCCTGATACACTCAGGGTAATAGTACAGACCGTCCAGTTCCTGATACACTCAGGTAATAGAACAGACTGTCCAGTCCTGATACACTCAGGGTAATAGTACAGACCGTCCAGTCCTGATACACTCAGGGTAATAGAACAGACCGTCCAGTCCTGATACACTCAGGGTAATAGTACAGACCGTCCATTCCTGATACACTCAGGGTAATAGAACAGAACGTCCAGTCCTGATACACTCAGGGTAATAGAACAGAGCGTCCAGTCCTGATACACTCAGGTAATAGAACAGACCGTCCAGGTCCTGATACCTCAGGGTAATAGAACAGAGCATCCAGTCCTGATACACTCAGGGTAATAGAACAGACCGTCCAGTCCTGATACACTCAGGGTAATAGTACAGAGCGTCCAGTCCTGATACACTCAGGGTAATAGAACAGACCGTCCAGTCCTGATACACTCAGGGTAATAGAACAGACCGTCCAGTCCTGATACACTCAGGGTAATAGAACAGACCGTCCAGTCCTGATACACTCAGGGTAATAGAACAGACCGTCCAGTCCTGATACACTCAGGGTAATAGTACAGAGCGTCCAGTCCTGATTATACTCAGGGTAATTGAACAGAGCGTCCAGTCCTGATACACTCAGGGTAATAGTACAGACTGTCCAGTCCTGATACCTCAGGGTAATAGACAGACTGTCCAGTCCTGATACACTCAGGGTAATAGTACAGACTGTCCAGTCCTGATACACGTCAGGGTAATAGTACAGACTGTCCAGTCCTGATACACTCAGGGTAATAGTACAGACTGTCCAGTCCTGATACACTCAGGGTAATAGAACAGACTGTCCAGTCCTGATACACTCAGGGTAATAGAACAGAGCGTCCAGTCCTGATACACTCAGGGTAATAGAACAGACCGTTCAGTCCTGATACACTCAGGGGTAATAGAACAGACCGTTCAGTCCTGATACACTCAGGGTAATAGAACAGAGCGTCCAGTCCTGATACACTCAGGGTAATAGAACAGAGCGTCCAGTCCTGATACACTCAGGGTAATAGAACAGACCTGTCCAGTCCCTGATACACTCAGGGTAATAGAACAGACCGTCCAGTCCTGATACACTCTGGGTAATAGTACAGAGCGTCCAGTCCTGATACACTCAGGGTAATAGTACAGACCGTCCAGTCCTGATACACTCAGGGTAATAGTACAGACTGTCCAGTCCTGATACACTCAGGGTAATAGTACAGACTGTCCAGTCCTGATACACTCAGGTAATAGAACAGACTGTCCAGTCCTGATACACTCAGGGTAATAGTACAGACTGTCCAGTCCTGATACACTCAGGTAATAGTATAGGACTGTCCAGTCCTGATACACTCAGGGTAATAGTACAGACCGTCCAGTCCTGATACACTCAGGGTAATAGTATAGACTGTCCAGTCCTGATACACTCAGGGTAATAGTACAGAGCGTCCAGTCCTGATACACTCAGGGTAATAGTACAGAGCGTCCAGTCCTGATACACTCAGGGTAATAGTACAGAGCGTCCAGTCCTGATACACTCAGGGGTAATAGTACAGACTGTCCAGTCCTGATACACTCAGGGTAATAGTACAGAGCGTCCAGTCCTGATACACTCAGGGTAATAGAACACAGCGTCCAGTCCTGATACACTCAGGGTAATAGAACAGGAGCGTCCAGTCCTGATACACTCAGGGTAATAGTACAGACCGTCCAGTCCTGATACACTCAGGGTAATAGTACAGAGCGTCCAGTCCTGATACACTCAGGGTAATAGTACAGAGCGTCCAGTTCCTGATACACTCAGGGTAATAGTACAGAACGTCCAGTCCTGATACACTCAGGGTAATAGTACAGACCGTCCAGTCCTGATACACTCAGGGTAATAGAACAGACTGTCCAGTCCTGATACACTCAGGGTAATAGAACAGACTGTCCAGTCCTGATACACTCAGGGTAATAGTACAGAGCGTCCAGTCCTGATACACTCAGGGGTAATAGTACAGGAGCGGCCAGTCCTGATACACTCAGGGTAATAGTACAGAGCGTCCAGTCCTGATACACTCAGGGTAATAGAACAAGACCGTCCAGTCCTGAGTGTATCAGGACTGGACGGTCTGTTCTATTACCCTGAGTGTATCAGGACTGGACGGGTCTGTACTATTAACCTGAGTGTATCAGGACTGGACGCTCTGTTCTATTACCCTGAGTGTATCAGGACTGGACGCTCTGTACTATTACCCTGAGTGTATCAGGACTGACGGTCTGTACTATTACCCTGAGTGTATCAGGACTGGACGGTCTGTTCTATTACCCTGAGTGTATCAGGACTGGACGCTCTGTACTATTACCCTGAGTGTATCAGGACTGGACGCTCTGTACTATTACCCTGACTGTATCAGGACTGGACAGTCTGTACTATTACCCTGAGTGTATCAGGACTGGACGCTCTGTACTATTACCCTGAGTGTATCAGGACTGGACAATCTGTACTATTACCCTGAGTGTATCAGGACTGGACGTTCTGTTCTATTACCCTGAGTGTATCAGGACTGGACGATCTGTTCTATTACCCTGAGTGTATCAGGACTGGACGCTCTGTACTATTACCCTGAGTGTATCAGGACTGGACGGTCTGTTCTATTACCCTGAGTGTATCAGGACTGGACAGTCTGTTCTATTACCCTGAGTGTATCAGGACTGGACGGTCTGTACTATTACCCTGAGTGTATCAGGACTGGACGGTCTGTTCTATTACCCTGAGTGTATCAGGACTGGACGCTCTGTACTATTACCCTGAGTGTATCAGGACTGGACGCTCTGTACTATTACCCTGAGTGTATCAGGACTGGACGCTCTGTACTATTACCCTGAGTGTATCAGGACTGGACAGTCTGTTCTATTACCCTGAGTGTATCAGGACTGGACAGTCTGTTCTATTACCCTGAGTGTATCAGGACTGGACGGTCTGTACTATTACCCTGAGTGTATCAGGACTGGCGTTCTGTACTATTACCCTGAGTGTATCAGGACTGGACGCTCTGTCTATTACCCTGAGTGTATCAGGACTGGACGCTCTGTACTATTACCCTGAGTGTATCAGGACTGGACGGTCTGTACTATTACCCTGAGTGTATCAGGACTGGACGCTCTGTTCTATTACCCTGAGTGTATCAGGACTGGACGCTGTGTTCTATTACCCTGAGTGTATCAGGACTGGACGCTCTGTACTATTACCCTGAGTGTATCAGGACTGGACAGTCTGTACTATTACCCTGAGTGTATCAGGACTGGACGCTCTGTACTATACCCTGAGTGTATCAGGACTGGACGCTCTGTACTATTACCCTGAGTGTATCAGGACTGGACGCTCTGTACTATTACCCTGAGTGTATCAGGACTGGACAGTCTATACTATTACCCTGAGTGTATCAGGACTGGACGGTCTGTACTATTACCCTGAGTGTATCAGGACTGGACAGTCTATACTATTACCCTGAGTGTATCAGGACTGGACAGTCTGTACTATTACCCTGAGGTGTATCAGGACTGGACAGTCTGTTCTATTACCCTGAGTGTATCAGGACTGGACAGTCTGTACTATTACCCTGAGTGTATCAGGACTGGACAGTCTGTACTATTACCCTGAGTGTATCAGGACTGGACGGTCTGTACTATTACCCTGAGTGTATCAGGACTGGACGCTCTGTACTATTACCCTGAGTGTATCAGGACTGGACGGTCTGTTCTATTACCCTGAGTGTATCAGGACTGGACAGTCTGTTCTATTACCCTGAGTGTATCAGGACTGGACGCTCTGTTCTATTACCCTGAGTGTATCAGGACTGGACGCTCTGTTCTATTACCCTGAGTGTATCAGACTGAACGGTCTGTTCTATTACCCTGAGTGTATCAGGACTGAACGGTCTGTTCTATTACCCTGAGTGTATCATGGACTGGACGCTCTGTTCTATTACCCTGAGTGTATCAGGACTGGACAGTCTGTTCTATTTACCCTGAGTGTATCAGGACTGGACAGTCTGTACTATTACCCTGAGTGTATCAGGACTGGACAGTCTGTACTATTACCCTGAGTGTATCAGGACTGGACAGTCTGTACTATTACCCTGAGTGTATCAGGACTGGACAGTCTGTTCTATTACCCTGAGTGTATCAGGACTGGACAGTCTGTACTATTACCCTGAGTGTATCAGGACTGGACGCTCTGTTCTATTACCCTGAGTATATCAGGACTGGACGCTCTGTACTATTACCCTGAGTGTATCAGGACTGGACGGTCTGTTCTATTACCCTGAGTGTATCAGGACTGGACGGTCTGTTCTATTACCCTGAGTGTATCAGGACTGGACGGTCTGTTCTATTACCCTGAGTGTATCAGGACTGGACGGTCTGTTCTATTACCCTGAGTGTATCAGGACTGGACGCTCTGTACTATTACCCTGAGTGTATCAGGACTGGACGGTCTGTTCTATTACCCTGAGTGTATCAGGACTGGATGCTCTGTTCTATTACCCTGAGTGTATCAGGACTGGACGGTCTGTTCTATTACCCTGAGTGTATCAGGACTGGACGCTCTGTTCTATTACCCTGAGTGTATCAGGACTGGACGTTCTGTTCTATTACCCTGAGTGTATCAGGAATGGACGGTCTGTACTATTACCCTGAGTGTATCAGGACGGACGGTCTGTTCTATTACCCTGAGTGTATCAGGACTGGACGGTCTGTACTATTACCCTGAGTGTATCAGGACTGGACAGTCTGTTCTATTACCCTGAGTGTATCAGGACTGGACGGTCTGTACTATTACCCTGAGTGTATCAGGACTGGACAGTCTGTTCTATTACCCTGAGTATATCAGGACTGGACGCTCTGTACTATTACCCTGAGTGTATCAGGGACTGGACAGTCTGTTCTATTACCCTGAGTGTATCAGGACTGGACGGTCTGTACTATTACCCTGAGTGTATCAGGACTGGACGGTCTGTACTATTACCCTGAGTGTATCAGGACTGGACGTCTGTACTATTACCCTGAGTGTATCAGGACTGGACGCTCTGTTCTATTACCCTGAGTGTATCAGGACTGGACTCTCTGTTCTATTACCCTGAGTGTATCAGGAGTGGACGCTTTGTTCTATTACCCTGAGTGTATGAGGACTGGACGCTCTGATCTATTACCCTGAGTGTATCAGGACTGGACGCTTTGTTCTATTACCCTGAGTGTATGAGGACTGGACGCTCTGTTCTATTACCCTGAGTGTATCAGGACTGGACGCTCTGATCTATTACCCTGAGTGTATCAGGACTGGACGCTTTGTTCTATTACCCTGAGTGTATGAGGACTGGACGCTCTGTTCTATTACCTTGAGTGTATCAGGACTGGACAGTCTGTACTATTACCCTGAGTGTATCAGGACTGGACGCTCTGTTCTATTACCCTGAGTGTATCAGGACTGGACGGTCTGTCTATTACCCTGAGTGTATCAGGACTGGACGTTCTGTTCTATACCCTGAGTGTATCAGGACTGGACGGTCTGTACTATTACCCTGAGTGTATCAGGACTGGACAGTCTGTACTATTACCCTGAGTGTATCAGGACTGGACGCTATGTTCTATTACCCTGAGTGTATCAGGATTGGACGCTCTGTTCTATTACCTTGAGTGTATCAGGACTGGACAGTCTGTACTATTACCCTGAGTGTATCAGGACTGGACAGTCTGTACTATTACCCTGAGTGTATCAGGACTGGACGCTATGTTTCTATTACCCTGAGTGTATCAGGATTGGACGCTCTGTTCTATTACCTTGAGTGTATCAGGACTGGACAGTCTGTACTATTACCCTGAGTGTATCAGGACTGGACAGTCTGTTCTATTACCCTGAGGTGTATCAGGACTGGACAGTCTGTACTATTACCCTGAGTGTATCAGGACTGGACGCTTTGTTCTATTACCCTGAGTGTATCAGGATTGGACGCTCTGTCTATTACCTTGAGTGTATCAGGACTGGACAGTCTGTACTATTACCCTGAGTGTATCAGGACTGGACGCTATGTTCTATTACCCTGAGTGTATCAGGACTGGACGGTCTGTTCTATTACCCTGAGTGTATCAGGACTGGACGCTGTGTTCTATTACTCTGAGTGTATCAGGACTGGACGCTCTGTTCTATTACCCTGAGTGTATCAGGACTGGACGGTCTGTACTATTACCCTGAGTGTATCAGGACTGGACGGTCCTGTACTATTACCCTGAGTGTATCAGGACTGGACAGTCTGTACTATTACCCTGAGTGTATCAGGACTGGACAGTCTGTACTATTACCCTGAGTGTATCAGGACTGGACGCTCTGTACTATTACCCTGAGTATATCAGGACTGGACGGTCTGTTCTATTACCCTGAGTGTATCAGGACTGGACGCTCTGTTGTATTACCCTGAGTGTATCAGGACTGGACGGTCTGTTCTATTACCCTGAGTGTATCAGGACTGGACGCTCTTTTCTATTACCCTGAGTGTATCAGGACTGGACAGTCTGTTATTACCCTGAGTGTATCAGGACTGGACGCTCTGTTCTATTACCCTGAGTGTATCAGGACTGGACAGTCTGTACTATTACCCTGAGTGTATCAGGACTGGACGCTCTGTTCTATTACCCTGAGTGTATCAGGACTGGACGTTCTGTTCTATTACCCTGAGTGTATCAGGACTGGACGCTCTGTTCTATTACCCTGAGTGTATCAGGACTGGACAGTCTGTTCTATTACCCTGAGTGTATCAGGACTGGACATTCTGTTCTATTACCTGAGTGTATCAGGACTGGACAGTCTGTACTATTACCCTGAGTGTATCAGGACTGGACAGTCTGTACTATTACCCTGAGTGTATCAGGACTGGACATTCTGTTCTATTACCCTGAGTGTATCAGGACTGGACAATCTGTTCTATTACCCTGAGTGTATCAGGACTGGACGGTCTGTACTATTACCCTGAGTGTATCAGGACTGGACGGTCTGTACTATTACCCTGAGTGTATCAGGACTGGACAGTCTGTACTATTACCCTGAGTGTATCAGGACTGGACGTTCTGTTCTATTACCCTGAGTGTATCAGGACTGGACGGTCTGTACTATTACCCTGAGTGTATCAGGACTGGACAGTCTGTACTATTACCCTGAGTGTATCAGGGACTGGACGAGTGCTGTACTATTACCCTGAGTGTATCAGGACTGACGTTCTGTTCTATTACCCTGAGTGTATCAGGACTGGACATCTGTACTATTACCCTGAGTGTATCAGGACTGGACAGTCTGTACTATTACCCTGAGTGTATCAGGACTGGACGTTCTGTTCTATTACCCTGAGTGTATCAGGACTGACGGTCTGTACTATTACCCTGAGTGTATCAGGACTGGACAGTCTGTTCTATTACCCTGAGTGTATCAGGACTGGACGTTCTGTACTATTACCTGAGTGTATCAGGACTGGACAGTCTGTTCTATTACCCTGAGTGTATCAGGACTGGACAGTCTGTTCTATTACCCTGAGTGTATCAGGACTGGACGCTCTGTTCTATTACCCTGAGTGTATCAGGACTGGACGTCTGTTCTATTACCCTGAGTGTATCAGGACTGGACGGTCTGTTCTATACCCTGAGTGTATCAGGACTGGACGCTGTGTTCTATTACCCTGAGTGTATCAGGACTGGACGCTCTGTACTATTACCCTGAGTGTATCAGGACTGGACGCTCTGTTTCTATTACCCTGAGTGTATCAGGACTGGACGCTCTGTACTATTACCCTGAGTGTATCAGGGACTGGACGCTCTGTACTATTACCCTGAGTGTATCAGGACTGGACGGTCTGTTCTATTACCCTGAGTGTATCAGGACTGGACGCTCTGTTCTATTACCCTGAGTGTATCAGGACTGGACGGTCTGTTCTATTACCCTGAGTGTATCAGGACTGGACGCTCTGTCTATTACCCTGAGTGTATCAGGACTGGACGCTCTGTTCTATTACCCTGAGTGTATCAGGACTGGACGGTCTGTACTATTACCCTGAGTGTATCAGGACTGGACGCTCTGTACTATTACCCTGAGTGTATCAGGACTGGACGGTCCTGTACTATTACCCTGAGTGTATCAGGACTGGACAGTCTGTACTATTACCCCGAGTGTATCAGGACTGGACAGTCTGTACTATTACCCTGAGTGTATCAGGACTGGACGCTCTGTTCTATTACCTGAGTGTATCAGGGACTGGACAGTCTGTTCTATTACCCTGAGTGTATCAGGGACTGGACGGTCTGTACTATTACCCTGAGTGTATCAGGACTGGACAGTCTGTACTATTACCCCGAGTGTATCAGGACTGGACAGTCTGTACTATTACCCTGAGTGTATCAGGACTGGACGTTCTGTTCTATTACCCTGAGTGTATCAGGACTGGACGTCTGTACTATTACCCTGAGTGTATCAGGACTGGACAGTCTGTACTATTACCCTGAGTGTATCAGGACTGGACAGTCTGTACTATTACCCTGAGTGTATCAGGACTGGACGGTCTGTACTATTACCCTGAGTGTATCAGGACTGGACAGTCTGTACTATTACCCTGAGTGTATCAGGACTGGACAGTCTGTTTCTATTACCCTGAGTGTATCAGGACTGGACGGTCTGTACTATTACCCTGAGTGTATCAGGACTGGACGGTCTGTTCTATTACCCTGAGTGTATCAGGACTGGACGGTCTGTACTATTACCCTGAGTGTATCAGGGACTGGACGTTCTGTACTATTACCCTGAGTGTATCAGGACTGACAGTCTGTACTATTACCCTGAGTGTATCAGGACTGGACGTTCTGTTCTATTACCCTGAGTGTATCAGGACTGGACGCTCTGTACTATTACCCTGAGTGGTATCAGGACTGGACAGTCTGTTCTATTACCCTGAGTGTATCAGGACTGGACGGTCTGTTCTATTACCCTGAGTGTATCAGGACTGGACAGTCTGTACTATTACCCTGAGTGTATCAGGACTGGACGGTCTGGTACTATTACCCTGAGTGGTATCAGGACTGGACAGTCTGTACTATTACCCTGAGTGTATCAGGACTGGACGGTCTGTACTATTACCCTGAGTGTATCAGGACTGGACAGTCTGTACTATTACCCTGAGTGTATCAGGACTGGACAGTCTGTACTATTACCCTGAGTGTATCAGGACTGGACGCTCTGTTCTATTACCCTGAGTGTATCAGGACTGGACAGTCTGTTCTATTACCCTGAGTGTATCAGGACTGGACGCTCTGTACTATTACCCTGAGTGTATCAGGACTGGACAGTCTGTTCTATTACCCTGAGTGTATCAGGACTGGACGCTCTGTACTATTACCCTGAGTGTATCAGGACTGGACGCTCTGTACTATTACCCTGAGTGTATCAGGACTGGACGGTCTGTTCTATTACCCTGAGTGTATCAGGACTGGACAGTCTGTACTATTACCTTGAGTGTATCAGGACTGGACGGTCTGTACTATTACCCTGAGTGTATCAGGACTGGACGCTCTGTTCTATTACCCTGAGTGTATCAGGACTGGACGGTCTGTACTATTACCCTGAGTGTATCAGGACTGGACGCTCTGTTCTATTACCCTGAGTGTATCAGGACTGGACGCTCTGTTCTATTACCCTGAGTGTATCAGGACTGGACGGTCAGTTCTATTACCCTGAGTGTATCAGGACTGGACAGTCTGTACTATTACCCTGAGTGATCAGGACTGACAGTCTGTACTATTACCCTGAGTGTATCAGGACTGGACTGTCTGTACTATTACCCTGAGTGTATCAGGACTGGACAGTCTGTTCTATTACCCTGAGTGTATCAGGACTGGACAGTCTGTACTATTACCCTGAGTGTATCAGGACTGGACGCTGTGTTCTATTACCCTGAGTGTATCAGGACTGGACGGTCTGTTCTATTACCCTGAGTGTATCAGGACTGACAGTCTGTACTATTACCCTGAGTGTATCAGGACTGGACAGTCTGTACTATTACCCTGAGTGTATCAGGACTGGACTGTCTGTACTATTACCCTGATGTATCAGGACTGGACAGTCTGTACTATTACCCTGAGTGTATCAGGACTGGACTGTCTGTACTATTACCCTGAGTGTATCAGGACTGGACAGTCTGTTCTATTACCCTGAGTGTATCAGGACTGGACGCTGTGTTCTATTACCCTGAGTGTATCAGGACTGGACGCTCTGTACTATTACCCTGAGTGTATCAGGACTGGACGCTGTGTTCTATTACCCTGAGTATATCAGGACTGGACGCTCTGTTTCTATTACCCTGAGTGTATCAGGACTGGACGCTCTGTACTATTACCCTGAGTGTATCAGGACTGGACTGTCTGTACTATTACCCTGAGTGTATCAGGACTGGACGGTCTGTACTATTACCCTGAGTGTATCAGGACTGGGACGCTCTGTTCTATTACCCTGAGTGTATCAGGACTGGACGGTCAGGTTCTATTACCCTGAGTGTATCAGGACTGGACAGTCTGTTCTATTACCCTGAGTGTATCAGGAGTGGACTGTCTGTACTATTACCCTGAGTGTATCAGGAGTGGACTGTCTGTACTATTACCCTGAGTGTATCAGGACTGGACGGTCTGTACTATTACCCTGAGTGTATCAGGACTGGACGGTCTGATCTATTACCCTGAGTGTATCAGGACTGGGCGCTCTGTACTATTACCCTGAGTGTATCAGGACTGGACAGTCTGTACTATTACCCTGAGTGTATCAGGACTGGACAGTCTGTACTATTACCCTGAGTGTATCAGGACTGGACGGTCTGTACTATTACCCTGAGTGTATCAGGACTGGACGGTCTTACTATTACCCTGAGTGTATCAGGACTGGACGCTCTGTTCTCTTACCCTGAGTGTATCAGGACTGGACGGTCTGTACTATTACCCTGAGTGTATCAGGACTGGACAGTCTGTACTATTACCCTGAGTGTATCAGGACTGGACAGTCCTGTTCTATTACCCTGAGTGTATCAGGACTGGACAGTCTGTTCTATTACCCTGAGTGTATCAGGACTGGACAGTCTGTACTATTACCCTGAGTGTATCAGGACTGGACGCTCTGTTCTATTACCCTGAGTGTATCAGTACTGGACGCTCTGTTCTATTACTCTGAGTGTATCAGGACTGGACGCTCTGTTCTATTACCCTGAGTGTATCAGGACTGGACGCTCTGTACTATTACCCTGAGTGTATCAGGACTGGACGGTCTGTACTATTACCCTGAGTGTATCAGGACTGGACGCTCTGTTCTATTACCCTGAGTGTATCAGGACTGGACGGTCAGTTCTATTACCCTGAGTGTATCAGGACTGGACAGTCTGTTCTATTACCCTGAGTGTATCAGGAGTGGACGGTCTGTTCTATTACCCTAGTGTATCAGGACTGGACGGTCTGTCTATTACCCTGAGTGTATCAGGACTGGACGGTCTGTACTATTACCCTGAGTGTATCAGGACTGGACTGTCTGTACTATTACCCTGAGTGTATCAGGACTGGACTGTCTGTACTATTACCCTGAGTGTATCAGGACTGGACAGTCTGTACTATTACCCTGAGTGTATCAGGACTGGACGGTCTGTACTATTACCCTGAGTGTATCAGGACTGGGCGCTCTGTACTATTACCCTGAGTGTATCAGGACTGGACGGTCTGTACTATTACCCTGAGTGTATCAGGACTGGACGGTCTGTACTATTACCCTGAGTGTATCAGGACTGGACGCTCTGTTCTCTTACCCTGAGTGTATCAGGACTGGACGGTCTGTACTATTACCCTGAGTGTATCAGGACTGGACGCTCTGTACTATTACCCTGAGTGTATCAGGACTGGACGGTCTGTACTATTACCCTGAGTGTATCAGGACTGGACAGTCTGTACTATACCCTGAGTGTATCAGGACTGGACAGTCTGTTCTATTACCCTGAGTGTATTGGACTGGACAGTCTGTTCTATTACCCTGAGTGTATCAGGACTGGACAGTCTGTACTATTACCCTGAGTGTATCAGTACTGGACGCTCTGTTCTATTACTCTGAGTGTATCAGGACTGGACGCTCTGTTCTATTACCCTGAGTGTATCAGGACTGGACAGTCTGTACTATTACCCTGAGTGTATCAGGACTGGACATTCTGTTCTATTACCTGAGTGTATCAGGACTGGACAGTCTGTACTATTACCCTGAGTGTATCAGGACTGGACATTCTGTTCTATTACCCTGAGTGTATCAGGACTGGACGGTCTGTTCTATTACCCTGAGTGTATCAGGACTGGACGCTCTGTACTATTACCCTGAGTGTATCAGGACTGGACAGTCTGTTCTATTACCCTGAGTGTATCAGGACTGGACGTTCTGTACTATTACCCTGAGTGTATCAGGACTGGACGCTCTGTTCTATTACCCTGAGTGTATCAGGACTGGACAGTCTGTACTATTACCCTGAGTGTATCAGGACTGGACGTTCTGTACTATTACCCTGAGTGTATCAGGACTGGACGCTCTGTTCTATTACCCTGAGTGTATCAGGACTGGACAGTCTGTTCTATTACCCTGAGTGTATCAGGACTGGACGCTCTGTACTATTACCCTGAGTGTATCAGGACTGGACGGTCTGTACTATTACCCTCAGTGTATCAGGACTGGACGCTGTGTTCTATTACCCTGAGTGTATCAGGACTGGACAGTCTGTACTATTACCCTGAGTGTATCAGGACTGGACGGTCTGTTCTATTACCCTGAGTGTATCAGGACTGGACAGTCTGTTCTATTACCCTGAGTGTATCAGGACAGGACGGTCCTGTTCTATTACCCTGAGTGTATCAGGACTGGACGCTCTGTACTATTACCCTGAGTGTATCAGGACTGGACGGTCTGTACTATTACCCTGAGTGTATCAGGACTGGACGCTGTGTTCTATTACCCTGAGTGTATCAGGACTGGACAGTCTGTACTATTACCCTGAGTGTATCAGGACTGGACGGTCTGTTCTATTACCCTGAGTGTATCAGGACTGGACAGTCTGTTCTATTACCCTGAGTGTATCAGGACTGGACAGTCTGTTCTATTACCCTGAGTGTATCAGGACTGGACAGTCTGTACTATTACCCTGAGTGTATCAGGACTGGACGCTCTGTACTATTACCCTGAGTGTATCAGGACTGGACGGTCTGTACTATTACCCTGAGTGTATCAGGACTGGACGCTGTGTTCTATTACCCTGAGTGTATCAGGACTGGACAGTCTGTACTATTACCCTGAGTGTATCAGGACTGGACGGTCTGTTCTATTACCCTGAGTGTATCAGGACTGGACAGTCTGTTCTATTACCCTGAGTGTATCAGGACTGGACAGTCTGTTCTATTACCCTGAGTGTATCAGGACTGGACAGTCTGTACTATTACCCTGAGTGTATCAGGACTGGACAGTCTGTACTATTACCCTGAGTGTATCAGTACTGGACAGTCTGTTCTATTACCCTGAGTGTATCAGGACTGGACGGTCTGTTCTATTACCCTGAGTGTATCAGGACTGGACGCTCTGTTCTATTACCCTGAGTGTATCAGGACTGGACGCTCTGTTCTATTACCCTGAGTGTATCAGGACTGGACGCTCTGTACTATTACCCTGAGTGTATCAGTACTGGACAGTCTGTTCTATTACCCTGAGTGTATCAGACTGGACGGTCTGTTCTATTACCCTGAGTGTATCAGGACTGGACGCTCTGTTCTATTACCCTGAGTGTATCAGGACTGGACGCTCTGTACTATTACCCTGAGTGTATCAGGACTGGACGGTCTGTTCTATTACCCTGAGTGTATCAGGACTGGACAGTCTGTACTATTACCCTGAGTGTATCAGGACTGGACGGTCTGTTCTATTACCCTGAGTGTATCAGGACTGGACGCTCTGTACTATTACCCTGAGTGTATCAGGACTGGACGCTCTGTTCTATTACTCTGAGTGTATCAGGACTGGACGTTCTGTTCTATTACCCTGAGTGTATCAGGACTGGACGCTCTGTACTATTACCCTGAGTGTATCAGGACTGGACGCTCTGTACTATTACCCTGAGTGTATCAGGACTGGACGCTCTGTTCTATTACCCTGAGTGTATCAGGACTGGATGGTCTGTTCTATTACCCTGAGTGTATCAGGACTGGACAGTCTGTTCTATTACCCTGAGTGTATCAGGACTGGACAGTCTGTACTATTTCCCTGAGTGTATCAGGACTGGACGCTCTGTTCTCTTACCCTGAGTGTATCAGGACTGGACGTTCTGTACTATTACCCTGAGTGTATCAGGACTGGACTGTCTGTTCTATTACCCTGAGTGTATCAGGACTGGACAGTCTGTTCTATTACCCTGAGTGTATCAGGACTGGACGGTCTGTTCTATTACCCTGAGTGTATCAGGACTGGACGCTCTGTACTATTACCCTGAGTGTATCAGGACTGGGACGGTCTGTTCTATTACCCTGAGTGTATCAGGACTGGACGATCTGTTCTATTACCCTGAGTGTATCAGGACTGGACGCTCTGTTCTCTTACCCTGAGTGTATCAGGACTGGACAGTCTGTTCTATTACCCTGAGTGTATCAGGACTGGACTGTCTGTACTATTACCCTGAGTGTATCAGGACTGGACGGTCTGTACTATTACCCTGAGTGTATCAGGACTGGACAGTCTGTACTATTACCCTGAGTGTATCAGGACTGGACGCTCTGTTCTATTACTCTGAGTGTATCAGGACTGGACGGTCTGTTCTATTACCCTGAGTGTATCAGGACTGGACGGTCTGTACTATTACCCTGAGTGTATCAGGACTGGACGCTCTGTTCTATTACTCTGAGTGTATCAGGACTGGACGGTCTGTATTATTACCCTGAGTGTATCAGGACTGGACATTCTGTACTATTACCCTGAGTGTATCAGGACTGGACGGTCTGTTCTATTACCCTGAGTGTATCAGGACTGGACATTCTGTACTATTACCCTGAGTGTATCAGGACTGGACGGTCTGTTCTATTACCCTGAGTGTATCAGGACTGGACGGTCTGTACTATTACCCTGAGTGTATCAGGACTGGACGCTCTGTTCTATTACTCTGAGTGTATCAGGACTGGACGGTCTGTATTATTACCCTGAGTGTATCAGGACTGGACAGTCTGATCTATTACCCTGAGTGTATCAGGACTGGACGTTCTGTACTATTACCCTGAGTGTATCAGGACTGGACAGTCTGATCTATTACCCTGAGTGTATCAGGACTGGACGTTCTGTACTATTACCCTGAGTGTATCAGGACTGGACAGTCTGTACTATTACCCTGAGTGTATCAGGACTGGACAGTCTGTTCTATTACCCTGAGTGTATCAGGACTGGACGCTCTGTTCTATTACTCTGAGTGTATCAGGACTGGACAGTCTGTTCTATTACCCTGAGTGTATCAGGACTGGACGTTCTGTACTATTACCCTGAGTGTATCAGGACTGGACGCTCTGTTCTATTACCCTGAGTGTATCAGGACTGGACGGTCTGTTCTATTACCCTGAGTGTATCAGGACTGGACGGTCTGTACTATTACCCTGAGTGTATCAGGACTGGACGCTCTGTTCTATTACCCTGAGTGTATCAGGACTGGACAGTCTGTACTATTACCCTGAGTGTATCAGGACTGGACGCTCTGTTCTCTTACCCTGAGTGTATCAGGACTGGACAGTCTGTACTATTACCCTGAGTGTATCAGGACTGGACAGTCTGTTCTATTACCCTGAGTGTATCAGGACTGGACAGTCTGTTCTATTACCCTGAGTGTATCAGGACTGGACAGTCTGTACTATTACCCTGAGTGTATCAGGACTGGACGGTCTGTTCTATTACCCTGAGTGTATCAGGACTGGACGGTCTGTACTATTACCCTGAGTGCATCAGGACTGGACGCTCTGTTCTATTACCCTGAGTGTATCAGGACTGGACGGTCTGTTCTATTACCCTGAGTGTATCAGGACTGGACGGTCTGTACTATTACCCTGAGTGTATCAGGACTGGACGGTCTGTACTATTACCCTGAGTGTATCAGGACTGGACAGTCTGTTCTATTACCCTGAGTGTATCAGGACTGGACGCTCTGTTCTCTTACCCTGAGTGTATCAGGACTGGACAGTCTGTACTATTACCCTGAGTGTATCAGGACTGGACGCTCTGTACTATTACCCTGAGTGTATCAGGACTGGACAGTCTGTTCTATTACCCTGAGTGTATCAGGACTGGACGCTCTGTTCTATTACTCTGAGTGTATCAGGACTGGACAGTCTGTTCTATTACCCTGAGTGTATCAGGACTGGACAGTCTGTACTATTACCCTGAGTGTATCAGGACTGGACGCTCTGTACTATTACCCTGAGTGTATCAGGACTGGACAGTCTGTTCTATTACCCTGAGTGTATCAGGACTGGACGCTCTGTTCTATTACTCTGAGTGTATCAGGACTGGACGGTCTGTACTATTACCCTGAGTGTATCAGGACTGGACGGTCTGTACTATTACCCTGAGTGTATCAGGACTGGACGCTCTGTTCTATTACCCTGAGTGTATCAGGACTGGACGGTCTGTTCTATTACCCTGAGTGTATCAGGACTGGACGGTCTGTACTATTACCCTGAGTGTATCAGGACTGGACGCTCTGTTCTATTACCCTGAGTGTATCAGGACTGGACGGTCTGTTCTATTACCCTGAGTGTATCAGGACTGGACGCTCTGTTCTCTTACCCTGAGTGTATCAGGACTGGACAGTCTGTTCTATTACCCTGAGTGTATCAGGACTGGACGGTCTGTACTATTACCCTGAGTGTATCAGGACTGGACGGTCTGTACTATTACCCTGAGTGTATCAGGACTGGACAGTCTGTTCTATTACCCTGAGTGTATCAGGACTGGACAGTCTGTACTATTACCCTGAGTGTATCAGGACTGGACGTTCTGTACTATTACCCTGAGTGTATCAGGACTGGACAGTCTGTACTACTACCCTGAGTGTATCAGGACTGGACAGTCTGTACTATTACCCTGAGTGTATCAGGACTGGACAGTCTGTACTATTACCCTGAGTGTATCAGGACTGGACGGTCTGTACTATTACCCTGAGTGTATCAGGACTGGACGGTCCTGTACTATTACCCTGAGTGTATCAGGACTGGACGGTCTGTTCTATTACCCTGAGTGTATCAGGACTGGACGCTCTGTTCTATTACCCTGAGTGTATCAGGACTGGACGCTCTATTCTATTACCCTGAGTGTATCAGGACTGGACAGTCTATACTACTACCCTGAGTGTATCAGGACTGGACAGTCTGTCTATTACCCTGAGTGTATCAGGACTGGACAGTCTGTACTATTACCCTGAGTGTATCAGGACTGGACAGTCTGTCTATTACCCTGAGTGTATCAGGACTGGACGGTCTGTTCTATTACCCTGAGTGTATCAGGACTGGACGGTCTGTACTATTACCCTGAGTGTATCAGGACTGGACGGTCTGTACTATTACCCTGAGTGTATCAGGACTGGACAGTCTGTACTATTACCCTGAGTGTATCAGGACTGGACGGTCTGTTCTATTACCCTGAGTGTATCAGGACTGGACAGTCTGTACTATTACCCTGAGTGTATCAGGACTGGACGGTCTGTACTATTACCCTGAGTGTATCAGGACTGGACGGTCTGTACTATTACCCCTGAGTGTATCAGGACTGGACGGTCTGTACTATTACCCTGAGTGTATCAGGACTGGACAGTCTGTACTATTACCCTGAGTGTATCAGGACCTGGACGGTCTGTTCTATTACCCTGAGTGTATCAGGACTGGACGGTCTGTACTATTACCCTGAGTGTATCAGGACTGGACAGTCTGTTCTATTACCCTGAGTGTATCAGGACTGGACGGTCTGTTCTATTACCCTGAGTGTATCAGGACTGGACAATCTGTTCTATTACCCTGAGTGTATCAGGACTGGACGGTCTGTACTATTACCCTGAGTCCCTGAGTGTATCAGGACTGACGCTCTATTCTATTACCCTGAGTGTATCAGGACTGGACGCTCTGTTCTATTACCCTGAGTGTATCAGGACTGGACGGTCTGTTCTATTACCCTGAGTGTATCAGGACTGGACAGTCTGTACTATTACCCTGAGTGTATCAGGACTGGACAGTCGTACTATTACCCTGAGTGTATCAGGACTGGACGGTCTGTACTATTACCCTGAGTGTATCAGGACTGACGGTCCTGTTCTATTACCCTGAGTGTATCAGGACTGGACAGTCTGTTCTATTTACCCTGAGTGTATCAGGACTGGACGGTCTGTACTATTACCCTGAGTGTATCAGGACTGACGCTCTGTTCTATTAACCTGAGTGTATCAGGACTGGACGGTCTGTACTATTACCTGAGTGTATCAGGACTGACGCTCTGTTCTATACCCTGAGTGTATCAGGACTGGACGGTCTGTACTATTACCCTGAGGTATCAGGACTGGACGCTCTGTTCTATTACCCTGAGTGTATCAGGACTGGATGCTCTGTTCTATTACCCTGAGTGTATCAGGACTGGACGGTCTGTTCTATTACCCTGAGTGTATCAGGACTGGACGGTCTGTACTATTACCCTGAGTGTATCAGGACTGGACAGTCTGTTCTATTACCCTGAGTGTATCAGAGTGGACGGTCTGTACTATTACCCTTGAGTGTATCAGGACTGGACGCTCTGTTCTATTACCCTGAGTGTATCAGGACTGACGGTCTGTTCTATTACCCTGAGTGTATCAGGACTGACGGTCTGTACTATTACCCTGAGTGTATCAGGACTGGACACTCTGTTCTATTACCCTGAGTGTATCAGGACTGGACGGTCTGTTCTATTACCCTGAGTGTATCAGGACTGGACAGTCTGTTCCTATTACCCTGAGTGTATCAGGACTGGACGCTCTGTACTATTACCCTGAGTGCATCAGGACTGGACAGTCTGTACTATTACCCTGAGTGTATCAGGACTGGACGGTCTGTACTATTACCCTGAGTGTATCAGGACTGGACAGTCTGTACTATTACCCTGAGTGTATCAGGACTGGACATTCTGTTCTATTACCCTGAGTGTATCAGGACTGGACGGTCTGTACTATTACCCTGAGTGTATCAGGACTGGACGGTCTGTACTATTACCCTGAGTGTATCAGGACTGGACATTCTGTTCTATTACCCTGAGTGCATCAGGACTGGACAGTCTGTACTATTACCCTGAGTGTATCAGGACTGGACGGTCTGTTCTATTACCCTGAGTGTATCAGGACTGGACAGTCTGTACTATTACCCTGAGTGTATCAGGACTGGACATTCTGTTCTATTACCCTGAGTGTATCAGGACTGGACGGTCTGTACTATTACCCTGAGTGTATCAGGACTGGACGGTCTGTACTATTACCCTGAGTGTATCAGGACTGGACGCTCTGTTCTATTACCCTGAGTGTATCAGGACTGGACAGTCTGTACTATTACCCTGAGTGTATCAGGACTGGACAGTCTGTACTATTACCCTGAGTGTATCAGGACTGGACGCTATGTTCTATTACCCTGAGTGTATCAGGACTGGACGTTCTGTTCTATTACCCTGAGTGTATCAGGACTGGACGGTCTGTACTATTACCCTGAGTGTATCAGGACTGGACGGTCTGTACTATTACCCTGAGTGTATCAGGACTGGACGTTCTGTTCTATTACCCTGAGTGTATCAGGACTGGACGCTCTGTTCTATTACCTGAGTGTATCAGGACTGGACGCTCTGTTCTATTACCCTGAGTGTATCAGGACTGGACGGTCTGTACTATTACCCTGAGTGTATCAGGACTGGACGCTCTGTTCTATACCCTGAGTGTATCAGGACTGGACGTTCTGTTCTATTACCCTGAGTGTATCAGGACTGGACGCTCTGTTCTATTACCCTGAGTGTATCAGGACTGGACGGTCTGTACTATTACCCTGAGTGTATCAGGACTGGACAGTCTGTTCTATTACCCTGAGTGTAACAGGACTGGACAGTCTGTTCTATTACCCTGAGTGTATCAGGACTGGACGCTCTGTTCTATTACCCTGAGTGTATCAGGACTGGACATTCTGTTCTATTACCCTGAGTGTATCAGGACTGGACGGTCTGTTCTATTACCCTGAGTGTATCAGGACTGGACATTCTGTTCTATTACCCTGAGTGTATCAGGACTGGACGTTCTGTTCTATTACCCTGAGTGTATCAGGACTGGACGCTCTGTTCTATTACCCTGAGTGTATCAGGACTGGACTGTCTGTTCTATTACCCTGAGTGTATCAGGGACTGGACGCTCTGTTCTATTACCCTGAGTGTATCAGGACTGGACAGTCTGTTCTATTACCCTGAGTGTATCAGGACTGGACAGTCTGTACTATTACCCTGAGTGTATCAGGACTGGACGCTCTGTACTATTACCCTGAGTGTATCAGGACTGGACGCTCTGTTCTATTACCCTGAGTGTATCAGGACTGGACGGTCTGTACTATTACCCTGAGTGTATCAGGACTGGACGCTCTGTTCTATTACCCTGAGTGTATCAGGACTGACAGTCTGTTCTATTACCCTGAGTGTATCAGGACTGGACAGTCTGTTCTATTACCCTGAGTGTATCAGGACTGGACAGTCTGTACTATTACCCTGAGTGTATCAGGACTGGACGGTCTGTACTATTACCCTGAGTGTATCAGGACTGGACGCTCTGTACTATTACCCTGAGTGTATCAGGACTGGACGCTCTGTTCTATTACCCTGAGTGTATCAGGACTGGACGGTCTGTACTATTACCCTGAGTGTATCAGGACTGGACGCTCTGTTCTATTACCCTGAGTGTATCAGGACTGGACAGTCTGTACTATTACCCTGAGTGTATCAGGACTGGACGGTCTGTACTATTACCCTGAGTGTATCAGGACTGGACGGTCTGTTCTATTACCCTGAGTGTATCAGGACTGGACGGTCTGTTCTATTACCCTGAGTGTATCAGGACTGGACGGTCTGTACTATTACCCTGAGTGTATCAGGACTGGACAGTCTGTTCTATTTACCCTGAGTGTATCAGGACTGGACGCTCTGTTCTATTACCCTGAGTGTATCAGGACTGACAGTCTGTACTATTACCCTGAGTGTATCAGTACTGGACGGTCTGTACTATTACCCTGAGTGTATCAGGACTGGACGGTCTGTACTATTACCCTGAGTGTATCAGGACTGGACAGTCTGTTATATTACCCTGAGTGTATCAGGACTGGACGGTCTGTACTATTACCCTGAGTGTATCAGACTGGACGCTCTGTTCTATTACCCTGAGTGTATCAGGACTGGACAGTCTGTTCTATTACCCTGAGTGTATCAGGACTGGACGCTCTGTTCTATTACCCTGAGTGTATCAGGACTGGACTCTCTGTTCTATTACCCTGAGTGTATCAGGACTGGACAGTCTGTTCTATTACCCTGAGTGTATCAGGACTGGACGCTCTGTTCTATTACCCTGAGTGTATCAGGACTGGACGGTCTGTACTATTACCCTGAGTGTATCAGGACTGGACGCTCTGTTCTATTACCCTGAGTGTATCAGGACTGGACAGTCTGTTCTATTACCCTGAGTGTATCAGGACTGGACGCTCTGTACTATTACCCTGAGTATATCAGGACTGGACAGTCTGTTCTATTACCCTGAGTGTATCAGGACTGGACGGTCTGTACTATTACCCTGAGTGTATCAGGACTGGACGGTCTGTTCTATTACCCTGAGTGTATCAGGACTGGACGGTCTGTTCTATTACCCTGAGTGTATCAGGACTGGACGGTCTGTACTATTACCCTGAGTGTATCAGGACTGGATGGTCTGTACTATTACCCTGAGTGTATCAGGACTGGACAGTCTGTACTATTACCCTGAGTGTATCAGGACTGGACGCTCTGTACTATTACCCTGAGTGTATCAGGACTGGACGGTCTGTTCTATTACCCTGAGTGTATCAGGTACTGGACAGTCTGTTCTATTACCCTGAGTGTATCAGGACTGGACGCTGTGTTCTATTACCCTGAGTGTATCAGGACTGGACAGTCTGTTCTATTACCCTGAGTGTATCAGGACTGGACAGTCTGATCTATTACCCTGAGTGTATCAGGACTGGACAGTCTGTTCTATTACCCTGAGTGTATCAGGACTGGACGGTCTGTACTATTACCCTGAGTGTATCAGGACTGGACGGTCTGTTCTATTACCCTGAGTGTATCAGGACTGGACGGTCTGTTCTATTACCCTGAGTGTATCAGGACTGGACAGTCAGTTCTATACCCTGAGTGTATCAGGACTGGACAGGTCTGTACTATTACCCTGTGTATCAGGACTGGACAGTCCTGTACTATTACCCTGAGTGTATCCGGACTGGAGCTCTGTACTATTATCCTGAGTGTATCAGGACTGGACAGTCTGTTCTATTACCCTGAGTGTATCAGGACTGGACAGTCTGTTCTATTACCCTGAGTGTATCAGGACTGGAACGGTCTGTACTATTACCCTGAGTGTATCAGTACTGGACAGTCTGTTCTATTTCCCTGAGTGTATCAGGACTGGACAGTCTGTACTATTACCCTGAGTGTATCAGGACTGGACAGTCTGTTCTATTACCCTGAGTGTATCAGGACTGGACGTCTGTACTATTACCCTGAGTGTATCAGGACTGGACAGTCTGTACTATTACCCTGAGTGTATCAGGACTGGACGGTCTGTACTATTACCCTGAGTGTATCAGGACTGGACGGTCTGTTCTATTACCCTGAGTGTATCAGGACTGGACGGTCTGTACTATTACCCTGAGTGTATCAGGACTGGACGGTCTGTTCTATTACCCTGAGTGTATCAGGAATGGACGCTCTGTTCTATTACCCTGAGTGTATCAGGACTGGACATTCTGTTCTATTACCCTGAGTGTATCAGGACTGGACGGTCTGTTCTATTACCCTGAGTGTATCAGGACTGGACGGTCTGTACTATTACCCTGAGTGTATCAGAACTGGACGGTCTGTTCTATTACCCTGAGTGTATCAGGACTGGACAGTCTGTTCTATTACCCTGAGTGTATCAGGACTGGACGGTCTGTTCTATTACCCTGAGTGTACCAGGACTGACAGTCTGTTCTATTACCCTGAGTGTATCAGGACTGGACGCTCTGTTCTATTACCCTGAGTGTATCAGGACTGGACGTTCTGTTCTATAACCCTGAGTGTATCAGACTGGACGGTCTGTACTATTACCCTGAGTGTATCAGGACTGGACAGTCTGTACTATTACCCTGAGTGTATCAGGACTGGACGTTCTGTTCTATAACCCTGAGTGTATCAGGACTGGACGGTCTGTTCTATTACCCTGAGTGTATCAGGACTGGACAGTCTTTTCTATTACCCTGAGTGTATCAGGACTGGACGTTCTGTACTATTACCCTGAGTGTACCAGGACTGGACAGTCTGTTCTATTACCCTGAGTGTATCAGGACTGGACGCTCTGTTCTATTACCCTGAGTGTATCAGGACTGGACGTTCTGTTCTATAACCCTGAGTGTATCAGGACTGGACGGTCTGTTCTATTACCCTGAGTGTATCAGGACTGGACGGTCTGTTCTATTACCCTGAGTGTATCAGGACTGGACGGTCTGTTCTATTACCCTGAGTGTATCAGGACTGGACGGTCTGTACTATTACCCTGAGTGTATCAGGACTGGACGTTCTGTTCTATAACCCTGAGTGTATCAGGACTGGACAGTCTGTTCTATTACCCTGAGTGTATCAGGACTGGACGGTCTGTACTATTACCCTGAGTGTATCAGGACTGGACAGTCTGTACTATTACCCTGAGTGTATCAGGACTGGACGCTCTGTTCTATTACCCTGAGTGTATCAGGACTGGACGCTCTGTACTATTACCCTGAGTGTATCAGGACTGGACACTCTGTTCTATAACCCTGAGTGTATCAGGACTGGACGCTCTGTACTATTACCCTGAGTGTATCAGGACTGGACGGTCTGTACTATTACCCTGAGTGTATCAGGACTGGACACTCTGTTCTATTACCCTGAGTGTATCAGGACTGGACGCTCTGTACTATTACCCTGAGTGTATCAGGACTGGACGCTCTGTTCTATTACCCTGAGTGTATCAGGACTGGACGCTCTGTACTATTACCCTGAGTGTATCAGGACTGGACGGTCTGTTCTATTACCCTGAGTGTATCAGGACTGGACAGTCTGTACTATTACCCTGAGTGTATCAGGACTGGACAGTCTGTACTATTACCCTGAGTGTATCAGGACTGGACAGTCTGTACTATTACCCTGAGTGTATCAGGACTGGACAGTCTGTACTATTACCCTGAGTGTATCAGGACTGGACGGTCTGTACTATTACCCTGAGTGTATCAGGACTGGACGCTCTGTACTATTACCCTGAGTGTATCAGGACTGGACGTTCTGTACTATTACCCTGAGTGTATCAGACTGGACGGTCTGTACTATTACCCCGAGTGTATCAGGACTGGACAGTCTGTACTATTACCCTGAGTGTATCAGGACTGGACGGTCTGTTCTATTACCCTGAGTGTATCAGGACTGGACAGTCTGTACTATTACCCTGAGTGTATCAGGACTGGACAGTCTGTACTATTACCCTGAGTGTATCAGGACTGGACGGTCTGTACTATTACCCTGAGTGTATCAGGACTGGACGCTCTGTACTATTACCCTGAGTGTATCAGGACTGGACGGTCTGTTCTATTACCCTGAGTGTATCAGGACTGGACAGTCTGTTCTATTACCCTGAGTGTATCAGGACTGGACGGTCTGTTCTATTACCCTGAGTGTATCAGGACTGGACTGTCTGTACTATTACCCTGAGTGTATCAGGACTGGACAGTCTGTACTATTACCCTGAGTGTATCAGGACTGGACAGTCTGTTCTATTACCCTGAGTGTATCAGGACTGGACAGTCTGTACTATTACCCTGAGTGTATCAGGACTGGACGGTCTGTACTATTACCCTGAGTGTATCAGGACTGGACGCTCTGTTCTATTACCCTGAGTGTATCAGGACTGGACTGTCTGTACTATTACCCTGAGTGTATCAGGACTGGACAGTCTGTACTATTACCCTGAGTGTATCAGGACTGGACAGTCTGTTCTATTACCCTGAGTGTATCAGGACTGGACGCTCTGTACTATTACCCTGAGTGTATCAGGACTGGACAGTCTGTACTATTACCCTGAGTGTATCAGGACTGGACGCTCTGTTCTATTACCTTAGTGTATCAGGACTGGACAGTCTGTTCTATTACCCTGAGTGTATCAGGACTGGACAGTCTGTTCTATTACCCTGAGTGTATCAGGACTGGACAGTCTGTACTATTACCCTGAGTGTATCAGGACTGGACGCTCTGTTCTATTACCCTGAGTGTATCAGGACTGGACGCTCTGTACTATTACCCTGAGTGTATCAGGACTGGACGCTCTGTACTATTACCCTGAGTGTATCAGGACTGGACGCTCTGTTCTATTACCCTGAGTGTATCAGGACTGGACGCTCTGTACTATTACCCTGAGTGTATCAGGACTGGACAGTCTGTACTATTACCCTGAGTGTATCAGGACTGGACGGTCTGTACTATTACCCTGAGTGTATCAGGACTGACGTCTGTACTATTACCCTGAGTGTATCAGGACTGGACAGTCTGTTCTATTACCCTGAGTGTATCAGGACTGGACTGTCTGTACTATTACCCTGAGTGTATCAGGACTGGACAGTCTGTACTATTACCCTGAGTGTATCAGGACTGGACGCTCTGTACTATTACCCTGAGTGTATCAGGACTGGACGCTCTGTTCTATTACCCTGAGTGTATCAGGACTGGACGGTCTGTTCTATTACCCTGAGTGTATCAGGACTGGACGCTCTGTTCTATTACCCTGAGTGTATCAGGACTGGACGGTCTGTTCTATTACCCTGAGTGTATCAGGACTGACGCTCTGTACTATTACCCTGAGTGTATCAGGACTGGACGCTCTGTTCTATTACCCTGAGTGTATCAGGACTGGATGCTCTGTTCTATTACCCTGAGTGTATCAGGACTGGACAGTCTGTACTATTACCCTGAGTGTATCAGGACTGGACGGTCTGTTCTATTACCCTGAGTGTATCAGGACTGGACAGTCTGTACTATTACCCTGAGTGTATCAGGACTGGACGCTCTGTTCTATTACCCTGAGTGTATCAGGACTGGACGCTCTGTACTATTACCCTGAGTGTATCAGGACTGGACGCTCTGTACTATTACCCTGAGTGTATCAGGACTGGACGCTCTGTTCTATTACCCTGAGTGTATCAGGACTGGACGCTCTGTACTATTACCCTGAGTGTATCAGGACTGGACAGTCTGTACTATTACCCTGAGTGTATCAGGACTGGACGCTCTGTTCTATTACCCTGAGTGTATCAGGACTGGACGCTCTGTTCTATTACCCTGAGTGTATCAGGACTGGACGCTCTGTTCTATTACCCTGAGTGTATCAGGACTGGACGGTCTGTACTATTACCCTGAGTGTATCAGGACTGGACAGTCTGTTCTATTACCCTGAGTGTATCAGGACTGGACGGTCTGTTCTATTACCCTGAGTGTATCAGGACTGGACGGTCTGTACTATTACCCTGAGTGTATCAGGACTGGACGGTCTGTACTATTACCCTGAGTGTATCAGGACTGGACTGTCTGTTCTATTACCCTGAGTGTATCAGGACTGGACAGTCTGTACTATTACCCTGAGTGTATCAGGACTGGACTGTCTGTACTATTACCCTGAGTGTATCAGGACTGGACAGTCTGTACTATTACCCTGAGTGTATCAGGACTGGACGCTCTGTACTATTACCCTGAGTGTATCAGGACTGGACGTTCTGTACTATTACCCTGAGTGTATCAGGACTGGACGGTCTGTACTATTACCCCGAGTGTATCAGGACTGGACAGTCTGTACTATTACCCTGAGTGTATCAGGACTGGACGTTCTGTTCTATTACCCTGAGTGTATCAGGACTGGACAGTCTGTACTATTACCCTGAGTGTATCAGGACTGGACAGTCTGTACTATTACCCTGAGTGTATCAGGACTGGACGGTCTGTACTATTACCCTGAGTGTATCAGGACTGGACGGTCTGTACTATTACCCTGAGTGTATCAGGACTGGACAGTCTGTACTATTACCCTGAGTGTATCAGGACTGGACAGTCTGTTCTATTACCCTGAGTGTATCAGGACTGGACGGTCTGTTCTATTACCCTGAGTGTATCAGGACTGGACAGTCTGTTCTATTACCCTGAGTGTATCAGGACTGGACGGTCTGTTCTATACCCTGAGTGTATCAGGACTGGACTGTCTGTACTATTACCCTGAGTGTATCAGGACTGGACAGTCTGTTCTATTACCCTGAGTGTATCAGGACTGGACAGTCTGTTCTATTACCTGAGTGTATCAGGACTGGACGCTCTGTTTCTATTACCCTGAGTGTATCAGGACTGGACGCTCTGTTCTATTACCCTGAGTGTATCAGGACTGGACGCTCTGTTCTATTACCCTGAGTCGTATCAGGACTGGACGCTCTGTTCTATTACCCTGAGTGTATCAGGACTGGACGGTCAGTTCTATTACCCTGAGTGTATCAGGACTGGACGGTCTGTACTATTACCCTGAGTGTATCAGGACTGGACGTCTGTTCTATTACCCTGAGTGTATCAGGACTGGACGGTCTGTTCTATTACCCTGAGTGTATCAGGAGTGGACGCTCTGTACTATTACCTGAGTGTATCAGGACTGGACAGTCTGTACTATTACCCTGAGTGTATCAGGACTGGACGGTCTGTACTATTACCCTGAGTGTATCAGGACTGGACGGTCTGTTCTATTACCCTGAGTGTATCAGGACTGGACGGTCTGTTCTATTACCCTGAGTGTATCAGGACTGGACAGTCTGTACTATTACCCTGAGTGTATCAGGACTGGACAGTCTGTTCTATTACCCTGAGTGTATCAGGACTGGACGCTCTGTACTATTACCCTGAGTGTATCAGGACTGGACGGTCTGTACTATTACCCTGAGTGTATCAGGACTGGACGCTCTGTACTATTACCCTGAGTGTATCAGGACTGGACGCTCTGTTCTATTACCCTGAGTGTATCAGGACTGGACGTTCTGTTCTATTACCCTGAGTGTATCAGGACTGGACGCTCTGTTCTATTACCCTGAGTGTATCAGGACTGGACGCTCTGTTCTATTACCCTGAGTGTATCAGGACTGGACGCTCAGTTCTATTACCCTGAGTGTATCAGGACTGGACAGTCTGTCTATTACCCTGAGTGTATCAGGACTGGACGGTCTGTACTATTACCCTGAGTGTATCAGGACTGGACGGTCTGTTCTATTACCCTGAGTGTATCAGGACTGGACGGTCTGTTCTATTACCCTGAGTGTATCAGGAGTGGACGCTCTGTACTATTACCCTGAGTGTATCAGGACTGGACAGTCTGTTCTATTACCCTGAGTGTATCAGGACTGGACAGTCTGTACTATTACCCTGAATGTATCAGGACTGGACGGTCTGTTCTATACCCTGAGTGTATCAGGACTGGACGCTCTGTTCTATTACCCTGAGTGTATCAGGACTGGACGGTCTGTTCTATTACCCCGAGTGTATCAGGACTGGACGCTCTGTTCTATTACCCTGAGTGTATCAGGACTGGACAGTCTGTTCTATTACCCTGAGTGTATCAGGACTGGACGCTCTGTACTATTACCCTGAGTGTATCAGGACTGGACGTTCTGTTCTATTACCCTGAGTGTATCAGGACTGGACAGTCTGTTCTATTACCCTGAGTGTATCAGGACTGGACGGTCTGTACTATTACCCTGAGTGTATCAGGACTGGACGCTCTGTACTATTACCCTGAGTGTATCAGGACTGGACGCTCTGTTCTATTACCCTGAGTGTATCAGGACTGGACGGTCTGTTCTATTACCCCGAGTGTATCAGGACTGGACGCTCTGTTCTATTACCCTGAGTGTATCAGGACTGGACAGTCTGTTCTATTACCCTGAGTGTATCAGGACTGGACGCTCTGTACTATTACCCTGAGTGTATCAGGACTGGACGTTCTGTTCTATTACCCTGAGTGTATCAGGACTGGACAGTCTGTTCTATTACCCTGAGTGTATCAGGACTGGACGGTCTGTACTATTACCCTGAGTGTATCAGGACTGGACAGTCTGTACTATTACCCTGAGTGTATCAGGACTGGACAGTCTGTTCTATTACCCTGAGTGTATCAGGACTGGACGGTCTGTACTATTACCCTGAGTGTATCAGGACTGGACGGTCTGTACTATTACCCTGAGTGTATCAGGACTGGACGCTCTGTTCTATTACTCTGAGTGTATCAGGACTGGACAGTCTGTACTATTACCCTGAGTGTATCAGGACTGGACAGTCTGTACTATTACCCTGAGTGTATCAGGACTGGACGGTCTGTACTATTACCCTGAGTGTATCAGGACTGGACGGTCTGTTCTATTACCCTGAGTGTATCAGGACTGGACGGTCTGTACTATTAACCTGAGTGTATCAGGACTGGACATTCTGTTCTATTACCCTGAGTGTATCAGGACTGGACAGTCTGTCTATTACCCTGAGTGTATCAGGACTGGACGGTCTGTTCTATTACCCTGAGTGTATCAGGACTGGACGCTCTGTTCTATTACCCTGAGTGTATCAGGACTGGACAGTCTGTTCTATTACCCTGAGTGTATCAGGACTGGACAGTCTGTACTATTACCCTGAGTGTATCAGGACTGGACGCTCTGTACTATTACCCTGAGTGTATCAGGACTGGACGGTCTGTACTATTACCCTGAGTGTATCAGGACTGGACGCTCTGTACTATTACCCTGAGTGTATCAGGACTGGACGGTCTGTACTATTACCCTGAGTGTATCAGGACTGGACGCTCTGTTCTATTAACCTGAGTGTATCAGGACTGGACGTTCTGTGCTATTACCCTGAGTGTATCAGGACTGGACGGTCTGTTCTATTACCCTGAGTGCATCAGGACTGGACGGTCTGTACTATTACCCTGAGTGTATCAGGACTGGACAGTCTGTTCTATTACCCTGAGTGTATCAGGACTGGACGCTCTGTTCTATTACCCTGAGTGTATCAGGACTGGACGCTCTGTACTATTACCCTGAGTGTATCAGGACTGGACGGTCTGTACTATTACCCTGAGTGTATCAGGACTGGACGCTCTGTTCTATTAACCTGAGTGTATCAGGACTGGACGTTCTGTACTATTACCCTGAGTGTATCAGGACTGGACGCTCTGTACTATTACCCTGAGTGTATCAGGACTGGACGCTCTGTTCTATTAACCTGAGTGTATCAGGACTGGACGTTCTGTACTATTACCCTGAGTGTATCAGGACTGGACAGTCTGTTCTATTACCCTGAGTGTATCAGGACTGGACGGTCTGTACTATTACCCTGAGTGTATCAGGACTGGACGCTCTGTTCTATTAACCTGAGTGTATCAGGACTGGACGTTCTGTACTATTACCCTGAGTGTATCAGGACTGGACGCTCTGTTCTATTACCCTGAGTGTATCAGGACTGGACGCTCTGTACTATTACCCTGAGTGTATCAGGACTGGACAGTCTGTTCTATTACCCTGAGTGTATCAGGACTGGACGCTCTGTTCTATTAACCTGAGTGTATCAGGACTGGACAGTCTGTTCTATTACCCTGAGTGTATCAGGACTGGACGCTCTGTTCTATTAACCTGAGTGTATCAGGACTGGACGGTCTGTTCTATTACCCTGAGTGTATCAGGACTGGACGTTCTGTACTATTACCCTGAGTGTATCAGGACTGGACGCTCTGTTCTATTACCCTGAGTGTATCAGGACTGGACGTTCTGTACTATTACCCTGAGTGTATCAGGACTGGACAGTCTGTTCTATTACCCTGAGTGTATCAGGACTGGACGCTCTGTTCTATTACCCTGAGTGTATCAGGACTGGACGGTCTGTACTATTACCCTGAGTGTATCAGGACTGGACAGTCTGTTCTATTACCCTGAGTGTATCAGGACTGGACGTCTGTTCTATTACCCTGAGTGTATCAGGACTGGACGCTCTGTTCTATTACCCTGAGTGTATCAGGACTGGACAGTCTGTTCTATTACCCTGAGTGTATCAGGACTGGACAGTCTGTTCTATTACCCTGAGTGTATCAGGACTGGACAGTCTGTTCTATTACCCTGAGTGTATCAGGACTGGACGTTCTGTTCTATTACCCTGAGTGTATCAGGACTGGACGCTCTGTTCTATTACCCTGAGTGTATCAGGACTGGACAGTCTGTTCTATTACCCTGAGTGTATCAGGACTGGACGTTCTGTTCTATTACCCTGAGTGTATCAGGACTGGACGCTCTGTACTATTACCCTGAGTGTATCAGGACTGGACAGTCTGTTCTATTACCCTGAGTGTATCAGGACTGGACGTTCTGTTCTATTACCCTGAGTGTATCAGGACTGGACGCTCTGTTCTATTACCCTGAGTGTATCAGGACTGGACAGTCTGTACTATTACCCTGAGTGTATCAGGACTGGACGCTCTGTTCTATTACCCTGAGTGTATCAGGACTGGACGTTCTGTACTATTACCCTGAGTGTATCAGGACTGGACAGTCTGTTCTATTACCCTGAGTGTATCAGGACTGGACGCTCTGTTCTATTACCCTGAGTGTATCAGGACTGGACGCTCTGTACTATTACCCTGAGTGTATCAGGACTGGACAGTCTGTTCTATTACCCTGAGTGTATCAGGACTGGACGCTCTGTTCTATAACCTGAGTGTATCAGGACTGGACGGTCTGTACTATTACCCTGAGTGTATCAGGACTGGACAGTCTGTACTATTACCCTGAGTGTATCAGGACTGGACAGTCTGTTCTATTACCCTGAGTGTATCAGGACTGGACGCTCTGTTCTATTAACCTGAGTGTATCAGGACTGGACGGTCTGTACTATTACCCTGAGTGTATCAGGACTGGACGTTCTGTACTATTACCCTGAGTGTATCAGGACTGGACGGTCTGTTCTATTACCCTGAGTGCATCAGGACTGGACGGTCTGTACTATTACCCTGAGTGTATCAGGACTGGACAGTCTGTTCTATTACCCTGAGTGTATCAGGACTGGACAGTCTGTTCTATTAACCTGAGTGTATCAGGACTGGACGTTCTGTACTATTACCCTGAGTGTATCAGGACTGGACGGTCTGTTCTATTACCCTGAGTGCATCAGGACTGGACGGTCTGTACTATTACCCTGAGTGTATCAGGACTGGACAGTCTGTTCTATTACCCTGAGTGTATCAGGACTGGACAGTCTGTTCTATTACCCTGAGTGTATCAGGACTGGACGCTCTGTACTATTACCCTGAGTGTATCAGGACTGGACAGTCTGTACTATTACCCTGAGTGTATCAGGACTGGACGGTCTGTACTATTACCCTGAGTGTATCAGGACTGGACGCTCTGTTCTATTACCCTGAGTGTATCAGGACTGGACGCTCTGTACTATTACCCTGAGTGTATCAGGACTGGACAGTCTGTTCTATTACCCTGAGTGTATCAGGACTGGACAGTCTGTTCTATTAACCTGAGTGTATCAGGACTGGACGTTCTGTACTATTACCCTGAGTGTATCAGGACTGGACGGTCTGTTCTATTACCCTGAGTGCATCAGGACTGGACAGTCTGTACTATTACCCTGAGTGTATCAGGACTGGACAGTCTGTTCTATTACCCTGAGTGTATCAGGACTGGACAGTCTGTTCTATTACCCTGAGTGTATCAGGACTGGACGCTCTGTACTATTACCCTGAGTGTATCAGGACTGGACAGTCTGTTCTATTACCCTGAGTGTATCAGGACTGGACGGTCTGTTCTATTACCCTGAGTGTATCAGGAGTGGACGCTCTGTACTATTACCCTGAGTGTATCAGGACTGGACAGTCTGTACTATTACCCTGAGTGTATCAGGACTGGACTTTCTGTACTATTACCCTGAGTGTATCAGGACTGGACGCTCTGTTCTATTACCCTGAGTGTATCAGGACTGGACAGTCTGTTCTATTACCCTGAGTGTATCAGGACTGGACGGTCTGTACTATTACCCTGAGTGTATCAGGACTGGACGCTGTGTTCTATTACCCTGAGTGTATCAGGACTGGACGTTCTGTACTATTACCCTGAGTGTATCAGGACTGGACAGTCTGTTCTATTACCCTGAGTGTATCAGGACTGGACAGTCTGTTCTATTACCCTGAGTGTATCAGGACTGGACAGTCTGTACTATTACCCTGAGTGTATCAGGACTGGACGCTCTGTACTATTACCCTGAGTGTATCAGGACTGGACAGTCTGTTCTATTACCCTGAGTGTATCAGGACTGGACAGTCTGTTCTATTACCCTGAGTGTATCAGGACTGGACAGTCTGTTCTATTACCCTGAGTGTATCAGGACTGGACGCTCTGTTCTATTACCCTGAGTGTATCAGGACTGGACGCTCTGTACTATTACCCTGAGTGTATCAGGACTGGACAGTCTGTTCTATTACCCTGAGTGTATCAGGACTGGACGGTCTGTTCTATTACCCTGAGTGTATCAGGACTGGACAGTCTGTTCTATTACCCTGAGTGTATCAGGACTGGACGGTCTGTTCTATTACCCTGAGTGTATCAGGACTGGACGGTCTGTTCTATTACCCTGAGTGTATCAGGACTGGACGCTCTGTACTATTACCCTGAGTGTATCAGGACTGGACGCTCTGTACTATTACCCTGAGTGTATCAGGACTGGACAGTCTGTTCTATTACCCTGAGTGTATCAGGACTGGACGGTCTGTTCTATTACCCTGAGTGTATCAGGACTGGACGGTCTGTACTATTACCCTGAGTGTATCAGGACTGGACGCTCTGTACTATTACCCTGAGTGTATCAGGACTGGACAGTCTGTTCTATTACCCTGAGTGTATCAGGACTGGACGCTCTGTTCTATTACCCTGAGTGTATCAGGACTGGACGCTCTGTACTATTACCCTGAGTGTATCAGGACTGGACAGTCTGTTCTATTACCCTGAGTGTATCAGGACTGGACGGTCTGTTCTATTACCCTGAGTGTATCAGGACTGGACGGTCTGTACTATTACCCTGAGTGTATCAGGACTGGACGCTCTGTACTATTACCCTGAGTGTATCAGGACTGGACAGTCTGTTCTATTACCCTGAGTGTATCAGGACTGGACGCTCTGTTCTATTACCCTGAGTGTATCAGGACTGGACGCTCTGTACTATTACCCTGAGTGTATCAGGACTGGACAGTCTGTTCTATTACCCTGAGTGTATCAGGACTGGACGGTCTGTTCTATTACCCTGAGTGTATCAGGACTGGACGCTCTGTACTATTACCCTGAGTGTATCAGGACTGGACGGTCTGTACTATTACCCTGAGTGTATCAGGACTGGACGGTCTGTACTATTACCCTGAGTGTATCAGTACTGGACAGTCTGTTCTATTACCCTGAGTGTATCAGGACTGGACGTTCTGTTCTATTACCCTGAGTGTATCAGGACTGGACGTTCTGTTCTATTACCCTGAGTGTGTCAGGACTGGACGCTCTGTTCTATTACCCTGAGTGTATCAGGACTGGACAGTCTGTTCTATTACCCTGAGTGTATCAGGACTGGACGCTCTGTACTATTACCCTGAGTGTATCAGGACTGGACAGTCTGTTCTATTACCCTGAGTGTATCAGGACTGGACGGTCTGTACTATTACCCTGAGTGTATCAGGACTGGACGCTCTGTACTATTACCCTGAGTGTATCAGGACTGGACGGTCTGTACTATTACCCTGAGTGTATCAGGACTGGACGCTCTGTTCTATTACCCTGAGTGTATCAGGACTGGACGGTCTGTACTATTACCCTGAGTGTATCAGGACTGGACAGTCTGTTCTATTACCCTGAGTGTATCAGGACTGGACAGTCTGTACTATTACCCTGAGTGTATCAGGACTGGACAGTCTGTACTATTACCCTGAGTGTATCAGGACTGGACAGTCTGTTCTATTACCCTGAGTGTATCAGGACTGGACGCTCTGTACTATTACCCTGAGTGTATCAGGACTGGACAGTCTGTTCTATTACCCTGAGTGTATCAGGACTGGACGGTCTGTTCTATTACCCTGAGTGTATCAGGAGTGGACGCTCTGTACTATTACCCTGAGTGTATCAGGACTGGACAGTCTGTACTATTACCCTGAGTGTATCAGGACTGGACTTTCTGTACTATTACCCTGAGTGTATCAGGACTGGACGCTCTGTTCTATTACCCTGAGTGTATCAGGACTGGACAGTCTGTTCTATTACCCTGAGTGTATCAGGACTGGACGGTCTGTACTATTACCCTGAGTGTATCAGGACTGGACGCTGTGTTCTATTACCCTGAGTGTATCAGGACTGGACGTTCTGTACTATTACCCTGAGTGTATCAGGACTGGACAGTCTGTTCTATTACCCTGAGTGTATCAGGACTGGACAGTCTGTTCTATTACCCTGAGTGTATCAGGACTGGACAGTCTGTACTATTACCCTGAGTGTATCAGGACTGGACGCTCTGTACTATTACCCTGAGTGTATCAGGACTGGACAGTCTGTTCTATTACCCTGAGTGTATCAGGACTGGACAGTCTGTTCTATTACCCTGAGTGTATCAGGACTGGACAGTCTGTTCTATTACCCTGAGTGTATCAGGACTGGACGCTCTGTTCTATTACCCTGAGTGTATCAGGACTGGACGCTCTGTACTATTACCCTGAGTGTATCAGGACTGGACAGTCTGTTCTATTACCCTGAGTGTATCAGGACTGGACGGTCTGTTCTATTACCCTGAGTGTATCAGGACTGGACGCTCTGTACTATTACCCTGAGTGTATCAGGACTGGACGCTCTGTACTATTACCCTGAGTGTATCAGGACTGGACAGTCTGTTCTATTACCCTGAGTGTATCAGGACTGGACGGTCTGTTCTATTACCCTGAGTGTATCAGGACTGGACGGTCTGTACTATTACCCTGAGTGTATCAGGACTGGACGCTCTGTACTATTACCCTGAGTGTATCAGGACTGGACAGTCTGTTCTATTACCCTGAGTGTATCAGGACTGGACGCTCTGTTCTATTACCCTGAGTGTATCAGGACTGGACGCTCTGTACTATTACCCTGAGTGTATCAGGACTGGACAGTCTGTTCTATTACCCTGAGTGTATCAGGACTGGACGGTCTGTTCTATTACCCTGAGTGTATCAGGACTGGACGGTCTGTACTATTACCCTGAGTGTATCAGGACTGGACGCTCTGTACTATTACCCTGAGTGTATCAGGACTGGACAGTCTGTTCTATTACCCTGAGTGTATCAGGACTGGACGCTCTGTTCTATTACCCTGAGTGTATCAGGACTGGACGCTCTGTACTATTACCCTGAGTGTATCAGGACTGGACAGTCTGTTCTATTACCCTGAGTGTATCAGGACTGGACGGTCTGTTCTATTACCCTGAGTGTATCAGGACTGGACGCTCTGTACTATTACCCTGAGTGTATCAGGACTGGACGGTCTGTACTATTACCCTGAGTGTATCAGGACTGGACGGTCTGTACTATTACCCTGAGTGTATCAGTACTGGACAGTCTGTTCTATTACCCTGAGTGTATCAGGACTGGACGTTCTGTTCTATTACCCTGAGTGTATCAGGACTGGACGTTCTGTTCTATTACCCTGAGTGTGTCAGGACTGGACGCTCTGTTCTATTACCCTGAGTGTATCAGGACTGGACAGTCTGTTCTATTACCCTGAGTGTATCAGGACTGGACGCTCTGTACTATTACCCTGAGTGTATCAGGACTGGACAGTCTGTTCTATTACCCTGAGTGTATCAGGACTGGACGGTCTGTACTATTACCCTGAGTGTATCAGGACTGGACGCTCTGTACTATTACCCTGAGTGTATCAGGACTGGACGTTCTGTACTATTACCCTGAGTGTATCAGGACTGGACGGTCTGTACTATTACCCTGAGTGTATCAGGACTGGACGGTCTGTACTATTACCCTGAGTGTATCAGGACTGGACAGTCTGTTCTATTACCCTGAGTGTATCAGGACTGGACAGTCTGTACTATTACCCTGAGTGTATCAGGACTGGACAGTCTGTACTATTACCCTGAGTGTATCAGGACTGGACAGTCTGTTCTATTACCCTGAGTGTATCAGGACTGGACGCTCTGTTCTATTACCCTGAGTGTATCAGGACTGGACAGTCTGTTCTATTACCCTGAGTGTATCAGGACTGGACGGTCTGTACTATTACCCTGAGTGTATCAGGACTGGACGCTCTGTTCTATTACCCTGAGTGTATCAGGACTGGACGTTCTGTTCTATAACCCTGAGTGTATCAGGACTGGACGTTCTGTTCTATAACCCTGAGTGTATCAGGACTGGACGTTCTGTTCTATTACCCTGAGTGTATCAGGACTGGACGTTGTGTTCTATTACCCTGAGTGTATCAGGACTGGACGGTCTGTTCTATTACCCTGAGTGTATCAGGACTGGACGTTCTGTACTATTACCCTGAGTGTATCAGGACTGGACGGTCTGTACTATTACCCTGAGTGTATCAGGACTGGACGGTCTGTACTATTACCCTGAGTGTATCAGGACTGGACGGTCTGTACTATTACCCTGAGTGTATCAGGACTGGACGGTCTGTTCTATTACCCTGAGTGTATCAGGACTGGACGGTCTGTTCTATTACCCTGAGTGTATCAGGACTGGACAGTCTGTTCTATTACCCTGAGTGTATCAGGACTGGACGGTCTGTACTATTACCCTGAGTGTATCAGGACTGGACAGTCTGTTCTATTACCCTGAGTGTATCAGGACTGGACAGTCTGTTCTATTACCCTGAGTGTATCAGGACTGGACGGTCTGTACTATTACCCTGAGTGTATCAGGACTGGACGCTCTGTTCTATTACCCTGAGTGTATCAGGACTGGACGTTCTGTTCTATTACCCTGAGTGTATCAGGACTGGACTCTCTGTTCTATTACCCTGAGTGTATCAGGACTGGACGTTCTGTTCTATTACCCTGAGTGTATCAGGACTGGACGGTCTGTTCTATTACCCTGAGTGTATCAGGACTGGACGCTCTGTTCTATTACCCTGAGTGTATCAGGACTGGACGGTCTGTTCTATTACCCTGAGTGTATCAGGACTGGACGGTCTATACTATTACCCTGAGTGTATCAGGACTGGACGGTCTGTTCTATTACCCTGAGTGTATCAGGACTGGACTCTCCGTTCCTTTACCTGCTGGACTAGTACTGACCGCTCCCACAGCAGTAAGGGAATAATTACCTCGTTGTGCCTGGAAGGAATAAAATTCGGTAATGACTAATTTCCCAGTCCAACTGACTTTTACATTTCACTTTCTTCCCGAAAATAAACTAAAGGCTATAAATAGTAACCACCAATTAACCTTTAACCCCAGGATGCGAAAGAGATCTCCTGTGCATTGCAAAGCAATGGAGACTCTACTAGCATACAAGGGGTTAAGATTCCCAGGGTTAATGGATTCACATTATGAGTAACATATAAACTTTTCCATAGACACTTTATACACATTCTGTTACTTGTACACGGTGAATAAATACATTGTATCAAACAAAATGTGTTAAAGGGATACCAACGCTTAACCGTTTGAATACCAGAGGGGTACAAAATGCCTTGCTTTGCAATGCATTCCGTACCCCTCTGGCACTCGGGGTTAACCCTTTGAGTGCCAGAAAGGATACTTCTCTTGCACTCTTAGGGTTAGTGTTGAAACCATTATATATCACAGGGGTTTACACTGCTGAGTAAATGATAACTGAGAGCAGGGATAGTGACACAGTGTAACAGTATCCATGCCACACTGTGTGCTCTTTACATTGTATTATAGGCAGTTTTTTCTAATGCGGGTGTATTGTTACGCTGTATCACTATCCCTGGAGAATTTGCCTGCTCTAGGCACGTGCACACATAGACACCAAGGGGGGCTTGAGCACCTGCCCTTTTTGTTCAAAGTGCCCTCATACCCTTTTAACAAAAAAACAAAAAAAAAAAGTAGCCTCGCCGCCCGCACTAACCAACCTACTGCCCAGTCAGGTCTGTGCCTCCTTCAGGACAGACCTGTAGATGCTGCGCTCCCTTGTCGGCTCTTTAGTATTACAGGGCGCTGGGAGATGACATCATCACCCAGCGCTCTGCATGAAGAGAAGACCGCGCGGGAGCTCCAGCAGCTACAGGTCTGTGCCAAAGGAGGCACATACAGACCTCTCCTGCCGCTGGACCACCAGGGAAGAGTTAGGAAACGGACACTGGGGGGGCAGTGTGGAAATGATGGGGCAATATGGATCTGATAGGGGGCAAGATGGAGATGATGGCAATGTAGAGATGATGGGGCAATGTATGTGAGGGTAAGTTGGAGCTGATGGGGGCAATATGGAGATGATGGGGGCAATGTGGAGCTGATGGGGGCAATGTGAGGGTAAGATGGAGCTGATGAGGGCAATATGGAGCTGACAGGGGACAATGTAAGGGCAATATGGAGATGATGGGGGCAATGTGGAGCTGATGGGGGCAATATGGAGCTGACAGGGGAGGTAATGTGGATATTAGGAGCATTCTGGAGGTGTCCAATGGAGATGGCCAATGTGGGGGGTGCTTCAGATTTCTGTGCCTACAGGCTCCTGAGATGTAAATTCTTTTCTTTTTTTAATACATATTTTGAATAAATAATTATGAGAAGTGCCCTTTTTTTCATTTCAGCCCCTGTCCCCCAAAATGTCTGTGCACGTCCCTGGCATGCTTCATGTGCTGTACTGGAGGCGGGCTTTTCTAATTCAGGTAGCTCCATTATCAGGATCCATAAAAGTATAAAAAAAAACTTAGTGAAGATAAAAAAAATTATAAAAAGTAATTGTAAGCGCTTCCCTAAATCTTCAGTGCAAGACATCGACCTATATGAAGCTGCCATCTAGTGGCAGGAACTAGTCACTAACACAATTGCTCTTTCCCTCTTGAGCCTCGGTATTGATAAGAATGCATTAACCCTTTGAGGACCAGAGGATTGTGCAGTGCCTTGTGAAGGGATGGAATTTGTCGTTCCACAGATGGAGGGCCTCCCATTGCCCATCCCTGCTTTAGTGAGAATTGGCATACATATTTTGTTACCACTTTAATGAGAGCATATAACAGTAACATGAAAAGAAATGGAGAGAAGTTACACTGGTGATAAAGTGGAGATGATTTCTCCAGTGATATCACTTCTCCAATTCCTATGTATGCTCTATGGAGCCTATTCAATAAGATCTCCAAAGCTGTAGAAATCTTAGTGCATAGGCTCTATACAATAACATAGGAACTGGAGAAGTGATATCACTGGGGAAGTTATCTCCACTTTATCACCTCTTTATCACACCTTAGTGCATCTCCCCCAAAGTGGCCATCAACCTCCATTTTATAAAAGAGCATTATATGAAGTCACATCGTATGCCGTGATGTGCACAGAAAAAAATGCAAAGAGAAAGGCACATATTACGTGCAGTAGTTACATAATCGTTATTAATAATAGTGATATGCATCCACGTACTTGTATTTTCAAGATTAGTTGCGGCACTAGTGAAAAATAGACCTTTTTAGGCAGACAGGCATCGGCAGGGATCTTGCTGTAGGTGCTCTCTGCACCTGAGCCTTCAGTCCCTTCCAGTGCCTTAAAGGGATAGTATTGCCTGAAAATAATTTTATTTTATATTGTAGCCCTTAAAAAAACATTAAAAATAATATAAGTCTTATCTCCTTTATGGTTTGGAAGATATTAGCAAGAGAAGTTAAGTTCCCTTTCCTGGTTGTTTTAGCCAAGTCTGCCATCTAGTGGACAGATTTGGAATTCGGTCCGCAGAGCAACTGGCAGCTCTTTAGCAGGGCCGAGATCACGATCTTTAAAAAGATCTACTTCAATGGAACTGTCTACAAAGTGTGCCTGGCTTGCAAGCTCACTTTGTAGACCATTCCAATGAAGAAATTATTTTTAAAGTTCATGATCTCGGCACTGCCGAAGAGCCACGGCCGGTCTGCAGACCAGATTTCAAATCTGAAGGCCTGAGCAGTGATGTCACTCCAGGGGAAACTTTACTTGCTAATATCTCCCAAACCATAAAGGTTTAGGAAATAAGACTTACATCATTTGTAATGCTTTTCTAACCCTTTGAGTGCCAGAGTGGTATGGAATTAATTGCAAAGCAATGCATTCCGTTCCACTCTGGCACTCAAAGGGTTAAGGGCTACAATATAATATAAAATTATTTTCATTCAATACTATCACTTTAAAGGGATACAATATAAAATAAACTTATTTTCAGGTATTACTATCCCTTTAAGGTAACCAGGCATTCAACTCGCCATTCGTGGAGGAGAAGGGGACGGACAGCTCAGACGTAGAGATGCCGTCTCTGCAAGATGTCTGCGCTGTTCCCCGCTACCTGTCTGCCTAAAAAGTGGTATTTTCACTAATGCCGCAATTGTACTTGAAAATACAAGTACGTGTATGCATATCGCTATCATAATTAGGATTTGGGGCTCAATATATGGTTGATGATAATTCCGCTTTAAGACTAGCTGCACTAGTGCATGAATCTATATGAACTAACCATCTGCTATACACTGGGGCGGTATTTTAGGGACAGAGCTAGTTTGCTATTGTACAATAACTATTTTATATATAAGAGGAATCTACCTGCTATGCTCTATCGCTTTCTGTATATCCTATATAATAATTTGCTAAATAGTTTGTAATGATGCAGTCATGCCCAATAGAGACTGCCCGTGACGAGGCTGATACAGAGCGGGGCTTTCCGAGCTTCCAGCTCTGTATTAGCCGCGGCGCGGGCAGTCTCTACTGGGCATGACTGCACCGAGACCGCCTGGCACTGTGGCACGTGTACACGGGCTCTTATACTAGTCTTTATATAAATGATATAGCACTTTGGGTGTGATGTACATTACTTTGTAACCTGCCACAGGCATCGCTTTCAGTCACAGCAGTCAGTGAACAGTTCCCCCTCTAGTGTTTAGAAAGCTATGGTGCACCGGAGAACGTGCAGGTTGTACACTGATGACCATTGATGTCCAGTGATCAGGGCTGATGCAAGGATTTTTGCCACGCTAGGCAAAACCTAATTTTGCCACCCATTTGGCTCCACCCCTTATGTCCCACCCCTTTATACCCCGCCTACTTATACCCCACCTCTTTTCATGATTGTTACCTCTTTTCATGATTGTCCTCTCTCTGTCCCCTGGGTCAGTCTGCCCCTGGTCTGGAGATGCCTGTAAGAGATGCCCCCCACCAGCTCCAACTTGCCCCAACCAGCTCCACTTTGTCCCCACCAGCTCCACTTTGCCCCACCAGCTCCAACGTGCCCCCTATCAGCTCCAACTTGCTCCATCAGCTCCACTTTGCGTCCATCAGCTCCAACTTGCCCCCACCACTTCCACTTTGCCCCACCGGCTCCACTTTGCCCCCTATCAGCTCTACCTTGCCCCCACCAGCTCCACTTTGCCCTCTCAGCTCCAACTTGCCCCCATCAGCTCCAACTTGCCCCTCACCACATACCTGTAGCTGCTGGAGCTCCCGCGCAGTCTTCTCTTCAGTAATGCAGAGATCATGACTCCCAGCGCGCTCTGCATTCCTAAAGAGCCGACTGCGATGAGGGAGCGCAGTAGCGACACAGACCTGACTGTGTTGCGGTTCCCGGAGTGGTGCGTGCGGGTGCAGCTCTTCTCTGCTGCATGCCCGCGCCCCCAGTACATGTGCGCCCTAGGCCAGCGCCTACCTCGCCTATAGGTGGCGCCGGCCCTGCCAGTGATCCCTAACACATAGCTGCACTAGAACCCAGGACAAGTACTCTGCTGCCCTTGTCTCCGTAGGGTCCCTGAATATCAGAATGGATATGTGGTCACCCCTAGTAACACTGGATTCTGCAATACTGGTCATTCAGTCCTTCACACTGGGATCCTGAGATATTGGTCAAACCCCTGGGAGTTCCCAAGTCTGCCTATTACCTTGGAACAGGCAGTGTTAATGGGATCATTCTTTAATGTAAATAAATGATTAAATAGGCAGACACAGCAAATAAAATTATGTTTCAGCACCTGTTTTAGAGTGTTGAGTGACGCCGACCTGTATTTACAGTTGTCGGTCATTATCAATAATGGCTGCATTCCTAGTTTTGGCCGTGACAGATGCAATAATCGTTCCCCTTGGCAATCCAGCCTCCGAGTGCCGTTGTCTGAGCTGAAGTCTATTATCTGTGCTGAATCCGTTAAGCAGACAGGGTCATATGTGCCCCCACCAGCAGACCTCTAGTAACTGGTTACAAAAGGATGGAAATTAATTGTTTGAGATTCAATTAGCTTTATATTGTTCTGCACTGAGTCCTTGAGATAGGAATCATTACAATAAATGATGTGAATGAAGACAGGAGGAACAAATGGGCACCGAGCTCTAATGGGAAATTGTTCCTAGAAAGAATTTTACCCACTTGAGAAGACGAGAGGCCTGAAATAATGATGTTGGATTAGAAAGGAGACACGTGTGTATGTGTGTGTACATGCATGTCTGTATGTATATATATGTGTGTGTGTGTGTGTGTGTGTGTGTGTGTGTGTACGTGATTGTGTGTATGTATATATGTGTGTGCATGTATCTTTCTTTCTATCCATGTCATATCTATCTATCTATATATCTATCTATCTCATATCTATCTATCTTCTATCTATATCATATCTATCTATCATATCTATCCATCTATCTATCTATCTATCTATCTATCTATCTATCTATCTATCCATCTATCTACTGTCTATCTGTCTTCTAATCTATCTCATGTCTGTCTGTCTATCTATCTATCTATCTATCTATCTATCTATCTATCATCTATCTACCTATCTCATATCTATCTATCTATCTATCTATCTATCTCATATCTATCTATCTATCTATCTATCTATCTATCTATCTATCTATCTCATGTCTATCTATCTATCTATCTATCTATCTATCTATCTATCTATCTATCTCTCTCTCATATCTATCTATCTATCTATCTATCTATCTATCTATCTATCTATCCATATCCTATCTATCTATCTATCTATCTATCTATCTATCTATCTATCTCATATCTATCTATCTGTCTATCTATCTATCTCTTTCATATCTATCTATCTATCTATCTATCTATCTATCTATCTATGTATCTCATTTCTATCTGTCTTCCTATCCATCTCATATCTATCTATCTATCTATCTATCTATCTATCTATCTATCTATCTCATATCTATCTATCTATCCATCTATCTATCTCATATCTATCTATCTATCCATCTATCTATCTATCTCATGTCTATCTATCTATCTCATATCTATCTATCTATCTATCTATCTATCTATCTATCTCAAATCTATCTATCTATCTATCTATCTATCTATCTATCTATCTATCTATCCATCTATCTCATATCTATCTATCTATCCATCTATCTATCTATCTCATATCTATCTATCTATCTATCTATCTATCTATCTATCTCATACACAGACTATTTTATAAGCACATATACTGATGTTTAACCCCTTAATGACCACCCAATCCAGCACGTGGGCAGCCTTTAAGGACTCACAGAGCTGGCAGGAAGACTATGGAGCACTAATATAAATAACCTTATTAGTACATGTGAAAAACAACTCATTAAATTTAGAAACTCTGCTGTTATTGAGAAAAAAAATAGTAACAAATGAATGATAAGAGAACAATTAAAAGGACAGTAATGTCCTAGCAATATTAACCCTTTGAGTGCCAGAGAGGTATCTGCGGCACTCAGAGTTAATTATATAACTAAAGAAGGGAAAATTCAGAGCAGACGTCACAAAGGATTAAAGTAAGAAAATATCCCAAAAAAGGGCTCTAGTACAAATGGATGAATAAATAACACTTCATATGGAAAATATAAGTTATATAACAATCTGTGTTTAAATAAATCTAAGCAATTAGTGAGGTAAGAGGATAGAAATAGAACCTGGTGTAATATGGTGTAAATGGACTCAGATGGGGACCAGTGGACGGATGGATGTGAATGAAAACAGATGAAATCTCATGGTGAATGAGGACTGAATTGAAGTCCTTGAGCCTTTTGAATAGTCTCTATACAAAGTCTACACAGAAGGAACAACAATACATAGGGTGATCTGTATTTAACACAAACTAGACAATGCACACAAGGCGTAATCTGAAGTCACATGTAAATGTTGGCGGTGTGAATTCCACACACAATCTGCAGTCTTGAACTCAACAGGACCCTCCATGGAAATGGAAAGCTTAGTGAATGACAATCACTGTGGTGTGTGTGTGTGTGTGTGTGTGTGTGTATGTATGTGTGTATATGTTTGAATGTGTGTGTGTATATGTGTGTGTGTGCGTGTGTATGTGTGTGTGTCTCTGTATGTATGTATGTGTGTGTGTGTGGTGTGTGTATGTGTGTGTGTGTGTGTGTGGTGTGTGTGTGGTGTGCATGTGTGTGTATGTGTGTGTGTGTGTGTGTATGAGTGTGTGTGTGCATGAGTTTATGTGCATGAGTGTGTGTGTGTGTGTGTGTGTGTGTGTATGTATGTGTGTGCATGTGTGTGTGTGTGTGTGTGTGTGTATGTATGTGTGTGCATGTGTGTGCGTGTGTATGTGTGTGTGCATGTGTGTGGTGTGTGTATGTGTGTGTGCATGTTTCTGTGTATGTGTGGTGTGTGTGTTTGTATATATATATGTGTGTGTGTGTGTGTGTGTATATGTGTGTGTGTGTATATATATGTGTGAGTGTCAGTGTCTGTGTGTGTCAGATTTGGACACTCTATGTATTGTTTCAGAGTTTAAAAGTATTAACTCTTTGAGTGCCAGAGAGGTATACACCATATTGCTTTGAAATGCGTTGAGTACCCCACTGGCACTTAAAGCGTTAATATGGACATACCTAAGAACTTTCAAAAATGATCTGGCTCTGAGATCTTTAAAATATTAACCCTTAGCACTCTCCATAACATAGAGTATAAGTGAAATGTCCCTGTTTACACTAACCCAGAGGTACTTCAGTCATTCCTCGATCACCCTTCAAAGGGATAGTAATGTTTCATAATAAACAGATCACAGAAAGGGACAATCTTCAATTAAGATAAGGGAAAAAGTTGAAAAACCTGTCAAAGGGGGGCAGGGCTTTCATTGTTCTCACAGTAAGAATTTTGACCCTTGATGTGAGCTGTCTGGTCTATGGACTGGATTCCACATCTGAGGTGAGCAGTGTTACATCAGTAAAAGGGGAAGGAGGGGGATACTTTATCATTCAATTACTCTTGTACTACAACTCTGACAGTATTGATATAACCCTCTCCATGGCCCAAATACTATGAAGGCAGGATATCAGGTCCATGGGGGTGGACATGACAGTTACTGGCAGGATATCAGGTCCATCGGGGAGGACATAAGTTACTGGCAGGATATCAGGTCCATGGGGGAGGACATAACAGTTACTGGCAGGATATCAGGTCCATGGGGGGGTACATGACAGTTCCTGGCAGGATATCAGGTCCATGGGGGAGGACATAACATTTACTGGCGGGATATCATGTTCATAGAGATGGACATGATAGTTACTGGCAGGATGTCAGGTCCATGGAGGCCGACATTACAGTTACTGGTAGGATATCAGGGCCATGGAGGCAGACATGAGAGTTACTGGCAGGATATCATGTCCATGGAGTCAGACATGACAGTTAATGGGAGGATATCAGGTCCATGGGGGAGGACATCACAGTTACTGGCAGGATATCAGGTCCATGGGGGAGGACATCACAGTTACTGGCAGGATATCAGGTCCATGGAGTCAGACATGACAGTTACTGGCAGGATATCCTGAAGATACATAAAAAACAAAAAAGAGAGGGCGCCCAACATTGTAATACCATCAAATACAAAGTGATTGAATCCAAAGAGTGTCACTCACAAAAGAGATGGTCAGAGCTGATTCTGACTATAACAGCCGTTGGAGATATTCATTCGTCTCCATTTTTTTTGTGTATTGTATTGTCTCTGAGGAAGCAGTGGTCACGCTGTGAAACGCATTAACATGTTTTTTAACCATATATATTTATGTATATTTATATATATATTTATATAAATGGTTCAATATTGATAATAATTTTAATAAACAGTATGGAGTCGTTTTTTATCATTGTTGTTTTTTTCTTTTAATTTTGTTATTTTCAGATACGTATCATGTACTTTTGAAGAATTAATCCTGACTACCATCTGTGAGAGAATTGTTAAAAGGGACAGTAATACTTAATTATTACTAATCCCTATATTGAAGTCCTATTAAAAATAAATGTATTGCCCCCAGTGTCATCTCTCACACCTTTATGGTTTGAGAGATAATCGCTCCTAAAGTTGCCCTTTCCCCCTTCCCCGTAGTCAGTGTTGTAGCCGACTGAAGAGAAATCCAGTTTTACGATCATCAGGCGGCTCTGCAGCAGAGCCGCGATCGCGTTAATAAAAAAAAAAAATCTTTCACTAAAACGGTCTTATACGTGTGCTTGCAAACCAAGCACAAACCAAGCACACGTAGAAGATCATTATAGTGAAATATTTTTTTATTAACGTGATCGCTGCTTTTGCTGCAGAGCCGCCTGATGATCGTAAGACCGGATTTCCCATCAGTCAGCTACAACACTAACTTCGGGGAAGGGGGAGGGAGAGGATAATTTTAGGAGAGATTATCTCTCAAACCATAAAGGTTTGAGAGATGACACTGGGGGCAATACATTTATTTTTAGTAGGACTTTACTATAGGGATTAGTAATACTTAAGTATTACTATCCCTTTAACTACCAGGGATGACAGCCAACAGACCCCAGGACCTTGGCGACCCGAGTGCAGACGAGTGAATACCTCTAACTGCTCTTTTGTGAATGACACTCTTGGATGCAATCACTTTGTATTTGATGGTATTGCACTATTCGGCACCCTGTCTTTTCTGTTTTTTATGTATCTTCATTTACTGACCGTTTGAGACAGCGAGTTCGATGAGGAGCAGCCCATCTGAACGATCACAGGTCATCTATCTGAGGGATTGATATATGTCCCAATAAGGGACTGCAGCTGTGTTCTACGTAAGTGGTTTCACAGCATCTCATTTTGTGAGTATCCACCTACTGGGTGATTTTAGGTGGTGGATTGAGTGTACCTACATATTACACTAGGCGGCACCTCCTGTTTTTTTCTCTCTTTTTGTCGTTATCAATGGTAGGATATCATATTGATGGAGGCGGACATGACAGTTACTGGCAGGATGTCATGTCCGTGGAGGAGGACATGATAGTTATTGGCAGGATATAATGTTCATGGAGGCGGACATGATAGTTACTGGCAGGATTTTAGGTCCATGGAGGCGGACATGATAGTTACTGGCAGGATGTCAGGTCCATGGAGGTAGACATTATAGTTAATGGCAGGATATAATGTTCATGGATGCGGACATGACAGACACTAGCAGGATTTCAGATCCATGGAGGAGGACATGACAGTTACTGGCAGGATTTTAGGTCCATTGAGGCGGACATGACAATTACTGGCAGGATGTCTGGTCCATGGAGGTCGACATTATAGTTAATGGCAGGATATAATGTTCATGGAGGCGGACATGACAGATACTAGCAGGATTTCAGATCCATGGAGGAGGACATGACAGTTATTGACAGAATTTCAGGTGCATGGAAGCAGACATGACAGTTACTAACAGGATGTCAGGTCTATGGAGCCGGACATGACAATTACTGGCAGGGTATCAAGTATATGGAGGAGACATGACAATTACTGCCAGGATGTCAGGTCTACGGTGGCAGACATGACAATTACTGGCAGGATGTCAGGTCCATGGTGGCGTACATGACAGTTACTGACGACTTTTCAAACTGAAGCAAGCAGAGTGCATGAGCCTACTTAACCCTTTGAGGACCAGAGGGTGTTAAGATTGCCATGTGAAGTGGGAGAAGTCCTGTGGTCCTTCCAGCAACTGTCATGTCTGCCCCCATGGACCCGACATCCAGCACTAATTGAAGATCTTATCTTCTGAACCATGATGTAAAAGTCATAGGGATCATCAGTATTTTCAGGCCATAGGAAGGTAAGAGGGGGTTAATATTAGGAGCTGTCGGTTCTCCTTTAATTTCTGGAGTCAGGCCATTTAGCAGCATTGTGTCTCCGTCACGCCATCTGCTCGTCCTCATTTCACTAGAAGTGTGTGATCCGCACAGACAAGATTGTACCCTCCTCACATTCACTTACCTGTCACCTCCTCACATTCACTTACCTGTCACCTCCTCACATTCACTTACCTGCTACCTCCTCACATTCACTTACCTGCTACCTCCTCACATTCACTTACCTGTCACCTCCTCACATTCACTTACCTGTCACCTCCTCACATTCACTTACCTGCTACCTCCTCACATTCACTTACCTGTCACCTCCTCACATTCACTTACCTGTTACCTCCTCACATTCACTTACCTGTTACCTCCTCATATTCACTTACCTGTCACCTCCTCACATTCACTTACCTGTCACCTCCTCACATTCACTTACCTGCTACCTCCTCACATTCACTTACCTGTCACCTCCTCACATTCACTTACCTGCTACCTCCTCACATTCACTTACCTGTTACCTCCTCACATTCACTTACCTGTTACCTCCTCACATTCACTTACCTGTCACCTCCTCACATTCACTTACCTGTTACCTCCTCACATTCACTTACCTGTTACCTCCTCATATTCACTTACCTGTTACCTCCTCACATTCACTTACCTGTCACCTCCTCACATTCACTTACCTGCTACCTCCTCACATTCACTTACCTGTCACCTCCTCATATTCACTTACCTGTCACCTCCTCACATTCACTTACCTGTCACCTCCTCACATTCACTTACCTGTCACCTCCTCACATTCACTTACCTGTCACCTCCTAACATTCACTTACCTGTCACCTCCTCACATTCACTTACCTGTCACCTCCTCACATTCACTTACCTGTCACCTCCTCACATTCACTTACCTGTCACCTCCTCACATTCACTTACCTGCTACCTCCTCACATTCACTTACCTGTCACCTCCTCACATTCACTTACCTGCTACCTCCTCACATTCACTTACCTGTCACCTCCTCACATTCACTTACCTGTCACCTCCTCACATTCACTTACCTGCTACCTCCTCACATTCACTTACCTGCTACCTCCTCATATTCACTTACCTGTCACCTCCTCATATTCACTTACCTGTTACCCTCCTCATATTCACTTACCTGTTACCTCCTCACATTCACTTACCTGTCACCTCCTCACATTCACTTACCTGCTACCTCCTCACATTCACTTACCTGTCACCTCCTCACATTCACTTACCTGTCACCTCCTCACATTCACTTACCTGTCACCTCCTCACATTCACTTACCTGTCACCTCCTCACATTCACTTACCTGTCACCTCCTCACATTCACTTACCTGCTACCTCCTCACATTCACTTACCTGTCACCTCCTCACATTCACTTACCTGTCACCTCCTCACATTCACTTACCTGTTACCTCCTCACATTCACTTACCTGTTACCTCCTCACATTCACTTACCTGCTACCTCCTCACATTCACTTACCTGTCACCTCCTCACATTCACTTACCTGTCACCTCCTCACATTCACTTACCTGCTACCTCCTCACATTCACTTACCTGCTACCTCCTCATATTCACTTACCTGTCACCTCCTCACATTCACTTACCTGTCACCTCCTCACATTCACTTACCTGCTACCTCCTCACATTCACTTACCTGTCACCTCCTCACATTCACTTACCTGTTACCTCCTCACATTCACTTACCTGTTACCTCCTCACATTCACTTACCTGTTACCTCCTCACATTCACTTACCTGTCACCTCCTCACATTCACTTACCTGCTACCTCCTCACATTCACTTACCTGTCACCTCCTCACATTCACTTACCTGCTACCTCCTCACATTCACTTACCTGCTACCTCCTCATATTCACTTACCTGTCACCTCCTCACATTCACTTACCTGTCACCTCCTCACATTCACTTACCTGCTACCTCCTCACATTCACTTACCTGTCACCTCCTCACATTCACTTACCTGTCACCTCCTCACATTCACTTACCTGTTACCTCCTCACATTCACTTACCTGTTACCTCCTCACATTCACTTACCTGTCACCTCCTCACATTCACTTACCTGCTACCTCCTCACATTCACTTACCTGCTACCTCCTCATATTCACTTACCTGTCACCTCCTCACATTCACTTACCTGTCACCTCCTCACATTCACTTACCTGCTACCTCCTCACATTCACTTACCTGTCACCTCCTCACATTCACTTACCTGTCACCTCCTCACATTCACTTACCTGTTACCTCCTCACATTCACTTACCTGTTACCTCCTCACATTCACTTACCTGTCACCTCCTCACATTCACTTACCTGTCACCTCCTAACATTCACTTACCTGTCACCTCCTCACATTCACTTACCTGTCACCTCCTAACATTCACTTACCTGTCACCTCCTAACATTCACATACCTGTTACCTCCTCACATTCACTTACCTGTCACCTCCTAACATTCACTTACCTGTCACCTCCTCACATTCACTTACCTGTCACCTCCTAACATTCACTTACCTGTCACCTCCTCACATTCACTTACCTGTCACCTCCTAACATTCACTTACCTGTCACCTCCTCACATTCACTTACCTGTCACCTCCTAACATTCACTTACCTGTCACCTCCTCACATTCACTTACCTGTCACCTCCTCATATTCACTTACCTGTCACCTCCTCACATTCACTTACCTGTCACCTCCTAACATTCACTTACCTGTCACCTCCTCACATTCACTTACCTGTCACCTCCTAACATTCACTTACCTGTCACCTCCTCACATTCACTTACCTGTCACCTCCTCACATTCACTTACCTGTCACCTCCTCATATTCACTTACCTGTTACCTCCTCACATTCACTTACCTGTCACCTCCTCACATTCACTTACCTGTCACCTCCTCACATTAACTTACCTGTTACCTCCTCATATTCACTTACCTGTTACCTCCTCACATTCACATACCTGTCACCTCCTCACATTCACTTACCTGTTACCTCCTCACATTCACTTACCTGTCACCTCCTCACATTCACATACCTGTCACCTCCTCACATTCACTTACCTGTTACCTCCTCATATTCACTTACCTCCTCACATTCACATACCTGTCACCTCCTCACATTCACTTACCTGTTACCTCCTCATATTCACTTACCTGTTACTTGCTCACATTTACTTACCTGTTACCTCCTCACATTCACATACCTGTCACCTCCTCAAATTCACTTACCTGTTACCTCCTCATATTCACTTACCTCCTCACATTCACATACCTGTCACCTCCTCACATTCACTTACCTACCTCCTCATATTCACTTACCTCCTCACATTCACTTACTGTTACCGCCTCATATTCACTTACCTGCTACTTCCTCACATTCACTTACCTGTCACCTCCTCACATTCATTTACCTGTTACCTCCTCATATTCACTTACCTCCTCACATTCACTTACCTGCTGTCTCCTCACATTCACTTACCCACTGCCTCCTCTAATTCACTTACCTGCTACATTAATTCACAACTACACACATCTGGGTCCTTCCTACTAAAGATCCTACCAGGGATTCCTTTTTTTAGAGTTAATTACTGGGTCTCCGGGGACAGAGGCTGACTCTCTGGAAGCAGTGAGTTTCCTCTGAAACTCTTCCCACTTCTCCTCCTTCCCACCCTGTCCCTCCCACTTCTCTTCCACTTCTCCTCCTTCCCACCCTGTCCCTCCCACTTCCCTCCCACTTCTCCTCCTTCCCACCCTGTCCCTCCCACTTCTCTTCCACGTCTCCTCCTTCTCACCCTGTCCCTCCCACTTTTCTTCCACTTCTCCTCCTTCTCACCCTGTCCCTCCCACTTCTCTTCCACTTCTCCTCCTTCTCACCCTGTCCCTCCCACTTCTCTTCCACTTCTCCTCCTTCTCACCCTGTCCCTCCCACTTCTCTCCCACATCTCCTCCTTCCCACCCTGTCCCTCCCACTTCTCTTCCACGTCTCCTCCTTCCCACCCTGTCCCTCCCACTTCTCTTCCACTTCTCCTCCTTCTCACCCTGTCCCTCCCACTTCTCTTCCACTTCTCCTCCTTCCCACTCAGTTATGTCAACTTCCTGCCCACTTCTCCTCCTTCCCACCATTCTGCCCATTTCCCGCCCACTTCTCCTCCTTCCCACCATTCTGCCCACTTCCCGCCCACTTCTCCTCCTTCCCACCATTCTGCCCACTTCCTGTCCACTTTTCCTCCTTACCATCCTGTTCCTCCCACTTTCCGCCCACATCTTCTCCTCCTCACCCGGTTCCTCCCACTTCCCACCGACTTTTCCTCCATCCCACCCTCTTCTGCCCACTTCCTGTCCACTTCTTTTCCTTTCCACCCTCTTCTACCCAATTCCTGTCTACTTCTCCTCCTTCCCACCCTCTTCTGCCCACTTCCTGTTCTCTTGTCTTCCATCCCACCCTGCTCTGCCCACTTCCAACCCACTTATCGTCCTTCCCACCCTCTTCTGCCCACTTCCTGTTCAATTGTCTTCCACCCCACCCTGTTCTGCCCACTTCCCACCCACTTCTCTTCCTTCCCACCCTCTTCTGCCCACTTCCTGTCCACTTCTCCTTCCCATCCTCCTCTGTCCACTTCCTGTTCACTTCTCTTCCGTCCCACCTTGTTCTGCCCACTTCTGACCCCCATTTATATGTATATTATCACCTAAAAACAAATCGATGATTTTGAAAGAGCATTACACATCACCTATATGTTTCATTAGCCATTTTTTATCTACATATCTAGTTTTTGAGTGATTTAAATGAATAAATGATGATAATTAAGACATGCCATGCAGGCACATTCCATCTCAGCCCTATATTACTCCAAACACATTCACTGACACTGCTCAGTAATGCATTACCCACCTCCCCTAGCACTGACTTCCTGTCTTATCCCTACATTACCTCCTCCACTCACTGACACTGCTCAGTAATGTATTACCCACCTCCCCTAGCACTGACTTCCTGTCTTATCCCTACATTACCTCCTCCACTCACTGACACTGCTCAGCAATGCATTACCCACCTCCCCTAGCACTGACTTCCTGTCTTATCCCTACATTACCTCCTCCACTCACTGACATTGCTCAGTAATGTATTACCCACCTCCCCTAGCACTGACTTCCTGTCTTATCCCTACATTACCTCCCCACTCACTGACCCTGCTAAGCAATATATATATTATGGCCTCAATTCAACTGTCACCGTTGGAAGGAGGAGAAGTGGGTGGGAAGTGGGAGGAACAGGGTGAGAAGGAGAAGTGGGTGGGAAGTGGGAGGAATGGGTTGGGAAGGAGGAGACGTGGACAGGAAGTGGGTGAAACAGGGTGGGAAAGAGGAAAAAGTAAGTGGGACGAACAGGGTGGGAAGGAGGAGAAGTGGGTAGGAAGTGGGAGGAACAGAGAGGGAAGGAGGAGAAGTGGATGAGAAGTTGAAGGAACAGTGAGGGAAGTGGGTGGAAGGGTGCAAAAGAGGAGAACTGGACAGGAAGTAGACAGAATAGGGTGGAAAGGAGGAGAAGTGGGCCGAGTATCAAAGGAAACTCACCACCAGCAAAGAATCAGCCTCTGTCCCAGAGACCCTGTAATCTATATATATAAAAGAAGACTTTGTGCCTGGCAAAACACACCCAGGGGTGGCTGTAAGGAGGAGTTACTGCTCCCATTGGGTGATTCAATGGGGGTGTGATTTTTGGCCTGCCCCCACTATCCAGCCCACCCACCACTATCTAAGGCTGAAAAAACAAATGTCTGCCACTCACTCCTACACCACAGACACACACACATGCCCCCCACACACTGGCAGACACATACACACACTGATACAGAGACACACACACATGCACACTGAGCAGTTGAGGATGATGGGAACTATGTTCTATGTACAGCTGGAAGGCCATGGTCCAAATCTGTATTATGCATCAGGGTTCCCAGCACATAGATACAAGGTTATGGGCTCGCTACAATAAACCACTCATATGCAGCTTTTTCATTCCCTGTCTGTGACCCTGCACAGCCCTACCAATTACTACAAGTGAGCCGATTTCTAACCAATCAGCAGGCAGGATGCTGGGGAGCTGACTTGCTAGTACAGAGAAACTGGGAAAGTGGAACAAAGGCAGAGACATGATCAGGCACAGCAGAGCAGGGCTTCAGCTGAGGAAGTAAATGGCAGAGACATGGGTGTGACTGTATTTATATATTGCACAAAGAGAGAGAAAGAGAGCAAATTGTTTGTCAGTCTGTCTGTAAGTAGAGGTGCCAGTTCCTGTAATCATCTCCATGCTGTACATAGCTCACTGTATAGCATGTATGACAAACTATTTATATATGGTCTGGCATTGTATAGTATACAGTCTGTGTATAAGGACTGGCACTATACAGTATAGGAGGGACAGTCCCTCCCAAATCCCTCTGCTCCTCTATTTAGGAGATCACACTGTGTGGTGTATATACCAGTGTATCAGATTGCTCCACATCAATAAAACCCACAGTAACGTGGGTATAAACTTCTGTATATATCTGTTAAATTAGTCTGTGTAAAAAAATACTTTCATCTTCTTCTAAATCATTCACTTACAGAAGGAGTAACATAACCATTTCAATGCCAGAGGGGTATGCAATGCATTGCTTCCCCCTTCCACTCAAAGGGTTAAAATTCTCTAAAATACACCACCAGCCACGCCCCCAGTAACACCACCTAAAACACAAGTGTCCCTCTTTGTCCATATGAAATGTTGGGAGGTATGTTACTTACACTGCTCACACTGTATGTATGTATGTTCTGATTTGCATCTGTGTGTCACTGTTTGTGTATGTCAGTGCATGTGTGTGTATGTATGTGTGTTTGCACATGTGTCTGTGTATCACTGTGTGTACCTTTCTGACACGTACACCCTATGCCATATTTCACTGTCATAACATTTTATTTAAAAAAAAACGAGAAAAAAAAAAAAAACATTCCCTGCATAACATGACGGACAACTAGTGTTGCCACCCAGCCGGAATTTTACCAGCAGGCCGGTAAAAAATTGGCTTGTGTCCAATGTTAAGTCTATGGAGGTAATGCTATGGCCAGTATTTTTTTTAAGAAAAGGTGGCAACCCTACGGACAAAGCCGTCCCACATCGCTAGTTAACTCTAAAAATCCAAGTCTACAGGGCAGATCTGAAGAATTCCCAGGTATGCTGACAGTGAGCTGCCCGTATATCTGTTTCTAGAACGTTTATCTTTAGAACGTGGAATGATGATAAATCTCAGAGTAACCTCTCTGTTGTCCCTCCAGGAATTACAAGATATTCTCCTGGCAAAAATGAAGGAATTGTCTGCATTTCAGGCCTCAAATTTGTCTCTGCGGAATGAGCTGGACACACTGAAATCCATGTTGTTGGAAGAAGAAAAGCAGTGAGTGAGACCCTAAAATTTATTGTATAGAAAAATGGGAGTCCAATATAATATATAGAGTTTACTTCTCTTTAATGGAAAGAAAACTTGTCTTAAAGGGATAGTAATGTTTCATAATAAAAGCAGCTCTAATTAATCATCGTAGTATTTGGACTTTGGAGAGTGTTATTTCAATTCTGTCAGAGTTGTAGTTCAAGTAATTCAATGACAAAGTATCCCCCTCCCTCCCCTTTTACTGATGTAACACTGCTCAGCCAGATCAGAAGGGAGGTGCCCAGGTAGACTGCAGAGAGGGACAATCTTCAATTAAAATAAGGGAAAAACCTGAAAAACCTGTCAAGGGGGGCAGGGCTTTCATTGTTCTCATAGGAAGAAGATTGTCCCCTGCTGTTATCTGTCTGGTCTATGGACTGGATTCCACATCTGAGAAGAGATGGCTTACACTAGGTAAAAGGGGCGGGAGGAGAAACTTTGCTTGTGAATATCTCTCAAACCATAAAGGTTTGAGAGATAAGACTTATATCGTTCTTCATGTTTTTTTAATGCCCACAAAATAAAATAAAGTTAAAATGAAGTATTACTATCCCTTTAAGGTGACAGGCCACTTTAAATGGCACTTTAAATACCTTGCATGCTAGCCTGGTCTTCAACATTTTGCAAAGCAATGCGTTCCAGACCTCTCAGTCATGAAAGGTTTTAAATGTCCCATTTAGATCCATGGACATCACAAGGGATTTTTATTTGTACTGTTTATTGCAGTTGGTTTCTCTAGTTTGTCTCAACGACTTGTATTGTGTGGAACTGTCCTGAGGCCTCTTACTTACTGGGCATTCCAACCCAGACTCACAGCTGGAACTGCCTGGATCTGCCCCAGAGAGTATGGTTTCAGACTGAACTACTAGGCCTCCTGGGACAGAGGCTGATTCTCTGGTCGGGGTGAGTTTCTTCTCCTTCCCACCCTGTTCCTCCCACTTCCCACCTACTTCTCCTCCTTCCCACCATGATCTGCCCACTCCTCCTCCTTCCCACCCTGTTCCTCCCACTTCCCTCCCACTTCTCCTCCTTCCCATCCTGTTCCTCCCACTTCTCCTCCATCCAACCCTGTTCCTCCCACTTCCCACCCACTTCTACTACTTCCCACCCTGTTCCTCCCACTTCCCCTCCTTCCCACCCTGTTCCTCCTACTTCCCTCCCACTTCTCCTCCTTCTCACCCTGTTCCACCCACTTCCCGCCCACTTCTCCTCCTTCCCACCCTGTTCCTCCCACTTCCCCTCCTTCCCACCCTGTTCCTCCTACTTCCCTCCCACTTCTCCTCCTTCCCACCCTGTTCCACCCACTTCCCACCCACTTCTCCTCCTTCCCACCCTGTTCCTCCCACTTCTCCTCCTTCCCATCCTGTTCCTCCCACTTCCCACCCCGTCTCTTCCTTCTCACCCTGTTCCTCCCACTTCCCTCCCACTTCTCCTACTTCCCAACTTGTGTCTCCCACTTCACACCCACTTCTCCTCCTTCTCACCCTGTTCCTTCCACTTCCCTCCCACTTCTCCTCCTTCTCACCCTGTTCCTCCCACTTCCCTCCCACTTTTCCTCCTTCTCACCCTGTTCCTCCCACTTCTCCTCCTTCCCACCCTCTTCCTCCCACTTCTTCTCCTTCCCACCCTGTTCCTCCCACTTCCCACCCACTTCTCCTCCTTCCCACACTGTTCCTCCCACTTCTCCTCCTTCCCACCCTGTTCCTTCCACTTCCCATCCACTTCTTCTCCTTCCCACCCTGTTCCTCCCACTTCCCACCCACTTCTCCTCCTTCCCACCCTGTTCCTTCCACTTTCCATCCACTTCTCCTCCTTCCCAGCCTGTTCCTCCCACTTCTCCTCCTTCCCACCCTGTTCCTCTCACATCTCCTCCTTCCCACCCTGTTCTGCCCACTTCCAACCCACTTTATGACCTAAATACTATTAAGGCCTGTGCACTCAATTAATCTCCACCCCCTTTGTTACACAATTCTCATCATAGACATCCTCTTGTTGGCAGCAGGTAACCCCTCTCTGATACTCAAGATAAGCAAGATCCCAGGTTTGCCCATACTACTGGGGAACATATAACCACTTGGATGATAGAGATTTTGCCATCACAATGCAGAGTAATGCCTTAGAGACATCACTAAAATCCATAGGGTTAAACTGCCCTAATGACCCATTCATATAAATGTGTATAACTATAATCTAGGCTGCTGATACCCCTACACTAGTCAAAATTCAATAGAAAGCTTAGTTCCATAGATTATTGACATGTAATATTTTATCCCCGCCCCTTTTTGGTGACGTCACTTCCTGTCTTTGCCTGGCACTGTATGCTACATAGATTATTCCTTTTTTATGTACAAAAATTAAATGTTTTACCAGTAAAATTGGTGCTTGTAGTCTAACACTGAGATATGACAAATTACTGTACAAGAACATGAAAACTAATGCTAGTAAATCACATTAATGAGAAAAGCCAAGGAAAAAAATGGTCTCTGCAAATCCAGCAAAAATAAATAATTAAAATCTTCCTTTTAGGAAATTCACCTTATCATCTGATTTATTTTGTAATTCAGCATTGAGAAACATGTGAGCCTTCAGCATTGGCCAGCTGAGGATGATGGGAACTGTAGTCCAATAACAACTGGAGGGCACCTTGCTCACTCCTTATGTGGAGTACATTGCTTCCAAAGTTCTATTATGTATCTGTACACATAATCCTTGGGCTTGTGTGACACCGCCACCTAGTGGTACAAATCCTAAATTGCTAACTGATCCTTATCTTCAGTGACCATACTTGGCAGCCCGCATTTCTATGTAGGTTCTCTTTTAAAGGGGAACCAATGACACCCCATATGCATTACTATAACCAGAAAATCCAAATGGCCCCTAAGAATTTTGCCCTTGTACCTTTTTTCAAGATATAACATCTTCAATCAGTCCTCGATGTCTAATCTATGTAGACGGACATGACAGTTGATGGCTGTTTTTTTAACCTTTTGAGTGCCAGAGAGGTTCCCAATGCATTGCATACCACAAAGGGTTAAACTGGAGAAGGCTGAGAGCATGAAACAACTAAACTCTTTGCCCACTCCTCTGGTCCTTTAATGCGTCACATGTTAACGACCCTTGACATGCCAGGACCGTCACGCCAGTTTGGCACTTAGGGACGGGTATTCAGGGGTCTCCGCTCGGCTACACGCCACTCAGGGACCCGGAATTCCTTTCAGCAAAAAGAAAATGAAATGACCTGTGGTCCTTAACTGCCGGCCGCACGGTGCTGCAGCTGGTCATTAACCTGTTAAGGACCCTTGACGGTCCTGGTACGTCATGGCTGGATTTGCTTGAAGGACCAATGACGTACCAGGACCGTCTTGGAATTCCGGAATCAGATTAACCCCTTAGCGTCCGATGACGTACCCGAACTGTCGCGCTGGTCCAGCACTTAAGAACCAGTGACGGTCCTGGCACGTCATGGAGTTTAGGGGTCCTGGCGCGGCTGCACGCTACTCCGGAAGCCCTGAACCAGAAGTGATGATAAAAAAAGAAAAGCCCCGTGGTCACCAAGTGCCGGCTGCATGTGCCAGCGTCGGTCGTTAAGGGGTTAAAAAAAATGCTCCGTGGTCCTTAAGTGACCACAATGCGTGTGCGCAACTGGTCCTTAAGGGGTTAAGTGGTTAATATTACCAAGTGCAGAGGGAAGAGTTTGTAGTCTTTAGGGGCTTTCCTGCTCATGATGATTTAAAGGGGAACTATCACCCCAAATAAGGTCTCCCCCCACCAATTAGTCATCTAGCGATAAGCTTTACAATAGTAGTATTAGCCAGAGTAATTACCGTGCCTGAGCTGTCAGTCCTGGTCTCCCCTAGGAGGCGCTGCAGGCAGAGACGGATTAAGGCTCCATAGGGCCCTAGGCAAAGTACTAATTTGGGGCCCCACATCTCTTGATCCGGTGCATCTGACATAGAGTGCTGATAGCAGATACTAGCATTGTGACTCTAATGGAAGTGGGAGCAACTAGATGATGCTGGTCTCTTTCAAATAAAAGGGCATCTGACAGAAGATGATAGTGGCAGCAAAAGCAGTGCCACTGTCTGTGACCCATCCTTACAACCAGGGCCCCTCATATTGCCTTGGGCCCTAGGCAGTAGCCTAGGGTGCCCTAATGGATGATCCGGCTCTGGCTGCAGGGTCCCTTTAGGTACCAGAAGGGACTGCCGGCGCAGGCGCGCAGATGCCTCTAAAGAACTGTTGCCTGGCCGTCAGTCTCGGCAGAAGAAGGATTTCTCAGTAACGCGGTAATTATGCTGACTGATAGTACTATTGGTGCGCTTATCGCTAGATGGGTAATTGTAGGGAGGAGTCTTTATGTGGGGTGATAGTTTCTCTTTAAGTGGGGATTATTTTTTTAAAGGTTTTAGTTCGTTTGTACCTTTGAAATGTCCTTGTTTCTCCCCCCTCTCTCAGGATGAGCAGCGCTGTAGTTCACTTCCCGTGGATACCGCCGACTGATTCCTTCCACTCGTCCGGACAGAATCTGACCCCGGAATACTCGAGGTCCAGCCTGCTTGGTTCCCCTGGGACTCTCTACATGGGGACTACTGCAGATTCATCTAAACTAGTCACTTCGACCAATTCAACAGGAATTTCCCTTAACTCAGAGAAAAACATCGGTAAACGTTTCACTTCAATGCTGAAAACATTGATTAACCCCTTAACGTCCGGTGACGTGTCAGAACCATCACCAGTGTCCTTGCCTAAAGGAGAGATGATGGTCCTGGCACGTCACAAATGTTGTACTCACAGCGGTCCTGCAGGAGCACTGTGAGCAATAGTGGGGTCTGTTATTGACCACTCCAAGTCCGGAGCGGTCACTATAAAACCCCCGTTCAACGGGCCAGCACACCGACCAGCTTCACAGCTGTCCATAAGGGGAATCCACTCCCTGGACTGCTGGTCCTTAAAGGGATAGTAATAGATAAGTTTTATAAATGTTTATTTTGTAGCTATTAAAAACTGAAACTTAATGCCCCCGGTCTCATCTCTCAGACCTTTATGGTTTGAGAGATAATTGTTGTTAAAGTTCCTCCCTCCCTTTTCCCTGATGCCAGCGCTCTAGCTGACTGCAGGGGAATCCGGTCCCGGGACCGGCAGAGGCTCTTCAGCAGAGCTGAGATTGTGTTACTGAAAGAGAAATCCTTCACTGGAACAGTCTTCTAAGTGTGCCTGGTTTGCAAGCACATGTACAAGACCATTCCAGTGAAGTATTTCTCTTTCAATAACACAATCTCAGCTCTCCTGAAGAGCCTCTGCCGGTCCCGGGACCGGATTCCCCTGCAGTCAGCTAGAGCGCTGGCATCAGGGAAGGGGGAGGGAGGGGGGAACTTTGAGCGCTATTATCTCTCAAACCATAAGGGTCTGAGAGAGGACACTGGAGGCAATAAGTTTCTTTTTAACAAAGCTACAATATGGGGACTAGTAATTTGCAAGTATTACTATCCCTTTAAAGTGGATCTATCACATATAGATATCTAATGCTTATTAGATAGAGCATTTAGTGAAAAAGTTGAATATGTTAGTCATTTTTGAAAAAAACCTGTTATCTGCACAAAAATTCAGGTTTAAAACGTGCCCAGCAGCCTACTTCCTGCTAGCAGCACTGCCTCTGCTCCCGTCCCACTACCCAGCATCCTCCAATGACGGAGGCTTTCTTTCTCTAAGCTGGAGTGATCTCATTGGCAGAGATTGATATCCAGCCAATGAGATCGCTCCAGTTTAGAGACAGACAACCTCTGTCATCAGAGGATGCTGGTTAGTGGGACGTGCGCTGCCTCTGTGTGACAATCTGTGTCAAGCGGAAGTAGGCTGCTGGGCACCTTTTAAATGTGAATTTTTGCGCAGATAACAGGTTTTTTTTAAAAAAATGACTAACATTAAACTTTTTCGCTAAATGATCTAACTAATGAGCAATAGTTCTCTATATGTGCTAGATCCACTTTAACCCGTCTAGGACCAGGGGGGTTAAAATTACCATGTGCAGTGAGCAAAGTCTGGGGTCCTCTGACCCTGTTTGCAACTGTAATGTCTTCCTCCAGGAATCTGATATCTGATGTCATCTGTTAACAAAGGCAAGTGGGCCATTACAATTTTTTGGCCATGAAAAGTTACATGGGGGGTTATAATTAAGAGATGTTACTTCACCTTTAAGCGATTCATCAAATACATACATTGCTCAACTCTCTTTACTACAAAAACAATCACCAAATAAGGTCTGAGCGTTCGCAGCAGGTAGGAAACTTGGCAGAACAATCTACTGTCAACCGTTGTCTGTGTCTGTAGCATTATTATCATTAAACAGAGATTAACTCATGTTTTTCATCAGCAGACGATTTTGAACAGTACACAAGGCCGGCTACTGCACCGTCCTTTAACCTTCAAACCAGAGATCAAGGTCAACAATCCCCAGACACAATGAAGGAGAGTTTGCATCCAAAGCAAAGTGAAAAGAGGATGTCCAGCACAGACAGTGACCACAGGCCAGCAATAGCCAGGTTCGGTCAGGTTCTGTGTGTCAGGGGTTGTCAGTTGTTGCACCTCCAGTTATTAGGGAATACACCCATCTCTTGGCTGGTCAGGGATACTAGGAGTTGTAGTCTCAAACTGCTGGAGTGCTAAAGTTTGCCTTCCCTCGTATGTAAAGTGGGAGAAACGTAGAAAATTGGTGTGATAAAATTTTAGTAAAATTGTTGCAAAGCATCATAAGGCTATATAAATATTTAGCATCTCTAGAAGCCAACCCTTTCTCACCCAAGAGACTACTAAAATTCTAGTCCAAACCCTCATCATGTCCCGTCTTGACTACTATAACTCGCTACTAACTGGCCTTCCTCTTATCTGACTAACCGCATTACAGTCCATAATGATCTCTGCTGCAGGATTAATCTGCATCTCTCATCGCTTCTCTAACACCAATCCCCTCTGTCAGTCCTACATTGGCTCCCATTAGCATATAGAATTACATTCAAAATTCTGGTGCCAGCTTATAGAGCCCTCACTAACACCTCACACCCCTATATTTCATCTCTCATCTCCAAATACACTCCCACCCGCCATCTTCGCTCTGCACACGACCTTCTCCTCTCCACTGCTCTTATCACATCCTCCCACTCCTACAGGACTTCATCCACTCTCACCTACAGGACTTCTCCCACTCCCACTCCTACAGGACTTCTCCCACCTGCAGGACTTCTCCCACTCCCGCCTACAGGACTTCTCCCACTCCTGCCTACAGTACTTCTCCCACTCCCACCTACAGGACTCCTCCCACCTGCAGGACTTCTCCCACCTACAGGACTTCTCCCATTCCCGCCTACAGGACTTCTCTCACTCCCGCCTGCATGTCTTCTCCCACTCCTGCCTACAGTACTTCTCCCACTCCCACCTACAGGACTCCTCCCACCTGCAGGACTTCTCCCACCTACAGGACTTCTCCCATTCCCGCCTACAGGACTTCTCTCACTCCCGCCTGCATGTCTTCTCCCACTCCCCCCTGCAGGACTTCTCCCACTCCCACCTACAGGACTCCTCCCACTCCTGCCTACAAGACTTCTCCCACTCCCACCTGCAGGACTTCTCTCACCTACAGGACTTCTCCCACTCCCGCCTACAGGACTCCTACCACTCCCACCTGCAGGATTTCTCCCACCTGCAGGACTTCTCCCACTCCCACCTACAGGACTTCTCCCACTCCCGCCTACAGGACTCCTACCACTCCCACCTGCAGGATTTCTCCCACCTGCAGGACTTCTCCCACTCCCACCTACAGGACTTTTCCCACTCCCACCTGCAGGACTTCTCCCACTCCCACCTACAGGACTTCTCCCACTCCCGCCTACAAGACTTTTCCCACTCCCGCCAATCCCACTCCCACCTACAGGACTTGTCCCACTCCCGTCTACAGGACTTTTCCCACTCCCTTCTACAGGACTTTTCCCACTCCCACCTGCAGGACTTCTCCCACTCCCACCTACAGGACTTCTCCCACTCCCGCCTACAAGACTTTTCCCACTCCCGCCAATCCCACTCCCACCTACAGGACTTGTCCCATTCCCGTCTACAGGACTTTTCCCACTCCCTTCTACAGGACTTTTCCCACTCCCACCTACAGGACTTCTCCCACTCCCGCCTACAGGACTTCTCCAGTGCTGCACCTGAGCTCTGGAATTCCCTCCCCCGCCCCATCAGACTCTCCCCCAGCCTTCAGATCTTCAGACGCTCCCTGAAAACTCACCTCTTCAGGGAGGCCTATCAACTGCCTCCATAAACATTATCACCAAGATTCACCCCTTCCCTGCACCACTGTACTCACCAGCACTTCTCTCTCCCACCCACTGACCAGCAGTTCATGTGGCAGGAGGCACTTACACCCAATAGCACTTACTCCTTCTGTATCAAACCTACCTTCCTCTAGTCTGTAAGATCTCACCAGCAGGGGGCCCTCTGACCCTTCTGGTCTCCACATCTGATTGTACTATTTAGCCCTTTGAGTGCCAGAGGGGTACGGAACGCATTGCTCTGCAATGTGTTCCATACCCCTCTTGCACTCAAAGGGTTAACACCTCTGTATGTCTATTCCCTATTGTACAGCGCTGCAGAATTAGTTGGCGCTATATAAATAAAGAGTAATAATAATAATAGCAACATTTTCGCTTCGTACTAATGCCAATTAGTTTACTTTTTTTGAAAAGTAGAGTAGAAATGGTTGTGGTCCCAATTAGAAATATGTTGAAACATAACATTTAAATTAATTTGCTACTTGTGACAAAAATAAAAGCAGTTTTAGCTGCTATATCGTAACATGGGTAGAGCCTTTTCTTAACCCTTTGAATGCCAGAGGGGTACGCAACACATTGCAAAGCAATGCGTTGCATACCTCTCTGGCACTCAAAGGGTTAACAGAAGCATGTGCAGTGTGATATTAAAGGAATAGTAATACTTCATTTTATCTTTATTTTATTTTGTAGTCATTAAAAAAACATGAAGAACGATAAAAGTCTTATCTCTCAAACCTTTATGGTTTGAGAGAGATTCACAAGAAAAGTTTCCCCTCACTGACCAAAATGGTTAAGTCTGCCATCTAGCTGTCAGATTTGGAATCCAGTCCAAAGACCAGCCGGTGGCTCTTCAGCAGAGCCAAGATCGTAAGATATAAACATAACTAGTTCATTGGAACGGTCTACAAAGTGCAAACCAGGCACACTTTGTATACCATTTCAATGAAGCAGTTCTTCTTATATCTCGCAATCTCTGCTCTGCTGTTGTGCCGCGGCCGGTCTGCGGACCGGATTCCAAATCTGACAGCAAGAGCGGTGACATCAGTGAGGGGGAAACTTTGCTTGTGAATATCTCTCAAATCATAAAGGTTTGAGAGATAAGACTTATATCATTCTTCCTGTTTTTTTAATGCCTACAAAATAAAATAAAGACAAAATGAAGTATTACTATCCCTTTAAGTGGTAGAATGTATAAACTATGTATACAGGAAAAGCTAATCAGTAAATCTTCTCAGATATTAATCCCTTAAGGACTGGCCGCGCACATACTTTTTTTTTCCATAATCCGATTCCGGACTCCCCAAACGGCATGCAGCCGAGCGGGGAGCCCAGAATTCCATGACAGTCCAGGACCGTCATTGGTTCTTAAGGGGTTAACAGATTTATAGATGTGGCTTTTCTTTGTTAGAAATACAGTAATGTGCAAAAGTCTTAGGCAGGTATGAAAAAGTCCTGTAAAGTAAGAATGCTTTCAAAAATAGACATATTAATATTTTATTTTTATCAATTAACAAAATAATAGTGAGTGAACATGAGAAAAATGTAAATCAGATCAGTGTTTGGTGTGACCACCCTTTGCCTTCAAAACAGCACCAATTCTTCTAAGTACACTTGCACACAGTATGATAAGGAACTCGGCAGGTAGGTTGCTCCAAACATCTTGGAGAACTAACCACAGTTTTTATGTGGATTTAGCAGCATCAATTGCTTCTCTCTCTTCACGTAATCCCAGACAGACTCGGTGATGATGTTGAGATCAGTGCTCTGTGGGGGCCAGACCATCACTTCCAGGACTCCTTGTTCTTCTTTACACTGAATATAGTTCTTAATGACTTTGGCTGTATGTTTGGGGTCATTGTCATGTTGCAGAGTACATTTGGGACCAATCAGATGCCTCCCTGATGGTATAGATACTTTTCTTCCTCTACGTCTCAGCATTGAGGACACCATTAATTCTAACCAAATCCCCAACTCTATTTGCAGAAATGCAGCCCCAAATTTACAAGGAACCTCCATCATTCTTCACTGTAACCTGCAGACACTCATTCTTGTACCGCTCTCCAGCCCTTCGGCGAACAAACTGCCTTCTGCTACAGCCAAATATTTCAAATTTTGACTCATCAGTCCAAGGAACCTTCTGCCATTTTTGTACACCCCAGTTCCTATGTTTTTGTGCCTAGTTGAGTCTTTTGGCCGGAGGTATGGCTTTTTGGCTGCAAGTCTTCCATGAAGACCACTACTGACCAGACTTTTCAGGACAATAGATTGGTGTACCAGGGTCCTGCTGTTTTCTGCCAATTCTGAACTGATGGCACTGCTGTACATCTTCCGACTATGAAGGGAAGTGAGGGATGTGTCTTTCATCTGCTGCACTAACTTGGCTGACCACTGCATCTACGGTGCTCAGTGTTGCCTGTTTGTGTTTATTCAAAAGAGCTTGGACTGCACATCTGGAAACCCCTATCTGCCTTGAAATGTCCTCCTGGGAGAGACCTTGCTGATGCAGTATAACTAACTACCTTGTGTCTTGTTGCTGTGCTCAGTCTTGCCACGGTGTACGACTTTTGACTTTAAACTGTCTTCAGCAACCTCACCTTGTTAACTGGGTCTGGCTGTTCCTCACCCAGTTTCATTCCTACTACACAGCTGTTTCTGTTAATGATTGTGTTTTAACCTACATATTAAAATGATGATCATTAGCATCTGTTTGGTATAATTGTTTAATCCTCCACCTGACTATATGCCTACAAATTCCCCGACTTCGTGCAAGTGTACATAGAGGAATCTCTGTTTTTGAAAGCATTCTTACTTTACAGCATTTGTTCACCCATATATATATATTCATACTCAGCCAGTTTATTTACCAACTTATCTGTTGCTGAAATGTCTACATTGTATGATAATGTGACAGGTGAATGTATTGTACAATTTTATATATTACTGTAATATTCCGTTTGTACACAAATTCACCCGGTTTATCTACTAGTTGTAGTATAAATTGATAAAATAATCTGTTTTTATATTGATTGCAAATTGCTGTTATGTCCAGTTTATATACTAATTTGGCCAGTTTTTTACATTTTTATATGGCTGTACTGTATTTGGTACTAATTTGCTCAGTTTATTTACAGCTTTATATATTGCTTTAACCCCTTAAAAATCTGGGGGGAGATTCACTAAGAGGTGATAAAGTGGAGATAACTTCTCCAGTGATATCGCTTCTCCAGTTCCTATGTTATTCTATGGACACAATGTACTTAGATCTCAGTGGCTCAGTGGTTAGCACTGTTGCCTTGGAGCGCTGGAGTCCTGGGTTCAAATCCCACCAAGGACAACATCTGCAATGAGTTTGTATGTTCTCACTGTGTTTGCGTGGGTTTCCTCCGGGTAATCCGGTTTCCTCCCACACTCCAAAAAAAGCATACTGATAGGTGAATTTAGATTGTGAGGCCCCAATGGGGACAGGAACCAACATGAGTGTAAAGCGATGCGGAATCTGTGTGCGCTATATAAATAAAGGATTATTATTATCTCAAAAGTGGGATAAATCTTGGTGCGTTGACACCATAGAATAACAGACATTGGAGAAGTGATATCGCTGGAGAAGTTACCTCCACTTTATTACCACTTAGGGAGTTCCCCCCAGGTGGACCACAGATTTTTTTACCCGAGAGCACCAGCGCCATTTTCTTTGCAGAGCAATCACATGTATCGTGTCTCTGAGAGAGAGGCTGAAACTGACTGAGTTGGTCTTGGAGCCGTCAGTTTTAGACAGCGGCTCGCGTTGATCATAAAACTTATGACCTGCCAGGACCGTCACTGGTCCTTAAAGGGATAGTAATACTTTGTTTTAACTTTATTTTATTTTGTAGTCATTAAAAAAACATGAAGAATGATATGTCTTATCTCTCAAACCTTTATGGGTTGAGAGATATTCACAAGCAAAGTTTCCCCTCCCGTCCCTTTTACCTAGTGTCAGCCATCTCTTCTCAGATGTGGAATACAGTCCATAGACCAGACAGATAACAGAAGGGGACAATATTCTTCCTATGAGAACAATGAAAGCCCTGCCCCCCCTTTAAAGGGTTAATACATGTATAATTAGGCTGAATTACTTTTTTCCTTTTATGATTTCTCTGTGATCCCGCAGTGCTCTTGGCGATCTGGAGATATCAGAACTGGACCCGGCAGGTCACTTTGTGAGAATCTCTAACAAATCACCCGATAAAGAAGAAGACATTGGAGGTTTTATCCTTCAGCAGAACGTACACGGGCACCCCGTGTCCCTCTATCGATTTCCCCCTAAAACCCGGATTCTTCCAAACACCCCAGTGACAGTGAGTATGTGGGGATGGACGTCTATTGTTGGGACTCTGAGGTCAGTGTACTATGTAATTACTGCTGTATGTTGCATTGATCTAAATGGGGTGTTCCGCCCCATGAAGCAATACGTTGTAGACCTCTCTAGCATTCAAGAGGTTAAATACCCCATTTAAATTAATGACATTATGGGGAATTTTAATTTTTACCTATTGAGTAGTTGGTATGCTCCGGCTCATATTAATACACCAGCCCTCTTACTTAAAGGGATTATTATTATTATTATTATTCTTTATTTATATAGCGCCAACTAATTCTGCAGCGCTGTACAATTGGGGAATAGACATACAGAGGTATTAAATAGTACAATCAGATGTGGAGAACAGGAGGATCAGAGGGCCCTGCTCGTGAGAGCTTACAGTCTAGAGGAAGGTAGGTTTGATACAGAAGGTGTACGTGCTATTGGGTGTAAGTGCCTCCTGCCACATGAACTGCCAGTCAGTGGGTGGGAGTGAGAAGTGCCGTTGAGTGCAGTAGTCCGTGCAAGGGGTGAATCTTGGTGATGATGTTTATGGAGGCAGTTGATAGGCCTCCCTGAAGAGGTGAGTCTTCAGGGAGCGTCTGAAGATTTGAAGGCTGGGGGAGAGTCTGATTGGGCGGGGGAGGGAATTCCACAGCTCAGGTGCAGCACGGGAGAAGTCCTGTAGGCGGGAGTGGGAGGATGTGATAAGAGCTGTGGAGAGCAGAAGGTCATGTGCAGAGCGAAGATGGCGGGCGGGAGTATATTTGGAAATGAGAGATGAAATATAGGGGGGTGCAGTGTTAGTGAGGGCTCTATAAGTTAGCACCAGAGTTTTGAATTTTACTCTGTATGCTAATGGGAGCCAGTGTAGGGACTGACAGAGGGGTGTGGTGTTAGAGAAGCGATGAGTGAGGTAGATTAGTCTTGCAGCAGAGTTCATTATGGACTGTAGCGGGGTTAGTCGGGTGAGAGGAAGGCCAATTAGTAAAGAGTTACAGTAGTCAAGACGGGACATGATGAGTGTTTGGATTAGAATTTTGGTAGTGTCTTCTGTGAGAAAGGGTCGGATTCTAGAGATGTTGCGGAGGTGGAGGCGGCATGAGTTGGAGATTGACTGGATGTGAGGAATGAAGGATAGGGCAGAGTCAAATGTGGCCCCCAGGCAGCGTGCTGTAGGGGTTGGTGTGATGGAGGTGTTGTTAACTGTGAGGGTAATATTTGGGATAAGGCTGGTTGTAGATGGAGGGAAGAGAATTAGTTCAGTTTTGCCAAGGTTAAGTTTGAGTTGATGGGAGGACATCCAGGAAGACACAGCAGACAGACAGTCAGACACTCGGGACAGGAGGGAAGGGGAGAGGTCTGGGGAGGAAAGATATATTTGGGTGTCATCAGCATACAGATGATGGTGAAACCCAAAGGAGTTTATTAGTTTTCCAAGGGAAGCAGTGTAGATTGAGAAGAGCAAGGGTCCCAGTACTGATCCTTGAGGCACACCAACAGACAGTGGGAGGGGTGGGGAAGTGGAGCCGGAGTAGGAAACACTGAAGGAGCGGTTGCAGAGATAAGATGAAAACCAGGAGAGTGCAGTGTCGCAGAGACCTAGGGAGTGGAGGGCTTGGAGGAGGAGTGGGTGATCGACTGTGTCAAAGGCGGCTGACAGGTCCAAAAGAATGAGTAGGGAATAGTGGCCTTTTGACTTGGCTGAGAGCAAGTCATTGGCCACTTTAGTGAGGGCAGTCTCAGTGGAGTGATGAGGGCGGAATCCGGATTGCAAGGGATCTAGCAGGGAATGGGAGCAGAGGAATTTAGTGAGCCGGTTATATGCAAGGCGCTCGAGAAGCTTGGAGGCGAACGGGAGTAGGGAAATTGGCCGGTAATTTGACAGTGAGTTTGGGTCCAGGGAGGGTTTTTTTAGGATGGGAGTGATTAGTGCATGTTTGAAAGAGGATGGGAAGGTGCCGGTTGACAAAGAGAGGTTGAATAAGTGAGTAAGGATTGGGGTTAGTAGAGGGGAGAGTTCTTGGGTGAGCTGAGATGGGATTGGGTCGAGAGGGCATGTGGTTAGGTTTGAGCGAGTGAGGAGAAGGGAGACTTCATCCTCAGTGACAGGTGGGAAGGAGCTTAGTGTGTATGTGGGAGAGGCGACAGGGCTGGGCTGGCTGGGTGGGGGTGGTAGTGATGAAATGTCATGTCTGATAGATTCAATCTTGTTCTTGAAGTGGTTGGCGAGATCTTGGGCAGAGAAGTTAGTGGAAGGTGTTTGTGTTGGTGGGTTTAGAAGAGATGTGAAGGTTGAGAAAAGGCGTTTGGGGTTGGAGGAAAGATTAGAAATTAGAGAGGAGAAGAATGATTGTTTAGCCAGGGAGAGGGCAGAGCTATACGAACGGAGAATGAATTTGTAGTGTGTGAAGTCAGCTGTGGAGCGTGATTTCCTCCAGTGCCTTTCAGCAGTGCGTGAGCACCTTTGGAGGTATCGCGTTAGTCTTGTGTGCCAGGGTTGTAGTGGGGTTGTGCGTGGGTGGCGTGGAGTTGCAGGTGCAGCGATGTCAAGGGCTGAAGTGAGAGTGCTGTTGTAGAGAGCAGTAGTTTTGTCTGGGCAAGTAAGTGTGAGGATGGGGTTGAGAAGAGGCTGCAGGGAGGTGGAAAATTGTTGCTTGTCAAGAGTATGCAGATTTCTCCGCATGCGCTTGATTGTGGCGGGGGTGATGGGTTTGCGTGGTATGATGAGGTTACCGGTGAGGAGGTGGTGGTCAGAGAGGGGAAAGGGGACATTGGAGAAGTTGGAGACCGAGCAGAGGTTAGTGAAGATCAAGTCGAGGGAGTGACCATCACTGTGTGTGGGAGAGCTGGTCCACTGCGATAAGCCTAAGGAGGTTGTTAAGGAGAGGAGTTTGAGGGCAGGGGGGGTGTTGTGATTATCTATAGGGATGTTGAAGTCACCCATGATGAGAGTAGGGACATCAGAGGACATGAAGTGAGGGAGCCAGGAGGTGAAGTGATCAAGGAATTGTGCAGTGGGACCAGGTGGCCTGTATATAACAGCGACACGCAGGGGGAAGGGAGAGAAGAGGTGAAGTGTGTGAGCTTCAAATGTAGGGAAGGAGAGAGAGGGAACAGTGGGGAGTACCTGAAATATATGGTTAGGGGGCAGCAGGATGCCTACTCCCCCTCCATGTCTGTTGCCAGGCCTCGGTGTGTGTGTGAATTGAAGGCCTCCATATGAGAGTGCGGCAGTGGAGGCAGTGTCTGATGATGTGAGCCAAGTTTCAGTGATGGCAAGGAGGTTTAGGGAGTGAGAAATGAACAGATCGTGAACAGCTGTTAGTTTGTTACACACAGAGCGGGCGTTCCAGAGACCAAAACAAAAGGGAGGGGAGGAGGTTAGGTGACGGGGTACGGTTATTAGGTTGTGAGTGTTGCGCGTGTGAGTGGGTTCTGTGGTACAAGAGAGAATGGAAGGGGGGCCTGGGTTAGGTGAGATGTCACCTGCAGCAAGTAGGAGGAGAAGGGACAGGGACATAAGGTGAGAGTGAGATTTGAAGCAGTGGGGCTTTTTTGCAGGGGTAGAAGGAGATGGTGGTGATAGGGAGCGGAGGAATGAAAAAAGTTTGTGGGAGCAGAGAAGTGGTGAGTGAAGAATTGAGGGTGCAATGTGAATGGCGTGACACTTAATGTGGACACAGGAGGAGGAGAGTCTTATGCAGGTGAGAATGGCGATCACAAAGCAAGGAGCTAATTTGCCCATTACTATCCCAAAGGGATAGTAATGTTTCATAATAAAAGCAGCTCTAATTAATCACCATAGTATTTGGACTTTGGAGAGTGTTATTTCAATTCTGTCAGAGTTGTAGTTCAAGAGTAATTCAATGACAAAGTAACCCCTCCTGCCCCTTTTACTGATGTAACACTGCTCAGCCAGATCAGAAGGGAGGTGCCCAGGTAGACTGCAGAGAGGGACAATCTTCAATTAAGATAAGGGAAAAACCTGAAAAAGCTTGTCAAGGGGGGCAGGGCTTTCATTGTTCTCATAGGAAGAAGATTGTCCCCTGCTGTTATCTGTCTGGTCTATGGACTGGATTCCACATCTGAGAAGAGATGGCTTACACTAGGTAAAAGGGGGGGGGGGAGGGGAAACTTTGCTTGTGAATATCTCTCCAACCATAAAGGTTTGAGAGATAAGACTTATATTGTTCTTCGTGTTTTTTAATGTCCACAAAATAAAGATAAAACAAAGTATTACTATCCCTTTAAATATGCAATCAGCTGATCTGAGAATGAGGACATCATTTTACCCTATTTGGGTGAGAAATAAATCCGGAACTAGAAACAGTAATAGAGAGGAGCGCCCCCTACAGGAAAACGTGGCTGTTCATTTGTTTAATTGAAGGACCTCCCTGGGTAGGTGCCCTAATTAAAGGACCAGTACACTTTTCTGGGGGTTTTGCTCTTTTCCTGTTGAGTTAAACAGGGATACACTGTTTGGAGATTTTTAATTCGAAAGATATTACACCTATTTTTTTAAATAAAACTGTAATTTTGTCAATGTATGGTTTTGTCCCCATCACTTATTCTAGAATAATTTAAAGGATTCAAAGGATTAAAATACCATTTAAAGTTAAAAGCTCCAATTTATGCAATTTAAATCAAGGGAATTTTTATTTGTCCCTTACTTGGGTTGCTCCAGAAATGTTTATGGCCTGGCTTCCTTTGAAGTTGAAACATTTATTAAAGGGATAGTAACGTTTCACAATAAAAGCAGCTCTAATTAATCTTCATAGTATGTGGGCCATGCAGAGTGTTATTTCAGTACTGTCAGAGTTGTAGTAGAAGAGTAATTGAATGATAAAGTATCCCCCTCCTGCTCCTTTTACTGATGTAACACTGCTCACCTCAGAGCAGCAAGACTGTCTGGATAGATCACAGAGAGGGACAATCTTCAGTGATCATAAGGAAAAACCTGTCAAGGGGGCAGGGTTTTCCTTATGATCACAGAAAGAAGATTGTCCCTTGCTGTGACCTGTCCGGTCATGTGACCAGATTCCACATCTGAGGGGAGGTGTCTTACACTAGGTAAAAGGAGCGGGAGGGGGATACTTTATCATTCAATTACTCTTGAACTACAACTCTGACAGCATTGATATAACACTCTCCATGGCCCAAATACTATGAAGATTAATTGGAGCTGCTGTTTTTGTAAAACATTACTATCACTTTAAAGGGATAGTAATATGTCTATTAAATTGCAGCTCTGGGTCTTCTTTAGGTTTTTTATAACACGTAGCGATATGTTTAATTACGTACAGGTCTGTAGTTCAAACACTATTCAGGATGAAAGGATCCCCCTCCTGCCCCTTTCCCTGCGTCACAGATCCTCTCTATCTGGTCCGGATGGAGCTCAGCGAGGGACAATCTTCAATAATCAAAAGAAAAATACTGCCCTCCTTCGTCAAGGAGTTAAGATTGTCCCTCGCTGCGCACTGTCCAGTCCCATGACCAGATTGCAGACCTAAGGAGAGGGGGCCAGAAGGGATGGGAGCAGGATCCTTTCAGCTTCAATAGAGTTTAAACTACTAATATGTAAGTAATTTAACACATTGCTACGTGTTAAAAAAAAAATAATAAAGGAGACTCGGAGCTGCACTTCAATAGAGACATTACTATCCCTTTAAGGGATTTAACTACAGATTTCCCAGTAGACGTAACCCTTTGAGTGCCAGAGAGGTATCCAACGCATTGCATTGCAATGTATTGGATATTTCTCTGGCACTCAAAAGGTTAGATGGGAATGTGTTAATGAGAACACTTATCAGCAGGAACAGAATGTAGTCCTATGTTCGGGAAAAGTACTAATGTTTATTTTGGTTACATTATAAAAATAATGTTTTATTGTTTCAACACTGTTTGTAAAGATTCTGATGCTCCCAATAATACGCACTTCAACAAATGGGGAGGAAATATATATATATATATATATATATATATATATATATATACATTATTTGTCCTTCTCTTTAGGTGTGGGCCTCAGCAGCTAACGTTCAGCATCGCCCTCCGGTGGATTTCCTGTGGAAGGATCAGAAGACGTTTCTAACGGAACCTCAGTGCACCACCATTCTGTGCACAGCCAGTGGCCACGTGAGTTTTACTTTGCACAAGAGATACAGTTTAACCCTTTGGCTGCTAAAGACATCTCCAATGTATTGTTTCATTCATTCTGTCAGCCCAAGCCAAGCAGCAACCTTAGCTGATAGTCTTCTATGTAGATGTGAAGAGGTAAGGATTATTTTTGAGAAGGAGTTTAAACATCACAACAGTTAAAGGGATAGTAATGTTTCACAATAAAAGCAGCTCCAGTTAATCTTCATAATATTTGGGCCATGTACTGTGTTATTTCAATACTGTCAGAGTTGTAGTACAAGAATAATTGAATGATAAAGTATCCCCCTCCCGTCCCTTTTACCTAGTGTAAGACACCTCCCCTCAGATGTGGAATCTGGTCTCTTGACCGGACAGATCACAGCAAGGGACAATCTTCTTACTGTGATCATAAGGAAAACCTGGTTTTTCAGGTTTTTCCCTATGATCACTGAAGATTGTTCCTCTCTGTGATCCATTCGGACAGTCTTGCTGCTCTGAAGTGAGCAGTGTTACATCAGTAAAAGGAACAGGAGGGGGATACTTTATCATTCAATTACTCTTGAACTACAACTTTGACAGTATTGAAATAACACTCTCCATGATGTAAATACGATGAAGATTTATTGGAGCTGCTTTTTATTGTGAAACATTACTATCACTTTAAGCACTGAGAATTCATCTGCATTTTATCTCACTCCTTCTCCTCCTCCTAGCAGGGCTCTGCTTGTGATTAAGGGACAGAACAAGAGCAGGAAGTGAGGAGGGAGTGTAAGATAAAATGGAGCTCTATCATTCAAGATGTTAAAATCCCCATTTAGGACTGCATCCTGAATTGCTCTTTTTCAGCTTCCTGAATGTAACCCTTAGTGTGTCACACTGCTGTAGTGTTTCAGAACAACTTAGTACAATTCTCTCAAGTTGAGGTTCCCTTCAGTAAAAACTGCTCATGTCCCTCTAGGCCGTGGCATGGTACACTCCAGTACACGAGAAAGGAGCAAAGTCACGAGAGAGATATGAAGTGTGTCCTACAGCCCATAAAATCCCACCACCGGTACTGATCCAGACTGAGAAGCAGAGGGACGAGGAGAGAGAACTTGGTGGGGAATCAGGGAAACACGTTTTGGAAGAAGTATCTGGAGACCAGAGAGAGCCGCAGACTCCGCTATTACTCAGACGGTACGAGAACCTGTGCGCCTTTATGTGTTCCGCCTTGTGAAGAATCTGTGAGTCAAGGAGTAAATCCAAGGGGTGCAGAAGATATATTTGTGTTGGGGCATCCAAGGGGGCCCTTCTGCTCTGCACAATCCTGAGTCACCTTGCAGTAAGGTCAGGTTCTTAAAGGGATAGTATTACTTCAAAATTACTATCCCTCATATTGTAGCCCTTAATAAACTGAGTTAAATGACACCAGCGGCATCTCTCAGACCTTTATGGTATAAGAGATAGCCGCTTTCAAAGTTTCCTCTCCCCTGATGTCAGCGTTCTGCTGCCAGCAGGGGAATCCGGTCCCGGGACAGGCGGAGGCTCTTAAACAGAGCCGACATCTCGTTATGGAAGGAAAAATGATTCATTGAAACAGTCTTCTACGTGTGCTTGGTTACCAGGCACACGTAGAAGACTGTTTCAATTAATCATTTTTCCTTCCATAACGAGATATCGGCTCTGCTGAAGAGCCTCCGCTTGATTCAGAGACCGGATTCCCCTGCTGGCAGCAGAACGCTGACAGCAGGGGAGAGGAAACTTTGAAAGCGGCTATCTCTTACACCATAAAGGTCTGAGAGATGCCGCTGGTGTCATTTAACTCCGTTTATTAAGGGCTACAAAATGAGGGATAGTAATTTGAAGTAATACTATCCCTTTAAAGTGGATCTATCACATATAGAGAAGTAATGCTCATTAGATAGAGCCTTTAGTGAATAAGTTTAAAATATTAGTCATTTTTGAAAACAAAACGTTATCTATGCAAAAATTCAAGTTTAAAAGGTGCCCAGCAGCCTACTTCCGCTTGCTGCTGTGGCAAGCTGCTTGCCGCCCAAGGCTGCTCCCGTCCCACTACCCAGCATCCTCCAATGATGGAGGATGTCTGTCTCTAAGCTGCAGTGATCTCATTGGCTAGATATCGATCTCTGCCAACAACATCGCTGCAGCTTAGAGAAAGAAAGCCTCCGTCATTGGAAGATGCTGGGTAGTGGGACGGGAGCAGAGGCAGTGCTGCAAGCAGGAAGTAGGCTGCTGCGCACGTTTTAAACTTGAATTTTTGCCCAGATAACGGGTTTTTTTCAAAAATGAATTACATATTAAACTTTTTCGCTAAATGCTCTATCTAATGAGTATTAGATATCTATATGTGATAGATCCACTTTACTTTGGCTGGCGGCCTCTGACATCATCACACACACAGCTACTGCCAGACAATAAAATAAGATTAGTGTTGTAGAGACCCTTCCTTTTTCTTAATTTACCTGTTGAAGGCAAGAAAGGTGTCCAGTACATTGTAAAGTAATGTGCTGGACACCCCTTTGGCACAAAAAAAGGATTAACTGGCAGCATGTGGATCATGACTCGTGATACAAAGAACTATCCAATGAATTATTTACACAAAGAGCTGAGTTAAGAAAGAGAGGTAATCCGTTAAGACTAGTGGAAAGATGCTTTCGACTAAAACAAAGGCATGGACTTTTTACGGTAAGGGCAGTAAAGCTATGGAATGCTTTGCCTCGGGATGTTGTACTTTCAGATAACGTAACTGCTTTCAAAATAGCAATGGTTGCCTATCTAGCACAGAACAATATTGAGAATTATGACAGTTGGCTTCAATGCAGAAAGGATGTTGATCCAGGGAAATATCTGAGTGACATTTGGTGTCAGGAAGGAATGTTTTTACCACTTGGGGCTTAATTGGAAATGGCTTCATGGATTTATCTATTTTTTTCCTTCCTCTAGATCAAGAGGGGTGCTTTTGGCATGGGCTGGACTCAATGGACGAATATGTCTTTTTTCAGCCTCATCGACTATGTACTATGTTACTATGTGCCAGCTCACTGGACAATAAATCTCCATAGGTTGGTGTAGCAACAGCGCCACTGTACAATTTCAGGCCACTGTGATATTACACCTAAAAAAATTCAACTTTGAAAATTAATAACTTTTGAATGAAACAGCTTTCAGCAGTGGGAGTACTCTTGTTTTACTCAGGGGGATAAACCCTACAACATATATTTTTTTTACATTTTAAGTATTACTATCCTTTTAACTCTTTAAAGATCAGCAGGGTGTGCATAGCGTTGTTTTACAATGTGTTGCACAGCCCTCTGGTCCATAAAGAGTTAAATAAGGTCTGCATTGGAGCAGGGCTCAGACTTGCTCCAGACCATTAAAGGGATATATATAGAATTATTCTTATGCCTGTTCCCTCTTATGGGACATCTATACAGAGAAAATTGAACCAGTTCTGGGAGGAACCATCTGCACCACTGGGGGAAAAAATACAATTAATTAAACCGGTTAAATACATAATTCCTCTCTACTTTTTAAAGGGATAGTAACACTTAATTTATAGTAAAATGTATATTGTAAGGCTTATCTTCCTGAGTACAACAAAGGTACTACTACCACTGAGAGGTGTTTTATTACAAAGTTATAGTAGCTAAAAGTTGATTTTTTTTAGGTGCAGTATCTCAGTGACCTGAAATATTCCAGTTGCGCTGTTGCTACATCATCCTATGGAAACTTCTGGTTAGTTGTTAGGATGGTGTAGCAGCGGCGCCACTGTACAATTTCAGGCCATTGTGGTCAAATTGCCCGTACTTTTATTTTCACCTGCACATTTTTAAACACTTTTATGACCCTAACAAAGAAAATCCATGTACCTGTCTCCTGACAACAGGGACAGCGCAATCACGTGTAAATAAATAAATAAATAAATAAATAAAAATAAATATAAATATATATATATATATATATATATATATATATAATGTAAAAAAGATAATGATACAATGTAGAAAAGCCACCTCTACTCCATACTGAACGCTCACTGCTGCGGGAATTGTGTTACATTGTATCACTTTCCCTGCTGTCACAATCCCCAGCATGAAGTTCTCTGAAAACACAGATACAAGGAGGTCAATGTCAGGAACATTAAAGTGTGAAAAATAAGTAATAATGTAAAATAATAAAATGCCCAGGTAACATGACTTTACATATTATTCATTTGTAGAATATGTAAAGTGTAAAGGCATAAAAAAATAACGAGACAGCTGTTCCAAATTTAAAATTGCTATTATTCAGAAGCAACAATAATAATAGCATTAATAATAACAGTAATACAGGATTACATGCAAGTAAATGTCATAGCACTTACAAGAAATTCTGTAGGGGCCCTCTCTGTTGCCCAAAAAAGAGTCCCTTTTTATACTATTTTAAAGGGGGTCCACCCTGGTGTATTGTCCAATCAGTGGTCTTCTCACGTCGGCTTCTTATCTTAAAAAACAGATGAAGGTCTTCTCTGCAGAATTTTCATGTCAGTGCGAAGGTTTCTTTTGTGTATTAATCAGAAATTGTCCACAAACAACATGACATGGCAGAACACGTCTGTCATTTATAATGTTCTAAGCGCTATTCAAGCATCAACTTTATATAAAGAGCACACAGACAATGTACATTATGTTTAATTTGATTAAAACAGGTACCAGAAGAGAGAGTGCTTAATTAGTTGAATGTTACCACATATCTAAATGGGTTGAGATATGATTAAACTCTGAGTATTAACTATCTTGGATCCTATGGAGCAAAAACATTCATATATAATCACACAGGCACTGCTTAACCCCTTAACGACCGGCCGATCGTTGCGGCGACACGGCTGAACGACTGCGGAGCATTTTTTTTTCTGGTTCCGGACTCCCCGAATGTCGTGCAGCCGCGGGGGGAGCCCGGAACTCCATGACAGTCTATAGTACGTCATGGGTCATTCAGTCAGATCAACCCTTGACGTACTATGACCGTCAAGGGTCGTTAAGGGGTTAAAGGAGCAGTGCACCTCATTGAAACATATAGGATATTGACCTTTTCCTTAACAAAAGTTAAAAAGGAGGTTGATGGTGTTTCTAAAAAAAAAAAAAAAGCAATGAATCAAATACAGTCCTCTGTTCATCAAGGAGTGAAGCTGAATTGTCAGCCTTCATTAGACCCCCTCTAGTATTCAAGATGGCAAAAGTCCAGTTTAAACCAGAGGGAATATTAGATTGTTTTGCGTTACCTCCAGTGTGAGCATGCTCTGTAATCACTACTTGCTCCGCTCACAGTGGATTTCGGTAATGATATTTGACACTTGTTTATTTTACGTGAAGGTATTATTTTTCCACATAACCGACATCATTTCTGCACCATTCCTAGGGAGAAAATCTCCCCCTCTGTCCTCTCCCCCACTTCCAGTCCGTGGACACACAGCGCGGCTGTTCCCACTCACCCAGACTTCTCTCCAGGTCCGGGACATGATGGGCGCAGTCTGTGTCCTCAGTCAAGGTCACTGAGAACTAATTCTGAACCCACTTCAGGTGAGAAGGTTCATTTATATACAGGACTGACTCAGAGCCACGGGTTTATTATACATAACCAGGGCTCTTTGGACTAAAAGTGTTGGTACTATATATCATAATTTTGGAGAAAGCTTACCTTATCAGTTAATGTATATTTTTTTGGGAAGAGAGATGCCGGTATTGAGTACCCTCCACAAGAAAAGCTCTATAAATGTCAGTGGAAATTAATGAGTTGGACATGTCTCACGTGTCTGTAACGTTCCTTTGAGCAAATAAATACTGAACAATAAGAAATCTGAGAACATTTTCAACGAGACCTACTAGTTGGGGAGAATGAAGCTATTTATTTATTTTGTAAGTAGCAGCCAGCGGTGTAATATAAAAGTTGGTCTGTCACCTATGTACTTACCTGGGAACTCTCCCCATCTGCCCCGCAGACTCCAGTATTTACACTTAATTATCCATTCTCCAGAGACAGAAGCTGATTCTCTGGTGGCGGGGAGTTTTTTAATGACAATCCTCCCACTTCCCTCCCACTTCTCCTCCTTCCCACCCTGTTCCTCCCACTTCCCTCCCACTTCTCCTCCTTCCCACCCTGTTCCTCCCACTTCTCCTCCTTCTCACCCTGTTCATTCCACTTCCTTCCCACTTCTCCTCCTTCTCACCCTGTTCATTCCACTTCCCTCCCACTTCTCCTCCTTCCCACCATGTACCTTCCACTTCCCACCCACTTCTCTTCCTTCTCACCCTGTTCCTTCCACCTTCTCTTTCCCACCCTGTTCCACCCACTTCTCCTCCTTCCCACCATGTACCTTCCACTTCCCACTCACTTCTCCTTCTTGCCACCCCATTCCTCCCACTTCTCACCCACTTCTCCTCCTTCCCACCCTGTTCCTCCCACTTCCCACCCACTTCTCCTCCTCCCCACCCTGTTCCTCCCACTTCCAGCCCATTTCTCCTCCTTCCTATCCTGTTCCTTCCACTTCCCCTCCTTCCCACCCACTTCTCCTCCTCCCACCCTGTTCCTCCCACTTCTCACCCACTTCTCTTTCTTCCCACCCTGTTCCTCCCACTTCTCCTCCTCCCACGCTGTTTATCCCACTTCCAGCCCATTTCTCCTCCCTCCCACCCTGTTCCTTCCACTTCCCTTCTTCCCATTCAGTTCTCCTCCTTCCCACCCTGTTCCTCCCACTTCTCCTCCTTCCTAACATGTTCCTTCCCACCCTGTTCCTCACACTTCTCCTCCTTCCCATCCTATTCCTCACACTTCTCCTCTTTCTTCCTGTTCCTCCCACTCCCCACCCTGTTCCGCCCACTTCTCCTCCTTCCCACCCTGATCCTCCAACTCCCCACCCACTTCTCCTCCTTCCCACCCTGTTCCTCCCACTTCCCATCCAATTCTGCTCATTCCCACCCCATTCCTCCCACTTCATGACATGGATCACTGAGACCTGCCCCCCTTTACAATAAAGCCCCACCCCTTTTATGATGCATTTATATCACCCAGACGCACCAGATGAGCTCTCTACTGGGAGCAAAGCACAAAAGTTCCCAGCTATTCCTATGTGTGGTTCTGCTATTTTTTCTGTATAATAAATAGCTTTTGAATAATTAATTTTTATGTGTTGGCGGCTAATCTGGCACTCTATGCTAATTCCCTACACACTATGCTAATTACTTCTGTTCCAGACCAAACCTACTCCTCGCTGTGATATTAGAAACATCCCCAGTGTGTGTGGGTTCTGCCTAGATTCATTTGTATCACAGTGTGGGGTAATATTGTCCGAGCACAGAAACCAATTAGCATAATGTGCCAGACTCTCAAAAAGTACACTACATATAGTCAGTATTTGATTATCTTTGAAATTAACTAAATTTATCTTATGGTGACAGTCCCACTTCAAGGAATTTTCACTTTCAGTTCATAAAGAACATTTTTAATTCTTTTAACATTTTGAGTGCCAAAGAGGTATGCAATCCATTGTGTTGCATACCTCTCTGGCACTCAAAGGGTTCCCATTCTCTTAGGGAAAGCTGCGTGTCTCTGCTGGCGCACACACAAACCATTGCTTTGCTCCCACAAAAGGCGTATTGCTTTCCAAAAAAATTGCACATAGAAATGCATGGAGCTTCAGATATGGTTAGAGCACATTTCTTCAGATATTGGAGCAATTCTATAGCAAAGCAACTGCACCACAGGGGACCAGGGAACATTCCTATTGACTCTTGTGGGGCTTTTGGCCTCTTGAATGTTACAGCGGCCCCCAGTGTATTGCGTTGGAGACCTCTCTAGCAATCACAGGGTTAAAATAAAACTTAAATCAATAGGGATCTTATTTTACATCTCTGCCCAAAAGGCACAATTAGACATCTCTGTCTTTGAGCAATTTGTGGAGAATAAGAAATTTTATTGAATGTGAAAAACACCATTTTATTCTGCAGGCACCAGCGGCGGCAGGAATCTGAGTACCAATCACAGGATCAGGACTGGCAGAGGGCCGACTCGATCAGCAGGGGTGAGAGATGTGTATATGACACAGAACTGCAGTCAGGGCCGGATTTACACCCTAGGCAAGGCACCCTAAATACCATTAGTGCCGCCCATAACCATGCCTTCATGCCTCACATAGCCCCGTCCACTGTCTCCTGGCACAGGAAACACCCTTAGCCTATAACACACAATCACAAAATAATATCTTTAACCCTTTGAATTCCAGAGGGTTTCCCCCAACTCATTGCTTTGGTTGCTAGCGAGATATCCAACACACCGCTTTGCTGAGTTCTCTCTAAAGTGCAAGGGGTTAGAAAATAGCCAGAAAAGGTAGATATAAAAACTTCTGCAAGGGCATTGGGATTGTTTTAGCCACCTCCTTAAAGGGATAGTAATACTTAAAATGTAAAAAAAAAAAAAAAAAAAAAAAAAAAAAAAATATGGTGTAGGGGTTATCACACGCACGCACGCACGCACGCACACACGCACACACACACACGCATCAAAGCAAATCAACACAATTCTAACTATTGTAAAAAACACAGAACTTATATACCAATAACTGGGTGGGTCTACAGAAAATTATAAGTTTCACCTAGTGCGTTCTCTAAAGGTCATGCAAATATGGTCACAAGGAAATGAGGTAGGGAGGTGGTATGGAGCACATATAGTTAACGGTTAAAGGGATAGTAATGTTTCATAATAAAATCAGCTCTAATTAATCTTAATAGTATTTAGGCCATGGAGCGTGTTATATCAATACTGTCAGAGTTGTAGTTCAGGAGTAACTGAATGATAAAGTATCCCCCTCCTGCCCCTTTTACTGATGTAACACTGCTAACACTGAAGGATCAAAAATAGTCTTTATACACTTACCCCCAATGTTGGGTACTGCTTGTTGTGTAGGATTTCACAAGTAGCAATCCTGGTCACAATATAAGTAGTCTTAAAAAATTGGGGAAAAACAAAAAGCGCAACCACAACACCACTGAGTGTAGTATTATCAGTAATAGTGTTCCCTTCCCCCCACTGGGTTTACTCACATGCTTCAAACTATCAATGTAACACACTTACAGAGTCATAATATAGCGGGCAGAGGGAAACTCAGATAAACACCGTTCTAACTTTCATACAACGCTACTACACATATGGGCTTGTAGAGTATAATAGCGGTCCCACTCCTATCCAACGCGTTTCGTACCACATGGTCACTTCTTCAGGGATAAAGGAAGAGCTGAACTATTTAGCTCCAAATCTATCTGTATACTAGTCGGGAACTACGATAGTTCCAACCATTGGGTGACACTTCAGGATTGAAGAAACCGATCTATATATATATTTATGAATTGGGGACATTTAGTATGTTTTGAGGATTTTTAATGATACTGGTACCACTATTAGGTATATTATTATTGTATTTTGTGTTTTATGTATATATAGAGGTTTCATACTAATAAATTTATACCTTATCTATTGTTGCCATATGCTCATTGAGAGGGGGGGGTTATTATTTTTTTTTGTGTGTGTGTGTGTGTGTGTGTGTGTGTGTGTGTGTGTGTGTGTGTGTGTGTGTGTCGCTCTCCCAAATTTCTATATTTGTTAAGTCTTACGTTTAACAACCCTGCATCTTGTAGCCCTTTAAAAAAAGAAATTAAATGTCCCCAGTGCCATCTCTCAAACCTTTATGGTTTGAGAGATATCCGCTTTCAAAGTTCCCACCTCCCTGACGTCAGCGCTCTGCCTGACTGCAGGGAAATCTGGTCTAGGCACCAGCGGAGGCTCTTCAGCAGAGTCGAGATTGGGTTATTGCAAAAGAAATCCTTCACTGGAACGGTCTTCTACATGTGCTTGTTTCGTAAAATTCAATATATATTACCCACAATGGGAAAAAGTCTTGCTCTGCGCGTTTCGTGGCATCAGACTATACCACTTCCTCAGCAGTAATAAACTCCTAACATCTAACTGAGAGGCAGGTTAAACCTCTCTAGCACAAAGGTTCTCAACCGGTGCCCTCAGTGGCCACTAACAGGCCAGGGCTTAGGAATTTCCCTGCTAGAACACAAGTGTGTTGATCAGAGGCTCAGTCGTATTGATTAACTCACCTGTGCTCTTAAAAGGAAATTCTAAAATCCTGGCCTGTTAATAGCCACTGAGAACCACTGCTCTAGCATGTGAGTAAACCCAGTGGGGGGAAGGGATTATTGTACACCCTATTATTGATAATATTACACTTAGAGGTGTTGTGGTTGCACTTTTTGCTCTTGCTATTGCAACTGACCAGAGCTGTTGATAGGATAGTGTAGCAGCAGCGCCACTGTACAATTTCAGGCCAGCGAGATATTGCACCTACAAAAATTCATGTTTGAGCTGCAGTAACTTTTGACTGAAACACCTCTCAGCAGTGGGAGTACCTATGTTTTACTCAATAGGGTAAACCCTATAATATATATTTTTCATATTTTAAGTGTTACTATCCCTTTAATATAAGAGGTCTCAGGATAGTGCAGAGCCAACGGTGTCCCCTTGAATGCAGGGCCGCATCACAACTGCACCCCCTGTAGGGAAGCCTCTGATTTACTACTAATTTCTTTCTATTGATTTACAAATAACAGTGAGACTCCTCACCGCCTAGTGAAATAATAATTTCTTATTTTGTAAAGGGAAACTCTCACCTCCTTTAAAGTCCTCCTCACTCAGTTCTGGCTTCCCAATAAATGTTAAACCGTTTTTTTTTTTTGTTTTTGTTTTTTTGTTTTTGAGCGGGGGGTTTAAACTCTCTTTTCACTGAGAAATTAGGCTTTAAAGGAGCAGTAAACTTTTTTTATGAAAACAGATATTTTACAGAGCATTTCCTGCTGAATAAAACAAGGTCACTCCCATCGCTGTCAGATGTTTATTCAAAATGTATAACCGTTCAAATAATCAGGAAGTTAATTTACAGTGTGAATACTTCCTGATAGTTCTAACTGACAGGAAGTGTCTCAGCAGTTTCTATCACATTCTATGAAGAACTGTAAGTCACTGACTTTCCTCTACATTAGAATCTAACAGAAAATCTAATTAGAATTTGACCACTAGAGGGCACTGCTAATGTAAAAAAACAAAACAAAAAAAAACACATGGGTTTAAACCGTAATAACTCTGGAAATATAAATCTCTCGGCAGTTGGAGTACCCTTATTTTACTCAATAGGAAAATCCCTACAATATATATTTTTTCTTAAAAAAAGTTTACTGCTCCTTTAAAATGTAACCATGTGACATCACCTCAGGGTTACCACCTCCTGCTCTCTCAGAGAAATCATTGATGTGATCTGGAACGCTCTCTCATTGGCAAGAGAGCTCACGTGCTGGATTCCTCCATCAGAGGAGGAGGAGGTAACGGGGAACAGGCGAAGACTGGCAGGCTGTGGTACATACCTGTACCGCAGCGTGCCCTGAACTGATGTCACACGGTTACATTGTAAAGCCTAATTTCACTGTGAAAAGAGCGTTTAAAAACAAACAAACAAACAAGAACAAAAGTAACATTTAACATTTGTTGGGAATCCAGAATCGAATAAGGGGAACTTAAAGGAGGTGTGAGTTCCCCTTTAAGATATTCCCTGCTCTCTCATTCTGACATCCTTGCACAAATCCCCCAAATAACGGCATATTTATGTCTGTCCATAAACAGGCGAGGAAAAAGACCCTAAAACTCCTCCTCCCGGGGTCTTTCTTCCCCATTTACGATCAGCACCAGACAGGTGTAAAGATCTTACGCTCAGCGCAGAATCTGCGCTTTCAGCCTCCGATGCTGCGCCCTCCCCCTCTTACATCCTGGTGACCTCCGACCCATAGACAGGTCAGCCTCACTCAGACTGATGTACTAAGATCTAGAGCAATTCTGGGGGAAACCAGCTGTACCACAGGGGACAACTAAACATCACCACTGATTTCAATAAGCCTTTTAACCCCTTGTATGCTAGATATATTTCCAACACATTGCTTTGCTAGGAGTTGAAGACATTTCTAGCATTCAGTGGGTTAAAGTGATAGTAATGGCAAAGAATATTATTTTGTATTGTAGATTAAAAAAAAAATATTTGCAGCAAATCCTATCTCTCAAACCGCTATGGTTTGAGAGATATTCACATTGAAAGTTTCCCCCTCCCTCCCCTTTAAAGCTGACAGGAGGAGATTCGAGTCGTACGACTCGAGGAGGCTCTGCAGCAGAGCCGAAATTACGTTATTTAAAAAGAACTGCTTCATTGAAAAGGTCTACAAAGTGTGCTTGCAAACCAGGCACCCTTTGTAGACCTTTCCAATTAAGCAATTCTTTTAAATAATGCAATTTTGGCTCTGCTGAAGAGCTGCCAGATGGTCCCAGGACCGGGATCTCCTGCTGTCAGAACAGCGCTAACGTCAGGAGAGGCGAATATCTCTCAAACTGTAGCGGTTTGAAAGATGGGATTTGCTGCAAATATTTTTTTCTTTTCATCTACAATACAAAGTAATAATATTCTTTGACCTTACTATCACTTTAAAGGAGCAGTAAAGTTATTTTTATGAAAACATGTATTTTATAGAGCATTTTCTGATGAATAAAACAAGGTCACTCCCATCGCTGTCAGATGTTTTATTCAAAATTTATAGCAGTTTAAATAATCAGGAAGTGAATTTACCTTGTTTACTTCCTGATAGTTCTGACAGGAAGCGAATTTACTGTGTTTACTTCCTGATAGTTCTAACTGACAGGAAGTGACTTTACTGTGTTTACTTCATGATGGTTCTAACGGACAGGAGGTGAATTTACTGTGTTTACTTCCTGATAGTTCTAACTGACAGGAAGTGAATTTACTGTGTCTACTTCCTGATAGTTCTATTTGACAGGAAGTGAGTTTACTGTGTTTTACTTCCAGATAGTTCTAATTGACAGGAAGTGACTCAGCAGTTTCTATCACATTCTATGGAGAACTGTATGTTTCTGACTTTCCTCTCCATTAGAATCTAACAGGAAATCTAATTAGAATTTGACCACTAGAGGGCACTGCTAATGTAAAAAAAAAAAAAAAAAAAAACCATGGGTTTAAACTGTAATAACTCTGGAAATATGAATCTCTTGGCAGTGGGAGTACCCTTATTTTACTCAACAGGAAAATCCCTACAATATATATTTTTTCATAAAAAAGTTTACTGCTCCTTTAAAAACCTCACTGAAATCAATGGGAATGTGTATCTGTGTCCTATGGTACCTTTAGCTCATCCCTGAATTGCTCCAGTTGTTCTGCATACATCAGCCTTATTCTTCCTAATATTGTCTTTACTTTTGTCATTTCTCTCATCACTTTACTCCTCTCTTATTTAATCCCTTAAGGACTGGGTGCCATGCTATGCCCATTATGCACGTTTTAACTTTATTTTATTTTGTAGGCATTAAAAAAACATGAAGAACGATATAAGTCTTATTTCTCAAACCTTTATGGTTTATGAGATATTCACAAGCAGAGTTCCCCTCCCTCCCCTTTTACCTAGTGTAAGCCATCTCTTCTCAGATGTGGAATCCAGTCCATAGACCAGACAGATAACAGCAGAGGACAATCTTCTTCCTATGAGAACAATGAAAGCCCTGCCCCTTTTACCTAGTGTAAGCCATCTCTTCTCAGATGTGGAATCCAGTCCATAGACCAGACAGATAACAGCAGGGGACAATCTTCTTCCTATGAGAACAATGAAAGCCCTGCCCCCCATGACAAGTTTTTCAGCTTTTTCCATTATCTTAATTGAAGATTGTCCCTCTCTGCAGTCTACCTGGGCACCTCCCTTCTGATCTGGTTGAACAGGGGGGGGGATACTTTGTTTGTGAATATCTCTTAAACCATAAAGATTTGAGAGATAAGACTTATATCGTTCTTCATGTTTTTTTAATGCCTACAAAATAAAATAAAGTTAAAATGAACTATTACTATCCCTTTAAATCAACTGGGATTTTTAGTTACCCCCTATAGTGCAAATGGATTGTCCCAGAACTTCCGCACTTTTCTTATGACCATATGGACCCAATGTCTTTTACATTTTCACACTCACTCTAATAATTACCTGATACTTTTTTTTTTTTTTTAAGACGTTTACAGATTTCCTCCTGTGTGTTGATGTCTCTTTCTTGTCTTGCAGCCCAATTCTAGAGGAGTCCTGTACCTGGGCCGTTCCTCTCCTGCTGGCTCTGTCCTCCATAAGTTCATCTCTAACTCATCATACGACATCAGACTCGCCAGCCAAGTCTCCCTGACCCCAACCGCCTTGTCCAACGTCTAGTCTTGCCTCAGAACACAAGTACTGATGATGGACAATCCTATATAATAAAGCGCTACGTTTGTCCGAAGCAGTCATTCTCAGTAGAGACTGCACGAACGCACATCTCTTCAGCACATGACTGCATCGCGTGCGCCGCCAGTGAGGCGGATGCAGAGCAGGACCAGCCTCTTAACCCTTTGAGTGCCAGAGAGGTACCCAACGCATTGCAAAACAATGTGTTGCGTACCCCTCTGGCACTCAAAGGGTTAACATCGCCTGGACCTTGGCTCTTGTACACGAGCTTTTACACTAGTAAGGCATAAATGATGTGAAAAGATATGTACTTTATCCATTAAATAGCAGGGAGATTCTGTTGATATTTAATAAACTGTGATCCATATAATTTTGATCTGTGTCTTTATGGGATCAACTGATTGACATTTATGTTAAAGAAGACCTATCACCTTTCCAAATCCTCTCCACAGTGGGAAATTCCATCTTCAAAGGGTATAGTAACATAGTAACATAGTGAAACAGTAACATAGTGAAACAGTAACATAGAAACATAGTGAAATAGTAACACAGTGAAACAGTAACATAGTAACACAGTGAAACAGTAACACAGTGAAATAGTAACATAGTGAAACAGCAACATAGTGAAATAGTAACATAGTTGATGACACGTGTCCATCAAGTCCAGCCCATGTCAAATCACCCCTGTTGATCCACAGGAAGGCAAAAAACAAAGCAAAAAAAAAAACAAAAACCCATTGAAGCCATTTCCAACCCCAAGTGGGTAAAAAAATTCCTTCTTGACTCCAAATGGCAGTCAGATCGTTTCTTGGATCAACATCCTATCTGCATTGAAGCCAACTGTCATAATTCTCAGTATTGTTCTGTGCTAGATAGGCATCCATTACTTTTTTGAAAGCAGTTACAGTCTCAGCAAGCACAGCATCCCGAGGCAAATATTTCCATTACTTTACTGCCCTTACCCGTGTATGGAGGGATATGAGCCAATGACACAGGGAAAAGATACAGGCTGTGCGGAGATTTGAACATGAGTGAACAGGGGAGCTTTGCCTCCCCCCAACTCATGTCTGAATCACCACCCATAACCATCCTGATCTTGTATGCATCACTGCCCCCAAGTTTGCAATAGGCGGCAGTAGGAAGGAACTTACATAACTCTCAGGGCCGGATTTACATCCCAATGTGCCCCAAAGCAAGGCCCTAGGTGCCCTTAGCTCCACCCATGGCTACACCCCCAGTCCCATCACTGCTTCCTGGTACGGAACTTACCCTTGGCCTACAACAAGCAAAAAGAAAAAAAGCCTTAACCTTTGCCAGCTAAAGAGTTCTCCTATACTGTGCTTTACAATGCGATGGATATCTCTCTAGCACCCAAGGGCTTAAATAATAAAGTATAAAGAGTTATGAAACTGCTGCATGGACCTTGAGATAGCTCTGGCAACACCCACAATTCAGAATGTGGGTCTGACCAGCACGGCTTAGGCACCGCCCCTCAAAACTTGGCGCTCTAGGCAGTTGTCTTCTCTGCCTCTTGGGAAATACATCCTGGCATAGGAAGCAGGACAATCTATATAAATTTGTTAGGATGCGTCGTCGCTCCCTGTGTGCGTAAAACACGCACGGACACAGAGAATGATGCCTCCAGCGGCGGTGGAGGGAAGAGCAGCGGTAGAGCAGCATGCTCCGGGGATCACCGCAATACAGCCGCTGTCCCCCTCCCCCCACTGCCATTCTCATGACCTGCACCCCATCAAATGACAGGCATTAACCTAGTATATCTATCCTATATAATAATTTGCTAAGTTGTGTGTAACGCCCGACATGCGCAGTAGACACTGCTGCGCGTGTGGCAGTCATGCGCAGTACAGACTGCCCACACCGCGGCTGATAGAGCGTCCAGCTCTGTATCAGCAGTGGCGCGGGCAGTCTCCACTGCGCGTGACTGCCCCGTGACCGGCTGCCAGAGGCACTGTGGCCCGTGTAACGGGCTGTTCAACTAGTCTATATATAAAAGAAGACTTCTGTGTGCCTGGCAAACACACCCAGGGGTGATAGTAGGCTGGAGAGAAGCTCAGACTACGGTACAGATCCGGCCAACACAGTCTGCCGGAAGTAGGTACAGAGCTATATTTAATCTTTTAATTTCTCCAAACAAGCGGATTTTTTTTTTTTTTAAAAAGGATAAACTTTCCATTATTTACCATTTATAAGGAAACAATTTAGGCAAAGTTGTTAAGGGGGCAAACATCCCCTTTAATGACATTTGTGCGGAAGTCTGTGGAAATGACAACATCATAGAGGACATTTGATTCTGCATAGGATCAGATTAGCACATCATCTTTGTTGATTATATTCAGGGTTGTGAGTCAGGTCATGTGCATGTCTTGTAGGTTGTAATTATTTGTCATATATTTTTATATGCTTTTATTACATTTCATATTCATATTTAGTTTTTTTGAGGCTCATTGCTAAATAGGGTATTGCTGTGTGTGTGTGTGTGTCTGTGTCTGCAACCGACATTGTTCTGGAACACGCACACACTCGGGGTGCACACACACACACACATGATATAGTGTTACATTCTCAGTACTGTATTATAGCACTCTCCTTTTTGTTCTTTTTTACATATGTACCTTCTTTCTTTTATGATACTAGAACATTTTATAGGTTTTCCTTTCCTCCAATTTTTCAAAACATATCAGCGCTATACTCATATTGCACACTGTGTTTCCCTTTTGATATCACTGTCTCCCCCTTTGCCTTTTTACCTAATTTACATGGTATAAATGACAATGTATACCTTTAAGGGAGCAATAAACTTTTTTTATGAAAACATATATATTGTAGGGATTTTCCTACTGAGTAAAATAAGGGTACTTCCACTGCCGGGAGATTTATATTTCCAGAGTTATTACAGTTTAAACCTATGTTTTTTTTTTACATTAGCAGTGCCCTCTAGTGGTCAAATTCTAATTAGATTTCCTGTTAGATTCTAATAAAGAGGAAAGTCAGAGTCCTACAGTTCTCCATGGAATGTGATAGAAACTGCTCAGTCACTTCCTGTCAGTTAGAACTATCAGGAAGTAAACACAGTAAATTCACTTCCTGTCAGTTAGAACTATCAGGAAGTAAACACAGTAAATTCACTTCCTGATTATTTGAACTGCTATAATTTTTGAATAAAACATCTGACAGCGATGGGAGTGACCTTGTTTTATTGAGCAGGAAACACTCTGTAAAATATGTGTTTTCATAAAAAAAAGTTTACTGCTCCTTTAATCCTTTGTGAGCCACAACCTTATGCAGCACATTGCAAACCAATCCTCTTAACCCTGTGGCAATCAAAGGGTTAAGGCTATAAGTCTTACTCTGTAACATGTAAACTATGTAAAAACACTATGCCTTGCGTGCCACTCTACCACTGGAGCTGTTAAGCATACTGTATGGAGTACAGCCATGTACTATAAAAAGTAAGTCCCTGGTCTTCTGTTACGCTTCACTGTGTCCTCCTATGTGCGTCTGTGTGTATTTCTGTGTGTGCAATTGTATGTGGCACAGCTAACACGTCTTTGTTTGCCTGTCTCTATCATAGGTGTGTATCTATCTGTGTAACACTTAAGTGTGTGTGCCTGTGTGTAAGAAAGGTGTGTCTCACACACGTCAGTGACACACGTGTTTGCCAAAATATACCTCTCTGTATGTGCACAATGTGTCTTACACACAACACCGTATCCAAAAATGACACTTTATATCACTCAATACAAACATAATAAAAACACAGACGGGCAACGCCGTATGTGTGTGTGTGTGTGTGTGTGTATATATATATATATATATATATATATATATATATATATATATATATATATATATATATATATATATATATTATATATATATATATATACAGTAATGTGCAAAAGTTTTAGGTAGGTTTGAAAAAATGCTGTAAAGAATGTTTTCAAAAAATAGACGTTAATAGTTTCTTTTTATCAATTAACAAAATGATAGTGAGTGAACAGAAAAATCTAAATCAAATCAATATTTGATGTGACCACCCTTTGCCTTCAAAACACATCCATTCTTCTAGGTACACCTGCACACAGTTATAAGGAACTCGGCAGGTAGGTTGTTCTGTGGATTTAGGCACCTCAGTTGCTTCTCTCTCTCTTCATGTAATCCCAGACAGACTGGATGATGTTGAGATCAGGCCTCTGTGGGAGCCATACCATCACTTTCAGGGCTCCTTTTTCTTCTTTATACTGAAGATAATTCTTATTGACTTTGGCTGTATGTATGGGGTCGTTGTCATGCTGAAGAATAAATTTGAGGCCTTTCTGATGGTATTGCATTATGAATATCTGTCTCTACGTCTCAACATTAAGGAGACCATTAATTCAACTCCATTTGCAGATATGCAGTCCCAAACTTGCAAGGAACCTCCACCATGCGTCACTCTTGCCTGCAGACACTCATTCTCATACTGCTCTCCAGCCCTTTGGTGAACAAATTGCCTTCTGCTAGAGCCAAATATTTCACATTTTGACTCATCAGTCCAAAGCACCTGCCGCGATTTTTCTGCACACCTGTATTTTCATGCATAGTTAATTCACTTGGCCTTGTTTCCACAGGGGGTATGGCTTTTTGGATGCAAATCTTCCATGAAGACCACTTCTGACCAGACTTGGGTGTACCAGGGTCCCACTGTTTTCTGCCAATTCGGAGCTGATTGTACTGCTAGACATCTTCCAATTGCAAAGTGAAGTAAACATGATGTGTATTTCATCTACTGCACTAAGTGTCCTTGGCTGACCACTGCGTCTACTGTCCTCAGTGTTGCCTGTTTCTTTGTATTTTTTCAAAAGAGCTTGGACATAGCATTCTGCAAACCCCTGTCTACCTTGAAATTTCTGCCTGGGCGAGACCTTGCTGATGCAGTATAACTACCTTGTGTCTTGTTGCTGTGCTCAGTCTTGCCATGGTGTATGACTTTTGACATTAAACCGTCTTCAGCAACCTCACCTTGTTAGCTGAGTTTGGCTGTTCTCCACCCAGTGTTATTCCTCCTACACAGCTGTTTCTGTTTCAGTTAATGATTGTGTTTCAACCCACATATTAAATTGATGATCATTAGCGCCTGTTTGGTATAATTCTTTTATCATACAACTGACTATATGCCTACAAAATCCCTGATTTTGTCCAAATGTACCTAGAAGAATTTATGCTTTCCTGAAGGCAAAGTGTGGTCACACCAGATATTGACTTGATTTAGATTTTTCTTATGTTCACTCACTATGCATTTTGTTAACTGATAAATCTAAATTATTAACACGTCTGTTTTTGAAAGCATTCTTGCTTTACAGAATTTTTAACACCTGCCTAAAACTTTTGCACTGTACTGTATATCTATATATATATATATATATATATATATATATATATATATATATATATATATAAGACACAAAGCAGGGCAGCACCCGTGGGACTTTTGAATACAAATATTTATTGTAATAATAACACATGCAGCTGGGTCAACTTTTCGGTCCCGAAGCGCGACCTTTATCAAGACAAATACAACTTCAATCAACTCGTGTATAAAGCCTTACCTATCCTCAGCGTTGCTCATGACGCTAGTGACGTCATCACGCCCCGCGCTCTGATTGGTTCGCGGGGAGTGGACGAACCCCATTGGTCAATCGCGAGCATGACGAGAGGCACAGATCGATATACCGGTAACAAGAGCTCAATAGCTGCAAAGTAACAACAATTACTATTGCCCACACATCCATTAGGCATTGAATAGAAGGCGGCGGCAGACTCACATGATGACGTGAATATACACGAACATGCTAGTCTGCTACCCCACCTATCCTACCAGCCAATGAAGTAAAGGTGACACATAATAAATGAATGAAACGAAGGTGACACATAATAAATCAGAAAGAAGGACCCAAATCAGCCTTTACATAACATTGACTAGATGGTCTGCTCAAGTAGCCTATAGGGCATCTATGTCAAAGGATAATGTACAGCACCACCTCACAGTCTCAAAATTGTAAGATAGGGACCAAGACTAATGCAAACAGGGCCAGCATGGCTAACGAATCAAAGGTGAAAGAAACATAGTCCTGAAAGAGGGAGGCATCCGCATAGAAGCTCTAATGTGTAAGTTCATACCTTTATAGAGGGTATAGAGTGAAAAGCCCCAAAGCAGCCAAGAGTCATACAGTCCAAAAGTAGACACTAATAGGCACAAAGGATCAGAGGGACTACCCCTATCAGAGGTAACAGGAGTGAGTGCTTTCACAACCTTGGTTATTTATATATATATATATAGCTCAAAAAATAATATTGGAGAAATGGCACCCTAAATTTCTACAGTCCCAAAGAGTAAATGAAATAATAGGGACAATATGCAGCTCTCCCCAAATTCTGTCAGTGAACAGAATATAAAAAGAAAAAATGGCAAAACACAAAGGGAAAAGTGCAAAATGTCTCTGTAATATAAAATAAGTATTTATTAGAGCAAAAAATCAATACAGAGATAAATCTAAAACTAAATGTTACTCCTCTTTATAATATATAAAATATCAAAGGTCAATAACAATTTATCATGTGCACAATGTTAAAACAGCATATAAAATGTCACCTGTTTTAATAATAATAAAGTTCCTTTATTTAAGAAGAATGTTGCCGGTTGGATAAAGAAACAACAGAACTAGCGGGCAGGTGTATCCAACTGAAAGTGGTTATGTATCCGTTTGCTCTATATTGCCAATATATAATTTTGAATCATAGTTAAAGGCACACTAACTTGTGTATCCTGTGATATATATTGAGTAGTTCCAAGCTCCTCTCCTGTACTTGTTGTTTGGTTAGTGTCGTGAATCTCCCTTTAAGGATGCCGACACCTCTGGCGGGCAGGGGTCCATTGGCAACTGACTCAATTTGTTGCAGCGTATGAATCCCAGTTGGAAATCCTCTCTCGTCTATAATGTTGAACTGCAGTGATGATATCTATGGTGTGATGCCAGCACCTCCAGCGAGCAGAAGGTATACACTGGTCAGACAATAATGTCCAATCAATACCTCCCGTCTTTAACAATGTGGCAACTTTCAATCTTGAAATATAATAAGGTGACAACAGTGACCTTAAATAATGCAGAGGAGTGTCACAATCCTAAGCGTTTCATATCAGAGCTACACTTCTTCGGGGATAAATCAGAATCATAAATCAAAAAGAGTTTTATGATTTATCCCCGAAAAAGTGAGCCCTGTGGTTGTGCTTCAGGTGGGATCTCATTGAGCAGGTGTGAGCCTGCTTTCTACCACATGCTTTTTACACAGACAACAGATAACAACATGCTTAGCTTTTGGATCCTGAGTGACGTGTCTTCATACCGTGGACTTCATAGACTGAGGGGTTCTTGAGGGGCTGCTACTATTACTGGGGCTAGATGTTGCTGCAATTGTAGTACTTCTATGAGTTAAAGGAACAGTAAACTTTTTTTATGAAAAAATATATATCATAGGGATTTTCCTATTGAGTAAAATAAGGGTACTCCCACTGCTGAGAGATTTATATTTCCAGAGTTATTACAGTTTAAACCCATGTTTTTTTACATTAGCAGTGCCCTCTAGTGGTCAAATTCTAATTAGATTTCCTGTCAGATTCTAATGGAGAGGAAAGTCAGAAAAGTCAGTGACATAGAATGTGATAGAAACTGCTGAGTCACTTCCTGTCAGTTAGAACTATCAGGAAGTAAACACAGTAAATTCACTTCCTGTCAGTTAGATCTATCAGGAAGTAAACACAGTAAATTCACTTCCTGTCAGTTAGAACTATCAGGAAGTAAACACAGTAAATTCACTTCCTGTCAGTTAGAACTATCAGGAAGTAAACACAGTAAATTCTCTTCCTGTCAGTTAGAACTATCAGGAAGTAAACACAGTAAATTCACTTCCTGTCAGTTAGAACTATCAGGAAGTAAACACAGTACATTCACTTCCTGTCAGTTAGAACAATCAGGAAGTAAACACAGTAAATTCACTTCCTGTCAGTTAGAACTATCAGGAAGTAAACACAGTAAATTCACTTCCTGATTATTTAAACTGCTATACATTTTGAATAAAACATCTGACAGTGATGGAAGTGACCTTGTTTTATTCAGCAGGAAATGCTGTATAAAATATGTGTTTTCATAAATAAAAGTTTACTGCTCCTTTAAAGGTGCTGTACTTCCAACAGTAGCAGAGGCACTCATCATAGCTAAGCCTGTGGATGCTGATAACCTGTGTTGTTGTTGCTGGTTTCTCAACACTATTGTGTGGCTTGGACACTGTAATAATGCTGATGATGACTGACAGGGTGGCTGTATTTGTGGGCATTTTTGCATGACCTGGGTCAAACTTTACATTTGTGTTCTCAAACAGTTTATAGACAGACACAGTGCTTCTTTTCAGTGGTGGAAGATTCAGCCTTTGCCTTTCAGCAAACGTTCGAGCCCTGTCATCATCTCTCTCACTCTCAACTTCATCTGTACCTGAAGAAGAGGAGGATGCTGGAGGGATATATTCTAGGTCTGCATCATCATCGTTCATTACATCATCGTCAGCATTGCCTTCCGCTTCTTCCCCACTACTTTTATATTCCTCTAGGCTTTTAGAGGTCAAAGACTATTTCTTCATACTTTCCCCTTTGAGGGATTTTTATAATGTTCACTACTACTTTTACGATAGGTGTTTTTGTGCTTGTGTGCCTCACTGCAAATGCAGCAGTTGGTTCCCCTATGCCATCAACACTGGAAGGCAACTCGTTCTTTTTAGATTGTTAGTAACAGTACTGGTGTTGTTGGCTATTGGACTTTGATAAACAGCATCATCCTCTGGAGGAGAGGGGTCACCATGATTTATTGCACACACTGATTCAACCATGGCTGCAGTCAGTTTTTTGGATTACCACTTTACTCGCATGTCCCTGCACTGCTCCTACACCTTTCACCCTATTCCTGCCCCTTGTGCATTTGCTAGATATTACTCAATTACTTTGTGTTTTTTTCTGTAAAGTACACAATAGAACTGATTGTGTGTGATATCTTGCCTTGGCCCTCTACAAAATACTCTATCTTGTCTAGTATCAGTCTGCCTCAGTCACAGCTCATGTCAGGGTCCTTGTCTCTGTCACCTATTAACCTTTTTATTTTATTTATTTTAAATTAACTGTCCTCTATCCCTATCACTGTCAACAAAAAATGAACATTTGTATATTAAAAGTCAGAGATGCTCAACTAGGGACGAACCTGCAATACAAATTTGCAGGCTCTCTAGGAATGGTGTCCTACCCAGGGTTAAATCTCTTTTAGCTCACTAGCACCTATCACAGAGAGGAAATATCCCAAAGCACATCATACTGATCCTACCAAGGCAGTCCAGCCACGAAATGCCAGGTAATTCCTCTCTTTCGACCTTGTTGGGCCTTGTCAGTGAGGCGTAGCTGAACTCTCTAGGCACTGTGAGCAAGGGGTCCAAACAAACAAATAAAAACACTCCGTGTTCAACTGATTCTTTACCCAGGCTCCCCTAGTACAGATCAGACCAAGCTGCAAAGACAGAAGAACGGCGGTGCTCATAGGGTAAATATGTTCAGCTGAGATAGCATCCAAAAAGAAGGACTCACATTTAATAAGGCCAAAATATATTCTGGCTAAACAAGCCTGTGGGTGATCTTATACTGCCCACCACACAGATTCATCACTGCTGCTCCCCAAGTAAACACCCCTTTTACACTGCGCCAGAGGGAAAAGGTAAACTTGCCATGTTGTGGGAGGAAATTTAGTCTTACCACTGATTTCAATGCAATGATCTAGGTGAAAAAAAGAGAAAAAGAACACTTTTAGCGTTAATTTTACTGCTAGGTGAAAATTGCCATTTTTCTCCTGTTTCTTTTTTGAGGTGAAAACTTTCACCATCAATAGCTGTAATATATTTAAGGTTATATGAACCTATTCCATTAGTGTTATTGTTTTTTTAAAGGGATAGTAATACTTCATTTTAACTTTATGTTGTAGGCATTATAAAAACATGAATAACGATATAAGTCTTTTCTCTCAAACCTTTATGATTTGAGAGATATTCACAAGCAAAGTTTCCCCTCCCGCCCCTTTTACCTAGTGTAAGCCATCTCTTCTCAGATGTGGAATGCAGTCCATAGACCAGACAGATAACAGAAGGGGACAATCTTCTTCCTATGAGAACAATGAAAGCCCTGCCCCCCTTGACAAGCTTTTCAGGTTTTTCCCTTAATTGAAGATTGTCCCTCTCTGCAGTCTACCTGGGCACCTCCCTTCTGATCAGGCTGAACAGGGGGGGGGGGGAACTTTGCTTGTGAATATCTCTTAAACCATAAAGGATTGAGAGATAAGGCTTATATCGTTCTTCATGTTTTTTAATGCCTACAAAATAAAATAAAGATAAAATGAAGTATTACTATCCCTTTAAAGGAGACGTAAAACTTGTTTTGTTCCTGCACATTCTGCCCTTGTGCCATGGGTCAAGAGCCCATCAGTCCTGGATGTCATATCAATGGAGGAGCACGACAGTTGTGGCAGGTTTTTCAGATTGAAACAGAGTGCTTGAACCTACTTATACCAGAGTTGTCCAAGATTGATCCTCAAGGGCCACCAACAGGCCAGGATGTAATAATTTCCCTGATTAATCCGACATGAGCTAATTCATTTTGATTGGCCCGTCTGTGCCCAAACAAGGAAATCCTTAAATCCTGGCCTGTCGATGGCCCTTGAGGATTGAACTTGGACAACTTCACCCTATAAAAAAGAAACTCATCTTGAATATGAACAAAATAATGGTAACATTTAGTCTGTACATATATAAAAACACATATAGTTAATTCATATACATTAATACCCACTTATGCTTCCCAATCGACTGGATAGAAGGGAGGATGATGGAGTATGATGGAAAGAGGATTAAATGTACAGTTGATGAAGTATGCTGTACAGGGTTCAGTACATATGTAAATAAAAAGACAAATTATATAGTGAAATGTGCATTAAACATTATCATGAGAAGAAATCTTTGGGAGCTTATTTCATGCTGAATGTTCTCCACCAGACCCTGGGCTCGATAGTATAATTGTACAGGTCTGCCCATCTATTATTTATTGAAAAAAATGTTTTACCAGGAAGAATACAGATATTTCTGTAGTTTTCAAGGATGTCCTGGAGAGCTTTTCTAGGAAGTTATATATTAAAGGGATAGTAATGTTTCATAATAAAAGCAGCTCTAATTAATCATCATAGTATTTGGACTTTGGAGAGTGTTATTTCACTTCTGTCAGAGTTGTAGTTCAAGAGTAATTCAATGATAAAGTATCCCCCTCCCGTCCCTTTTACTGATGTAACACTGCTCAGTCAGATCAGAAGGGAGGTGCCCAGGTAGACTGCAGAGAGGGACAATCTTCAATTAAGATAAGGGAAAAAGCTGAAAAACTTGTCAAGGGGGGCAGGGCTTTCATTGTTCTCATAGGAAGAAGATTGTCCCCTGTTGTTATCTGTCTGGTCTATGGACTGGATTTCACATCAGAGGAAGCCAGGCCATACACGGATAAACAGGAGCTCAGTAGAATTCACAGAGGTCAGCAAACAAACACAAGGACAATGGGGAAGTGCGCCAAGCTGCTTTAAATACCCTGGGAGGGTTGGCTGATAACAGTCAGGTGAGCAATCAGAGAGGTCAGCTGATCAGCCTGAGCCAGAAACTCAGAAGACAGCAGCAGTGGATAGCAGAGCACTAGATTAGCTCAGACATCAGAATCAACAGGCAGAGTAGAGCTGCCCAGCAAAACCTTGACAGTATCCCCCTCACGGACACCCCCCCCCCCTGTGGTTCAGGAACAGGTTTATGGGGAGAGCATGCATGGGAACCATGGAAGAGGGCGTGGGCATGCACGTCTGTGGCTGGAACCCATGAACGCTCTTCTGGACCATAACCCTTCCAATGGACCAAATATTGAAGGCTCGCTTGGAACCTACGAGGGTCAACTATGGATCGGACCTAGTACTCCTAATGGCCGTCAACAGGCACCGAACGAGGTCGAGGAGTGACCATGGTGAAACGATTACATACCAGAGGTTTCAGCAGCGAGACATGGAATACATTGTGTCATGCGTCAGAGGATACGGAAAGGCCCCACAAAATGGGGAGCCAGTTTTTGAGAGGGCACTCGGAGGTGAAGATTTCTGGAGGACAACCAGACCCTCTCCCTGACCTGATAGGAGGGTGCAGGTAGGCATTTACGATTGACCTGAAGCTCCTGGGATTTTTGTGAGCGTCGCAACAACTCTTGGACCTGCACCCATGTGGAACGGATTCGCTGGAGATGATCCTCCAATGCCGGGATCCCCTGGGGAGTGAACGAATCTGGAATCATGGAGGGTTGATACCCATAATTCACCATGAAAGGGGAGAGCCGGGTAGAGGGCGAAACAGCACTGTTATGAGCAAACTCCGCCCACGGTAGCAGGTACAACTAGTTGTTCTGATGTCTACCGAAACATAAAAGAGGGAGAGCATCATAGTGTGTAATGTTTGACACTTTGTATATTATAGTAAAATTCGAATGAATATTACTGACATTTCTTGAAGGCTACTATATATAACTTAGTAGCAAACGGGCTTGTGGAGGATATTAACCCTGCCTCCACACAGATATCCCGTCCGAAACGCTCAATCACTCCAGTACTTTCCAATAACGATAGCTCTGGAAAAAGACATAAAACGAAGACAACACACCAGAGGAGAGCTTCGGGGACCCAAATAGATCCAATAACTTTAACAGTGAGCTTTAGATGTATACTTACATCACTTTTTCTCACCGGTCCACATTAAATGGAAACCGGTGAGACCGCTAGTGGGGAATAACAGCCGGTCCTCCCCACAAAGAGACCACACTCCAAATTGGCTCACTGAAGTCTTGATCTTCTAAGATCAGTGTAACAAACAACTAAACATAAATGAATAAAAAGCGGACAGAAAAAATCACTATAAAAATAACAAATTTATTAAAATAAATAAAAATCTTTTCCTGACATGTTTCATGGTCCACAGACCACTTCTTCAGAGGAATATACCTGTCCACTCTATCACTTGAATATAAATAATATACAAACTGATCCAAGACACATCACGATAGGTTAATTGAAATACAAACCAGCCAATAAACATACACTTAATTTACATGTATCTAATCTATTAACCCTTACATCATTTCAACTATTCCATAGAATGTATTTGAAGAGTTCATATCCAAAAAAAGTGACTAGGGGTGTTAAGGGTCACTTATTTTATTTCAGTTGTCCTGTGTTTATTCTGTAATAGGCACTTATAAGACACTTACAAGGTACATACACATTTTTCATTTACATTGAGTATTAAAATATGATCTAATATTATGAGTAATTCAATAAGTAAAGGGCAATCATAACATTTTGTAGAATTCGAACATACAGTGGTTATTTGCACATTGTAGTTTCACTAACACAAATAGGTGATATAGATTTATTTATTTGGGAATCAGTTCATATACTGTTTGTTTTTCAATATTCAACAATGGTTAGGTAGTAAGGAGGGTTTTTTCTTTCAATCTTTTTTTTTTTTTTTTTTTGAAGTTCATCGAGCGGGATGTTTTATGTGTTGTTTGATTGTGAGAGGGTTAATTATAAGTCCAGGGAATGTGAATAGCCGCTCGGGGTTAAAGATAGACGCGTTAGTCTGAAAGCTCGGGGCGGCTATGATCATCTCTTGATGTTTCATGTTTTGGAATGAGTCTTTGTTACATATAGATATGTCCCAATTTTAATAATATATGGAATCTCGAGATGTGTGTGTTTAGCAAAAGGGGAGTGGGGAGGTTTTTTTGGAGGACCGGCTGTTATTCCCCACTGGCGGTCTCACCGGTTTCCATTTAATGTGGACCGGTGAGAAAAAGTGATGTAAGTATACATCTAAAGCTCACTGTTAAAGTTATTGGATCTATTTGGGTCCCTGAAGCTCTCCTCTGGTGTGTTGTCTTCGTTTTAGTTGTTCTGATGGTCTGAGATGTAACACCGCAGGAATTGCTCCAAGGCCTGATTAGCCCTTTCAGCTGCCCCATTCGACTGCAGGTGATAGACCGAGGAGAAGGAGACTTGTATACTTAGTTGCGCACAGAATGCCCTCCAGAATCTCGAGACAAACTGGCTACGGCGGTCGGAACCTATGACTTTGGGAACCCTGTGTAGCCGATAGACCTCTTTGACAAAGACCGTAGCCAACTCTTTAGTGAATGGAAGTTTTTTTAACGGTGTGCAATGAATCATCTTAGAATATCGGTCAACGACCATGAGGATGATAGTGTTACCATTAGACAAAGGAATATCGATAATGAAGTCTATGGCAAGGTGTGACCATGGCTTCTCCCCATTGGGTATAGGTTGGAGAAGGCCAACTGGAAGGTGACAAGGTGATTTAGTCTGCGCACAGACTGGACAGGCAGCAACAAAGGCAGCAATATCTTTGCTAAGTTCTGGGCACCAGAAGAGACGGGAAACTGACCAAAGAAGCTGGTTCTTTCCAGGATGGCCTGCTGACTTAGTATTATGGTACATAGAAAGTGCCTTAGTACGGAGATTAATAAGTATAAAACAGCGCCAAGAGGGAGTCTCAGCAGGTGCATCTACATGGGCGTCCCATATTTTCTCTCCAAGGGGAGATGTTATGCTGGTAAGTATGGTGGTCAGTACTTTGTCCTGAAGAATAATAGGACTAGGAGGACTCTCCTCTTTAGTGCCCGAGAACTGTCTGGATAGGGCATAAGCCCTGACATTTTTGGTACCTGGCAGGTACGAGACCACATAATTAAAACGAGACAAGAATAAGGCCCATCTGGCCTGCCTTGGAGACAAGCACTTGGCTTCGGACAGGTAGGTGAGGTTTTTATGATCCGTGATGATAGGACTGGCATGGAAGTTCCCTCGAGCAAATGCCTCCATTCTTTGAGAGCAAGTATTATCGCCAGCAACTCACGATCACCAATTTCATAGTTGCATTTTGCAGGACTTAGCTTTTTGGAGAAATAACCACATGGATGTAACTGGCTCTCAGGAGTAGGAAGTTGAGACAGGAGGGCGCCTACTCTTGTCTCAGACGCATCGACCTCAAGAACAAATGGAACCTCGGGTTTTGGGTGTGCCAAAGTGGGTGTTCCTGCAAAAGCAACTTTCAATGACTCAAATGCTCTGATGGCCTCTGGGGACCAGTTAGTGGAGTCACCATGTTTTTCGGTCATGTCGGTAAGGAGTTTCACCATAGAGGAAAAATTGAGGATGCATTTCCTATAGTAGTTAGTGAACCCAAGGAAACGTTGGAGGGTCGTGGCCACTCAAGAACTGCCGAGAGTTTCTCAAGTTCCATAGCAAAACCAGCCTCTGAGAATATGTATCCCAATAAGGAGACCTGTTTGCTGTGGAACTCACACTTCTCCAATTTGCAAAACAGGTTATTCTCTCTTAACCTTTGCAGAACTCGGCCTACATCTGCGTGCTGGCTTTCCATGGAGGCAGAATGGATCAGAACGTAATCTAGGTACACCACCACGCATTGTTGGAGCATGTGCTGGAGGACATATTTTAAGAATTCCTGGAAAACCGCAGGAGCATTGCAGAGACAGAAGGGCATTATGAGGTATTCGTAATGTCCGCTCCTGGTGTTAAAAGCGGTTTTCCATTCGTGGCCCTCCTTTATCCTTACCAAATTGTATGCCCCTTGCAAGTCGAGCTTAGTAAACACCTTGAACCCTTTTACTCAATCGAACAACTCAGTAATAAGTGGAATAGGCTAGGAGTTTTTAATTGTGATACAGTTGAGCCCCCTATAATCATTACAGGGTATCAGTTTACCACTCTTTTTCTTCACGAAGAAGAATCCGGCCCCAGTGGGAGAGGAGGACTTGCAGATGAACCCTCGGGACAGTGCATCCGCAACATACTCCCCCATGGCCTTATTCTCCATGACAGACAGAGGGTTGACTCGACCTTGAGGAGGTATGGCACCTGGTTGCAGTTCAATGATACAATCATATGGGTGGTGAGGTGGGAGCTCACCAGCTTGGCCCTTATCGAATACATCTCGGAACTCTTGGTATTCTTCAGGCAACAAAGATACCGGGGATGTGGTTAGCACCTTTACCACTTTCACTAGGCATGTCTTGGAACAGTTGGGTGACCATGCCATAACTTTGGCCCTTGCCCAATTGAATGTGGGATTGTGTTTGCGCAACCATGGAGACCCAGGGTCACAGGATAGTGAGGAGCGTGGATCACCTGGAACTGTAAACTTTCGTGATGGAGAGCCCCCACAGCCATAGACAAAGGAGTGGTTTCGTGGGTGACCTGCGGTGGCTGTAGAGGTCTGCCATCAATCGCCTCAATGGCAAGTGGAGTGGTACAGAGCTGCAATGGAATGGAGTGCTTCTGGGTGAAGGCACTGTCAATAAAGAGGCACGCTGCACCGGAGTCAGTAAGTGCCTCTGTAATAATGGAAAACTCGCCCCAAGAGAGCCCAATGGAGACTAGTGGTTTATCCTTCTGGATTGCCAGGGACACTGAGATGCCACCTAAGGTCTGTCCCCTATAGGACTTTAGGTGCAAGCGTTTCCCGGACGTATAGGACAGGTACGCAACAGATGCCCAACCTTACTGCAGTAAAGGCACAGGCCCTCCTTCCTCCAGAAGGCCTTTTCCGCAACTGAAAGGCGAGTGAACCCAAGCTACATGGGCTCCACATCGCCTGAGGATTCAAGACTAGGAGGAGCGGGAGGAGAGGGAGGCACAGGTGAGGACAAAAAGCTTGGGGCTAAACAGATGGGATGCCTCCGCAGGCGCTCCCTAAAGGAAGGTCTCTCACGGATAAGGGAGTCAATCAGAATGCAATATGAGACCAAATCCTCACTGGCTAGGTCCCGGGCTGCAATCTCATCTTTAATCATATTAAAGAGCCCATTAGAGAAAGCAGCCACGAGAGCCTCATTATTCCAATCAACCTCGTCTGCCAGGGTACAAAATTCTATGGCATAATCCGCAACCGTCCTAGTACCCTATTGGATGGACATTAGGTGCTTGGCCGCCAAGGTGGAACGGCCCAGTACATCAAATACCCTTTTAAAGGATGCCACAAACTCAGGGTAATTATGCACTATAGGTTTCTGAGTCTCCCAAAGGGGTTTATCCTATGCCAAGGCACTGTCAGAGAGTAAGGAAAAAAAAACGAGGCCCACCTTACTCCTATCAGACAGGAAAGCCAGTGGTACCATCTCCAGATAGATACCAACCTGATTCAGGAAACCTCTGCACTGGGAAGGGTCACCCCCATAACACTGGGGAAGTGGGGTGGACCCAGTCATGCCTCTCACAACATTAGAATAATTAATGACAGCTGGAGCAGGAGCGGCAGCAGCTATAGGAACAGACTGCGCCGGGGGCTGCTGAGGCAGTGGAGCCAGATGTGCAGTACGGAGCAACAAAGTCTGAAGGGCTAACGCAAACTGGTCCATGCGCTGGTCTACCTGGTCCAGCCTGAAAAAAATATTCGGTGAATTGCCTGTGCCTCCTGAATTCATGACCCTTGTGTACTGTTATGGACCAGAAACCAGACAGGTCACAAAAGGTAAAATGCAAAACACCTTTATTAAATAAATAAACAAACAGAATCGTGATCCAGGAGCATAAACTAATAGACAAGCCAGGGTCAGGAACCAGGACAGGTATTTAGCCAAGCCGGAGTCAGGAGCACAGAAGTCCGCAATGTCAGGAACAAGCCAGTGGGTCAGGAGCCAGCAGGGTCGTCAGAGGAAGCCAGGTCATACATGGATAAACAGGAGCTCAGTAGAATTCACAGTGGTCAGCAAACAAACACAAGGACAATGGGGAAGTGAGCCAAGTTGCTATAAATACCCTGGGAGGGTTGGCTGATAACAGTCAGGTGAGCAATCAGAGAGGTCAGCCGATCAGCTGGAGACAGAAACTAAGACGACAGCAGTGGCGTAACAATAGGGGTCGCAGGGGTCACACCTGCGACCGGGCCCGTCACTCTCAGGGGCCCAGCCGCCCCCTGCGACCTCCTTGCCACCTGCCCACAGCACAGCTGATGTCCCGGCGGCCAGCGCTCGAGTAATGCAGAACGCTGGGAGATGACATAATCTCCCAGCGCTCTGCATTACTAAGGACTGCGTGGGAGCATGTCACACACACCGCTAGACCACCAGGATGTAGGAGGACGGGGGTCAGTAGGGGCAATGTGGCGATGGGGGGGGAATGTGGAGAATGAGGGGCATTGTGGAGATTGGGGGGAAATGTGGAGAATGAGGGTCATTGTGGAGATCGGGGGGAAATGTGGAGCATGAGGGGCATTGTGATGGGGGCATTGTGGAAGGGGCAATGTGGTTGAGGGGGGCCAATGTGGTCGGAGGGGGGCCCGTGGCAATTCTTGCACCAGGGCCCCGTGGCTTCTAGTTACGCCTCTGGACGACAGCAGCAGTGGATAGCAGAGCACTAGATTAGCTCAGACATCAGAATCAATAGGCAGAGTGAGCTGCTCAGCAAAACCTTGACACAGAAGTGGGCAGAGGTTCATTAGAAACGCCCCACATCCAGGGAATCAGCCTCTGCCCCGGAGACCTGGTAATTAGAATCCAAAACAGGAGTCTTTGGGGCAAATACGGAGAGTTCCCAGCTATGCTCATATATACATAGAAACAAATATTGTGAGAAGAGGCGTACCCGGCTATATTGTATTGTATTGGAGGCCCCGCCACTCATGGGGCCCCCAACAGAACATTAACAAGATCCCCGAAAGTGAGAAGCGCCTGACAGCTTCGCTTCTCACGTCTGTACAATTTAACACTTTGAGCGCCAGAGGGGTACGCAACGCATTGCAAAGCAATGCGTTGCGTACCTATCTGGCGCTCAAAGGGTTAAACACCACAGTGCGCTTCCTGTCACTCCTCTGAGTCCTAAGTTACCTCCTTCTAGGCGTCTCCCAAATTCTGACCTTCCCCCTGGTCTGCATGCAAGGCAGCAAACATAAGAGCTGAGTCTGGAGGCGGAGTGACGTCATGCAAAGCTGAGCAGCCACTCGCTATGTCACGACGTAGCTAGCGCGGGCTGCTTAAAATCTTCACACACCAGCTACGCACTTACATTTGCAGTGTGTTGCTGTTGTAGTGGTTGCTGATCTGCTGCACCTCCCGTGCCACTGTGCCTCCAGAGAGAGAGATACTGTCTGAATATTGCCCTGTGCGAGGTATATAATCTCATGGTCTAGAAGTCACTACACATAGGTCAGGAGAGGGTTACTCAACAGAACACTGCTAAATACCTGCCCACGATACGCATGCGAGCTTATGCCGTTTCACTGGGGAAGAGTGGCCTTATACAGAGTGTGGAGAGGAATCATAATCATACACCTCTGAGCACATTGATTATTTTTTATGGCTTCATATTTTTAAGTGATATCACTGTATTACATGTAAATTGCTCATTTTTTGCTACCATATTGCATTCTGGAGGAGGAGATTTTACTATAGGAGTACTATCCTAGATATCACATATATACACTTATCTATTGGGCTTATATGTTTGTCATATTTGTATTTTAATAAATAATTAGTTTATATATATATTCAATGCATGGAGGATAACATAGTAAAACATTACAACCCCCCAAAATGAATACTAAGTAGGAAATTGGTAACGTACATCAAAATTACATTTATATAAATTATCACAGGGAATCATAAAAATCTAACTTCTTCACTAAGATATACACCTACATTCTGCAAATTGGACTTGGTGTATATGTTAATACAGAAATGCTGTTTTTATGATTGCCCACCCCGGGCCATGCCAATAAAACTTTGTTTTAACCATATCTATCAACTAAGACAGATAAATGCATGCAGTGAGTGTACATATTTGGTGTATGTTAGCAGATATAGTTAATAAAAAGAAAAGTTATTTGCCTGGGGTGGGCAGACATAAAACCCACATTTCTGTATTAACAAATGCACAGCTATATATACTGTATATTGGTGTATTATAAGTTAGTATGGAAATGTGATTCTTATGGCTGCTCATCCCTGGAAAAATATTTTTTCTAAACATAATTGTTAACCTATAGTCCACAAATATACGGTCTATTGTTGAATATATCAATACAAAACTGTATGTTTTATGATTGCCCACCGCTGCTGGCCAATACTTTTTAATACATATCAACTGTTAGTAGTAAAAAAAAAGTATTGGCTAGCAGGTGAGGGCAATCCTAAAAATACAGTTTTGTATTAATTTATTCGACCATAGATTGTGTATTTGTGTACTATAGGTTAACAATTATGTTTAGAAAAAAATGATTTTCCAGGGTTGAGCAGCCCTAAGAATCCCATTTCTGTAATCTATATATATAAAAGAAGACTTTGTGCCTGCCAAAACACACCCAGGGGAGGCATAAAGCAGGAGTTACTACTCCTATTGGGTGATTCAATCATGCAGGGAGTTGGCCCGCCCCCACTATGCAGCCCGCCCACCACTATCAAAGTCAGAAAAAAACAATATGGCCGCCACTTGCTCCTACACCACAGACAAACACACATGCCCCACTCACACACACAGACCACCACACACACATGCCCCACTCACACAGCACCACACACACACATGCCCCACTTACACAGCACCAAACAGACATGCCCCCACTCACACACACAGCACCACATACACACACAAAGCCAGAAATACATATGGCTGATACACACACACAGTCACTCACCCTGACTCCCAGAGGCCTCAGCAGGACCTGTACTGCAGCACCAGAGGAACAAAATTGCACTCAAAGGGTTAAGGTAGGCCCTCATTGCTCAATTATTTCTTCACTGTCATCATTTGCCATGCAAGACACAGGACAGACAGCAATCAGATTCACACTTAACCCACTGACTGCCACAGGGTTGTGTATCAAGTTTTACCCCTCAGGGAGTGTGTTCAAACTCCTCACACGGTAAACTTGCATTTCTCTCCCACTTCTCCTCCTTCCCCAGCCTATTACTAACACTTTTCCATATTTATGTTAAGCCCCGCCCCTACTCGCGATTAAGCCCCGCCCCCTTTTAACCCAGATTGCCCCATTGCTCTCTCCACATCAGCACCACATGAGGGACTCCACAAGTAAAAGTTCACAGGTATTACACACTCATGCCCCACTCACACAACACCAAACACCCATATACACACACAAAGCCAGAAAGAAAGATGGCTGACACACAGTCACTCACCTTGACTCCCAGTGGCCTCAGCAGGACCTGTAGTAAAGCCACTGAACGGTGCTGCATCACCAGGGGAACAAAATGGCACTCAAAGTGTTAAGGTAGGCCCTCATTGCTGAATTACTTCTTCACTGTCACCATTTGCCATGCAAGACACAGGACAGACAGCCATCAGATTCACACTTAACCCACTGACTGCCACAGGGTTCTGTATCAAGTTTTACCCCTCATGGAGTGTGTTAAAACCCCTCACACTGTAAACTTGCATTCCCCTCCCACTTCTCCTCCTTCCCCAGCCTATTACTAACACTTTTTCCACATTTTTGTTAAGCCCCGCCCCCTACTCGCAATTAAGCCCCACCCACTTTTAACCCAGCTTGCCCCATTTGTCTCTCCACATCAGTCCCCTCTAGGGACTTCACAAGTCAGTGTTCCCAGGTATGAACACACTTCCCACTGCTATTTAACTCTGACATGCCTCTCTGTACCTTAACCCTTTGAGTGCCAGAGGGGTACACAACTCATGAGCACATGTGTTTCTGCTCATATATGTTGCGTGTCTGTGTGTGTACATCTCTGTTACATATGTGTGTCCATGTGTGCATCTCCAGTGTGTCTGTGTGTACATGTGTTTTGCATGTCTCTGCCGCTCACTGTGTGTATGTGCATACTTCCCAACATTTCACAGGGCCAAAGAGGGACACGTTAGTTTTAGGTGATATTATTGGGGGTGTGGCTGGTGGGCGGGGCATTAGTACGAATTTTTAGGTTATTTCATGACCTATTACTGGCTATTTATGTAACTGAATAAATGATTTAGTTCAAGACCAAAGTATTTAATTTGCACAGACTAATGTATAAACACATATACTGAAGTTTATTGCTTTATTGCTGTAGAGCAAAGTAATACACACCACACAGTCAGGGCTGGTGCAAGGATTTTTGCCACCCTAGGCAAAACCTAATTTTGCCGCCCATTTCGCTCCGCCCCTTGTGTCCCACCCCTTTATACCCCGCCTACTTATACCCAACCTCTTTTCATGATTGTCCTCTCTCTGCCCCCTGAGCCACTCTGCCCCTGTTCTGGAGATGCCTGTAAGAGATGCCCCCCACCAGCTCCAACTTGCCCCTTATCAGCTTCAATTTGGCCCACCAGTTCCACTTTGCCCCTATCAACTCCAACTTGACCCCATCAGCTCCAACGTGCCCCCACCAGCTTCACTTTGCCCCCTCAGCTCCACTTTGCCCCCTCAGCTCCAACTTGCCCCCATCAGCTCCACTTTGCCCCCCATCCTCTCCAACTTACCCCCATCAGCTCCACTTTGCCCCCTATCCGCTCCAACTTGCCCCCACCAGCTCCACTATGCCCTCTCAGCTCCAACTTTCCACTATCAGCTCCACTATGCCCCCAGCAGCTCCAACTTGCCCCCATCCGCTCCAACTTGCCCCCCCATCCGCTCCAACTTGCCCCACCAGCTCCACTTTGCCCCCCCTCAGCTCCACTTGCCCCCCCTCAGCTCCAGCTTGCCCCCCCTCAGCTCCACTTTGACCCTCATCAGCTCCACTTTGACCCTCATCAGCTCCAACTTGCCCCCATCATCTCCAACTTGCCCCCACCAGCTCCACTATGCCCCCTCAGCTCCAGCTTTCCCCTAACAGCTCCAACTTGCCCCCATCATCTCCACTTTGCCCCACATCTGCTCCAACTCGCCCCCTCAGCTCCACTATGCCCCCTCAGCTCCAACTTGCCCCCCATCACATACCTGTATCTCACGCGCAGTCTTCTCTTCAGTAATGGAGAGCGAGGCGGGAGATCATGACTCCCAGCGCGCTCTGCATTACTAAAGATCCGACCAGATGAGGGAGCGCTGTAGCAACACAGACCTGACTGTGTTGTGGTTCCTGGCATGGTGTGTGTGGGCGCACCTCTTCTCCGCTGCATGCCCGCGCCCCCAGTACGTGTGCGCCCTAGGCCGGCGCCTACCTCGCCTATAGGTGGAGCCGGCCCTGCACACAGTCTGACCTCCTAAAAAGAGGGACAACAGGGTGGGAAAGAGGGACAGAGGGATTTGGCCCTCAAAGAGGGTCTGTCCCTCCTAAAGAGGGACACTTGGGATGTATGGTATGTGTCTGCCTGTATGCTGCATATGTCTGTGTTTATCAGTGTGTCTGCATTTCAAACACGTGCGCCCAATGGTCATAACATGACGGGCAACGCCGTCCCATGTTGCTAGTAACCTATAATACTCCCATATCACCAGGGGTGGGCAGTCATAAAATGTGTGTGTATAAATATGTGTGTAAAAGTGTAAATGACCCCATGATCATATTCTCATGTCGGTGTTTTTTTATCAGTTCACAGTCAGGAATGTGTTAATGTGTATAATAGCACTTTTCTGTATTAACTCCTTGGAGCTTTGAGAACTTCTCTAGCACACAAAGAGTTAATACAAACAAGTGGAATATGTGTTTTTTGTAGTATTTGAATAATCCCTTAGGCTGCTATGATTCCCATTCATTTATATCAGTAGAAAAGGGCAGGGCAGGGGGGTGGTACTATGCCTGCTGCTCCCTTAATGTATGTATTTAAAAGGATAGTAATACTTAAAATGTAAAAAAAAAATATGTTGTAGAGTTTATCCCCCTGAGTAAAACAAGAGTACTCCCACTGCTGAAAGGTGTTTCATTCAAAAGTTATTAATTTTCAAAGTTGAATTTTTTAGGTGCAATATCACAGTGGCCTGAAATTGTACAGTGGCGCTGTTGCTACACCATCCTATGGAGATTTATGGTCAACTGACCAGAGCTGTCCATAGGATCGTGTAGCAACAGCGCCACTGTACAATTTCAGGCCACTGTGATATTGCACCTAAAAAATTCAACTCTGAAAATTAACTTTTGAATGAAACACCTTTCAGCAGTGGGAGTACTCTTGTTTTACTCAGGGGGATAAACCCTACAACATATTCTTTTTTACATTTTAAAGGGATAGTAATACTTCATTTTAACTTTATTTTATTTTGTAGGCATTAAAAAAACATGAAGAATGATATGTCTTATCTCTCAAACCTTTATGGTTTAAGAGATATTCACAAGCAAAGTGTCACCCTCCCGCCCCTTTTACTGATGTAACACTGCTCAGCCAGAGCAGAAGGGAGGTGCCCAGGTAGACTTCAGAGAGGGACAATCTTCAATTAAGATAAGGGAAAAACCTGAAAAACTTGTCAAGGGGGGCAGGGTTTTCATTGTTCTCATAGGAAGAAGATTGTCCCCTGCTGTTATCTGTCTGGTCTATGGACTGGATTCCACATCTGAGAAGAGATGGCTTACACTAGGTAAAAGGGACGGGAGGGGAAACTTTGCTTGTGAATATCTCTCAAACCATAAATGTTTGAGAGATAAGACTTATATCGTTCTTCATGATTTTTTTAATGCCTACAAAATAAAATAAAGTTAAAACGAAGTATTACTATCCCTTTAAGTATTACTATCCCTTTAAGACTAGAGCCATTTTTCGGAGTTTGGCATGAACCTAGTAACATTAAATCCTTTTAGTGGCAGAGGGCTGAGCAACAAGCTGCTGTCCATCGCATTGCTTGTCCCTCTGGAACTCAAAGTATTAACCCCTTATCGTCCAATGCTGTGCAAGGACTGTCATGGCTGTCCGGCACTTAAGGACCAGTGACGGTCCTGGCACGTCATGGAATTCAGGGCTCCCCGCGTGGCTGCACACCGGTCAGGAAGCCCTGAATCGGATCTACAAAAAAAAAAAAAAATGCCAAGTGGTCCTTAAAGGGATAGTAATACTTTGTTTTATCTTTATTTTATTTTGTGGGCATTAAAAAAACATGAAGAGCGATATAAGTCTTATCTCTCAAACCTTTATGGTTTGAGAGATATTCACAAGCAAAGTTTCCCCCTCCCGACCCTTTTACCTAGTGTAATCCATCTCTTCTCAGATGTGGAATCCAGTCCATAGACCAGACAGATAACAGCAGGGGACAATCTTCTTCCTATGAGAACAATGAAAGTCCTGCCCCCCTTGACAAGTTTTTCAGGTTTTTCCCTTATCTTAATTGAAGATTGTCCCTCTCTGCAGTCTACCTGGGCACCTCCCTTCTGATCTGGCTGAACGGGGGGGGGGGACTTTACTTGTGAATATCTCTTAAACCGTAAAGGTTTGAGAGATAAGACTTACATCGTTCTTCATGTTTTTTTAATGCCTACAAAATAAAATAAAGATAAAATGAAGTATTACTATCCCTTTAAGTACCAGCCTCACGAGAAAGTGCCGGTCCTTAAGGGGTTAAGCATATATGGACCCCGTGTTCATGTTCTGCTGTTCTTATATCTCCTTGAGAGCTGAAAATCCCATCAACTTGTCTGATACACTGGTCTACAGTCAGGAAAGTGTTAATGTGTAAAATCTCACTCTTCTGTGTTAACTCCTTTGGAGGTTAGAGACTTCTCTAGCACCCAAGAGTTAAGTGTAACATGTATTTTGTATCTAGTCAACCGCATATACTGCTATGATTCCCATTCGTTTATAGCAATGGAAAGGTTGGATCGGGAAGGTATGTGTGTAAGACTGGATTCTAGGCTGCAGAGAACAAAGGAATCTAGCATGATGTCTGTGATATTTAAGTGTAATTAAATAATTTTCAGAAGTTGTTGTTCCTTTAATTGAATGCCATAATCTTTTCAAATTGTAAGAAACTAGTCTAAAGTTAAGATACAACATTTTAATTCTGGCGATGCCTTCTAAATAATTTGTATTCTCCAGTGATTACACTTTGCCAATTTAGAAGTTTAAAAAACATTGATTGCTGTATCTATGGACCTTTTTATTCACGGGCATGTATTTTATGGGGCATTAATGAGTCCCTCATCAGATATTTTTCAGCTAACGCAGTCTATTGAATGGCAAAGTGGAGCGTTTTTTTTTTTGTTTCTGTGGGCCAAAACACACGTTAGTGTAGCTGCCGGTACACTGGATGAACTGCCGTTAGCAGTTCATTACATGGCCCTTTGAATGGCCTACTGCATGTTAAAACACCCGTCAGTCTTTTTTTTGGCTAACGGCTGCTTTTAAATCTAGACCTCAGACTCCACAAAAACACACACCCTTACACACATCCATAGACCCCACCCATACACACACAAACCCACCCATACCTCCCCCCCACACACACACACACACACACACATATGCAAAAAATAAGCCAGTCATAGATAACATTATAGTTTTAATTTGACAGGTAGATAGAAATAAGCAAATAGTGCCACAGTCACAAAGAGAATTAATAAGGCATTGCTACATCAACAAAAAGTATAAAGATAACATCCACAATATGTCAAATCATCAAAAGGCATATCCTACTGATTAGAAACTAAAAGTATAAAAACAATAACTGCTATTTCCTAAGGGACCATTTGCCATTTTTCATGCATAAAAATCAAGATTTTCTCTCCTCTTTTGTATTATCTACCAGCGGGATTACATGTGTAAACTAAAAAAAGAAAGAAAAACTTTGGCGCTCTCACCAGCAATGTGTATAGATAATAGATATTACAGTCTCCAATCAAAAAAAAAAAAAACAAAAAAAAACAAACTAATGTATCACACAACTAAACAAATATTTTGTATAGCGTCTGCCCAAGTGTAAATCCTACTCTACAGAATTTAAGTTTAAACTTAACCAGAATACTCAGGCGATGCTGTTATAGTTCAGTGATACATAACTATGTAACATGCAAATTCAAATTGAAATACAGTATCAATTAATTATTGAAGCATAAATAATACATCTTATAAATTATGGGATATGGAAAATCCTTGAAAAGTTCTTTAAAAGGTTAAAAGTCCTCTTCCAGCTGTTTGAATGAACAAATGATTGTCTATGACCCAGCGGAAACAGACTCCCGACACATAGAGTGAAAGTCAAAAAGCATACATCAATGCCGCTCTCAGTAAGTAAAGTAACAAAATATTCACTCACATATATAATCTTCACACTGCACTTGATATCTCCACCTCTACCATATAATATTCCTATGGCACCGATCCTTTTCTTTCAATGGTTTCTTCCCAAAAGAATCGCATTAGGAATCCACAATCTTATCAATATAAGCCGCCCATATTTGTACGATGTTTTGTCAGACGTTTAACACCACTCGGCTTCAAACAATATAGGATTAAATTTTTGATTACATGTGTCCCTGGCGCCATTTTCATAGATGTTTCAGCCAAGTGCCTAATGCTGTTAGAGTAACTAATTGAGTGGTTCTCCAGATATGACATGGAGGGGACTTTACTTGTATATTTTTCCAGGACTGCTGCACCACTAGGCAAACAAACCAGTCAACAGGCTTTATAAATAGGGTTCAGTAGTCCACAAATCCTATAATTTTTTTTTTGTGTGAAATTGACCCTGTTTAAAAATGATACATAATAATGCTATAATTAAACCCCAATATGTCTTTCTACAAGCAGAAAATCCTAATGGCCCGTATTAATATTCTCCAGGTGTCTTTGTTCAAGAGAGAACATATTCTGTCAGTCCTGGATGTCAGGTGCATGGGGACAGACATGACAGCTGTGATCAGAAGCACAGGACCTAAAACTCTCCTCATTACACATGGTAACCTATCCCATTAAGAACAATGCATTATACATCCCTCTGGTCCTTAATCCCTTCATGTGTCCAGCAGTTAAGGACCACCAAGCTTTTTTTAAAAAGATGTTTTTGCCAAAATTGATTCAAGGTTCCCAGGCCGGTGTGAAGCCTCGCGGGGATCCCTGAATTCCATGACATACCAGGACGATCACGGGTTCTTAACGAATGTTTTACCCATGACGGTCCTGGCATGTCATGGGTTCTTTAGGGGTTAAAGGTTTATGTAGGCTTGTGCACTCTGCCTGCTTCAGTCTGAAAAACTTCCATCTACTGTCATGTCCGCCCCCATGGACCTGACATCCTGCCAGTAACTGTCATTTCCGCCCCCATGGACCTGACATCCGGCCAGTAACTGTCATGTCCGCCCCCATGGACCTGATATCCTGCCAGTAACTGTCATGTCCGCCCCCATGGACCTGACATCCTGCAAGTAACTGTCATGTCCGCCCCCATGGACCTGACATCCTGCCAGTAACTGTTATGTCCGCCCCCATGGACCTGATATCCTGCCAGTAACTGTCATGTCCGCCCCCATGGACCTGACATCCTGCAAGTAACTGCCATGTCCGCCTCCATGGACCTGACATCCTGCCAGTAACTGTCATGTCCGCCTCCATGGACCTGATATCCTGCAAGTAACTGTCATGTCTGCCCCATGAACCTGACCTCCTGCCAGTAACTGTCATGTCCCCCCCCAATGGACTGGATATTCAGGACTAATTGAAAATGTTATGTCTTGAACAAAGGCACGAGGCAAAGCTCATAGAGGCCATAAGGATTTTCTGATCATTGTAAGGTAAGTGGGGGGTTATTATTAGGAGCTGCTAGGCAATGCATTGGACACCCCTCTGGCATGGAATTGTAGGTTTGTAACAAACAGGTGATATTGAGAGAGCTTTCAAAATCACCTACCTATGTTAGCCATTCTAATTAAATCAATAGACGGAGATAATTTTCTTTATTTATTTATGAGTCATTTTATGTAAAACAGAGAGTGCTGGATGGCACAGCTGCGAGTCAGATACTAAAATTCCACACAGCTCTCCCACCAACCTGCCACTAGCTCATTTGCTCAAACTGAGAAACAGGTAAATAAAGATACATTTCTCCTGTATACCAACATAAATATATAACGTTTGCTACAAAGTGACGGTTCCACTGTAACTATAATTTCTGGACTCACTCTGCTTACTCTCACCTGACTAGTTTATTATAAATAAGAATGATGATCACACTTTCCCTTTAGCCATTGGTAGATGCAGAGGTGAGTCCAGCCAGTGGGAGAAAGGCATGCTTTTTCCTCTTCATCCCTTGCAAGACTCTAACACACAGTGGGTCAACTCCCAGCTATATGAAACAATGGGCAGCGTGTATACACCACTACCTACAGAAAATGGACACAGGTACCCACCCGCTCCTACACGATACAAAATAGGTTTTAGTAATGCCCTCCTCTAACATGCTCAAAAGATGGTCAAATTTACTTTACCATTGAGAAATAACTCATCTTAAGTTCCAGGGGCAGGTGGAAAACACTGTGAATGCAGTGCTTGCAGTGAATTGGGGCCAGGACATTGTTTTGCAGCAGGATCCTCAATCACCAGTGCTGGGTGACCCTTGAGAACATCTAATCGAGGGATGGACAACCTGCTGCCTTGGAGCTATTCTTGGACTACAATTCCCATCATCCCCAGTTGGCAATATTATCAGACCAGCATGACAGTAAAGAGGTTGATGTATTAAGTGGAACCATAGGGAACAAATAACAATTCCCTAAATTTAAATTGATTTAAATGGGTCTTGAATGCTAGAGGGGTCTTCAACGTATTGCTTTAAATTAAAAGCCCCCAATTAAGTCAATGGATATGTGTAATTAACCTCTTGTTGCAGATGGATTTCTGTAGAATAGATCAAGTTCTTAGGACATCAGCATGTTTTAGAAAATTTGCTAAAAGAAAATCTATTTTCCTTAATTTAGAAGTTTAATATATAATAGATAGATATAACCTTGTATCCACTGCACAAAGTAATAATCAGTAACCAAATGGTAAAGTGGTAAAGTCATCTGCTAGCTGCCTCTTGGTGTATACACACTTCTGAGTTTTCTGCAGTGGTCGAGTCTCTGTTGTCCAGTATCTTTTAGATCTGACAATTCCTGGCCATTGAATCACAATCTTTTTCTGTTCATCTGTGTCAGAGTGCAAGAGGTAATCCATTACTAGATCTTTTATACTCTCAAAGTTAATCTTTTGGATGTTTGCAGCGTTTAATGTTATACCTTTCGCTTTTAGGGAACCTTTACCTGTAGACAACTTGTAACCATACGTCTTGGGCCCTGTGGAAACAAACTCTGTAATGTGTGTTGCAGCTGGTAGTTCACTAGTCAGATCCCCTAGATGGTCACCCAGTGGGGGGTTCCAGTCACCTTCCTTGCTGACAAAAATAACAGAGTCAGTGTCATGATAGAGACATCTTTCTTGCAGTCCATCTAAAACCTTGTACAATTCAAGTCGTGCATAGGCTGTGGTAAAACAAGCAATAAAGATGTTGGAATTGCGGGATAAACTGTCACAATCCTTTGTATATTTCCAAAGTACACTGGCTGTCTCAACATCTAAAAAACCTAAAGAGGTCAAATCATATTGCGGTAAAAAGACGTATCGAAAAAATTCATCTGGGTCTGTCACAATTTTAGTGTTTGGTAAATTATTTCTCTGTCCAAATTTGCCCCATAGAGAATTTAGGAACAATTTAGAAATTTGCCTTCGTGCAGGGTTAACAGCTATATTTTCTGGTCGTAAAGCCACACCCTCTTTGTCATAGTAATCATTAATGTACTTCTGCTTTTTTTCATCATCTGTGCACCAACTGGGATATCCTGAAGCCTCCTGTTTGTCTCTGAGATGCAATTTAATGTAATTTTCAAACAGCGTACTTGTTTTTTGCTCAAAATGCCAAATTTCATAGATTTTACACAGTGTATATCCTTTCTCCAGTGCTTGCTGAATCTCCACAGTGCACCATGTGCCTGACAAGGCGCGTTCATCATCACCATGTTCACAAACTGTTGTCTGGTTGTTGGAGGCGCATGTGTGGCACAGTGGGAACATGAGTTTTCCATTTATTTTAATGGGAAGGACAGGGAAAAATAATCCTTTTGGTGGATACACCTTTACTTTAGCTATGCCAAAGTAGTGGCCAAAATCTTGAAAATTGTCGTAGATTATAGTTGGGTGGCCTGTGGGATATGTTTTGGTCTTGTTGACAAAAGGGTACAGACTGGTAAAATCATAGTAGTGAATGCTCTCCCCAGGCGCTGCTTTATGGTATAGCTTGACAGCATTAGTGCGGCCACCATAAAGAGCTTCACGGGGGTCCATGGGCTGAGGAAAGTCCTTTTCAGATAAAAAGGTTTGTAGATCTTTGTCTGTTTCTTTTAAACTTTTCCACTCATGTTCCCATATCTCGCGAACCTCAAAACCACTGGATTTTAAAAAGTTCCGTTTTATTTCCGTTTTGTGATGCAACTGACCATAAGTGAGTCTAACGACTCTGTTAAAATCCTTTTCATCATAACAAATGGGGCAACCATGGAAATAACAACCAAGGAATTCAAAAGCTGTGGGTTTATCATCAATCACTGAGAAACCATCTAGATAATAGTTACCAACAGCTATCTCTCCACCCTGTAAAGCGTGCTGTATGCTGATACCCTCTTTGTGAGCCAAGAACATCAGCCACTGTATTGCTGGGGTAGAGAACCGTTTTTGTTTTTTATGGTAATTGTCAGGTGGTAAAATGGCTATGGTGTTTTCTGGTAAAAAGTGTAATCTGAACATTGCCATGCACACTGAGGCTAATGTAGTGAATTGGAACGGATCGATTGCCATTTCCTTTGGCTTTTCATTAGGATTTTCATTCACCTTTCCCCTTGTCATTTCCATCACACTGTTTCGATAACAGACACATGCTTGTTTTAAAATGTTTACATCCTCGGAGCAATATTTCTTGATCTCATGCTGAAAGTTGAATTCCTGGTGCTGATTTTCTTCATACCAGGCCACAAATTCTCCTTTCTCATCTGGCATCATGTACTCATAGCCGTAATATTCCTTGGATGGCATTGGACCAATGTAGTTTTGATTTTGTTCAGTGTTAAATAAGTGTGGGAAATGACCCTTACTGCCTTTAAAACCCAGAGCCTGCGGTAACTTGCTAAGCTTCATTGGAAGGAAATTGAAAGAGTCAATAAATCTAATTTTGTAATCATTCACTGTGACACACAGTAATTTACCTCCTTGTGCCAGTATGTCTATCTTTATTTTCTCTTTAAGCAGCTGTTGTACCACAAAGTAGGAGTCATACCTGCCAGCATTATGGGCTATGAAAGTGAAACCACAAAAACGTCTCTTTATGAACATTTTTTGAAAGTCGCTCAGGCAGGTTTTTCCCTGAAATTCCCAGCCCTTATCACCATTTAACGGTAAGGCATGTGCATAGTTGGGTATGTGTGCACCCTCTTCCTGCACACACTCAAAATCATAAAAAATGTATTTGTCAGTAGGATCTTCTGTGTTGTATTTTGTCATATAACAAAGGTGCCCATCAAATGTTTCGATGTATGTGTGGCAAACCGGGCACTTCAGACCTTTGCACTTAGAAATTTCATGATTTTTATCTTTGTAGCGACCACATTTTTCACAATAATGTTTGGTCTTACACTGGATTTTACCTGAGAGAGCGAGATTGTTGTGTGTGGTAAGACATTCTTGTGAGCGACAAAATGTGCGACAGCTGGGGCACCTGAGTGTACAAGTTTTGTCCTCCATACAGTCTTTTCTATTGCAAGCCTTACAAAAATACCTGCATGAATGATCTCCTTTGTGTTGGTATGATGTGTGACAATAGTCACAAAAATAACTTGAGCCAATAAATGATGACATTTTTTTAATACCATAGAAATGGTTGTTCTCAAAATAAAGGAATAAAACTCGATCTTTGCAGGGTGTATCTGTATGGAAATATCTCCATTCACCATTTTCATAGTGGAGAACTTTAATAGTCACATTCAAGTGTTTCTCAAAAGCTGGAATGTCACTAAAACTGACCAGACGATCACTGGGAATACACAGAGAATCATGTATTGCTCTAGCCTGCTGTAGCAACATGGAATCATTTGTATCTTTATTTTCTAAAAGTGCACAGAGACTGGCAGCCAGGCAAAGATTATTGTTATCATTGTTGAAATTAAAAAGCCAGCGACCTTTTTTTAATGGTATTTCACTGTAAAAAGTTGAACTGAGGCGTTTACGGTTCATCACACCACCTTCTCGGTTCCTAACAATAATTATAATGAGTCGTAAAGATCCATTACCAAGAATTTCACTGTTACTCTGTAACAAATTTGCTACATTGTTTAAAAATGATTCAGCATCTAAGTCATATTTAGACCTTCTGAAGGAATATAATGATCTATTGAGGCCTTCATCATCCAGTCTTAATTGTACCAGATCATTGGGACCAATGTCTTGCATGAACGTGTTCAATAATTCGTGGATAGCATTGTGGACAGAATGTATTACATTCTCAAATGACTGAGTCGTAGCTAAATTTGTAAAGCGGAAATATACATAATGCTCAACTGCATTAAATTTTTTTATGTTCCTCTGGTACTGCCATAGTCTTTCCAATTTAACAGGAAATTCATCATCGTCATTGCGCATTGAGGGCTGTATATCACTCTGTCTAGGAGACCCTTGATGATCCATTGAATCCTGACCTACATTAAACTGTGACAGTTCATTGTCATGTGTGTTTGGGATTGGAGTTGACACAGTATTTTCGAGTATAATTGATGTGTTGTCTGCAGATGTTGTAGCTTTTTCAAAATGGGGGACTTGATGTTCAGCATCACTGGAGAGACTGTGTGTTACATGCTGTAAAGGAGTTTCGGCATTATTTTGAGTTCTAGGAGACCCTGCATCCACAGGTGGTGACTGATCTGCAGAAGATTGTGATGTTTCATTTGTATGTAGATTTGGGGTCACAGTCATTTGAATTATATTCTCAGATACAATAGGAGTTTCATTTGTAGATGTTGTACCTTCCATACTGTCATCTGCCTGATGTTGCCTTGTACCCTTTGCAGAATCTCTCATCATATTTACAGATCTATTTAACCTCTTTACTCTGAGTTATGTCACATATCTCTGCTGATACTGTCTTTCAGCAGAATAACATAATCTACAACCAGGTATGTCTAGTCACGATTCTTATAGTAAATTTACTAGTGTGTGCAAATAAATAATTGAACTTGCAAGTTATAGTCCAAGTGTTGATGGCTGAAACCTTTTTTCTACGCTCATGTATTAGATGATTACAGTTTTAATACAGGTTTAACATCAACCCACAATCTAAAGTCATAACAATGAATTACGTTTCCAAGCTTATCACTGTATATCAGAACAGTGTTTTTTGTTTTGTCTAGTCATAATATGATAACCTGGTTAATGAGTAGGAGATGATGTGGACGGTTGTCTTAATAGTACAAATGATGATGACATTGATGTGTGACAACCACTAGACACATCAATGACTGTTTCACAACATGTAGATTTCTGCATCCGTTCTTCAAGCTGCCATAGGTGCTTCGTCCGATAAGCTTCAGAGCTTTAAAATAAAAATTTTAGGTCAGAAATAAAATAGATCTGAACACCATTTCATTTGTTCATGATCATACTCACCAGATTTAGGAAACTATTACGTTTTAGGTCTGTGCTGATTCTGTGGTCTCCAGAGCATCAGTAGAGTAGATCAGTATTGTTTTGCAGAGATGAAACCCTTGATATGTTTTGGAGGAGTTTGTAGTGTCCTGACATTTACCACCACCTCGGTCAGTGTTTAGTGATGCTGAAAATATAGTGTAAAATGAAACCAGGGGGTTTGAGCTATTCATATATTCTTCAACCGCTGACACATTCAGCCACATGACCTAAGGAAAGTGCAGCAATTCTGGGGCAAATTCTAGGGAAGAAATTAAAATTTGCATTGATTTAAAGTGATAGTAATGTTTCATAATAAAAGCAGCTCTAATTAATCATCATAGTATTTGGACCTTGGAGAGTGTTATTTCAATTCTGTCAGAGTTGTAGCACAAGAGTAATTCAATGACAAAGTATCCCCCTCCCGCCCCTTTTACTGATGTAACACTGCTCAGCCACATCAGAAGGGAGGTGCGCAGGTAGACTGCAGAGAGGGACAATCTTCAGTTAAGATAAGGGAAAAACTTGTCAAGGGGGGCATTGTTCTCATAGGAAGAAGATTGTCCCCTTCTGTTATCTGTCTGGTCTATGGACTGGATTCCACATCTGAGAAGAGATGGCTTACACTAGGTAAAAGGGGCGGGAGGGGAAACTTTGCTTGTGAATATCTCTCAAACTATAAAAAGGTTCGAGAGATAAGACTTATATCATTCTTCATGTTTTTTTAATGCCTACAAAATAAAATAAAGTTAAAACGAAGTATTACTATCCCTTTAGATAGAGTTTTGTAACCCCATAAATGCTACAGCTCTCCAGTGCATTGCATATGCGTTTAATGAGAATGTTTATTTGTTCCTTAAAAGGATAGTAATACTTAAAATGTAAAAGAAAATATGTTGTAGGGTTTATACTCCTGAGTAAATCAAGGGTACTCCCACTGCTGAAAGGTGTTTTATTCAATAGTTATTACAGCTAAAACATTCATTTTTAGGTGCAGTGTCACAGTGGCCTGAAATTGTACAGTGGAGCTGTTGCTACACCATCCTATGGAGATTTATGGTCAACTGAGTGGAGCTGTCCATAGGATCGTGTAGCAACAGCGCCACTGTACAGTTTCAAGCCACAGAGATACTGTACCTAATAAATTCAGGTTTGAGCTGTAATAACTATTGAACAAAACATGTTTCAGTTAGTAGAGTTCATTTGTTCTACTCAGGGGGGGATAAAACCTTTAACATTGTCTTTTTACATTTTATGTATTACTATCCCTTTAAAGTACAGGTTGGTTTGCCCCAAAATTGATCCACTTTTGGATTTTTTATATGGACCCTTATGATTATCAAATTAATTATTCACTGTCATTTACATAGTAACATTGATATATAGTAATGTAGTGAAATAGTAACCATAGTAACATAATGAAATAGTAATGTAGTGAAATAGTAACATAGTAACACAGTAATGTAGTGAAATAGTAACATAGTAACACAGTTGATGAGGCTGAAAAAAAGACAAGTATCCATCAAGTCTAGCCCATGCCAAATAAACCAATTTGAAGCCATTTCCAATTAAGCCCAAATGGGTAAAATAATTCCTTACTGACTCCAAATATTAATCCAGATATTAACCTGGATTAACATCCTATTAGCTTTTAAGCCAGTTGTCATAATTATCTAGATAAATAGCCATTATTTTTTAAGCAACTACAGTATCTACAAGCACAGCAGCACGAGGTAAAGAATTTCTTACTCTTATTGCCTTTACTTCCTTTCCTTACCGCCAATATATAAGATCGTACGTGTTTCTGGTTAGCGGTCAGCCACACCCTGGGGTGTCAGAAAGGCAAAGTTATACCAAACTCTCCTCTCTGTGTCCAATGGAATGTGGCTGAGGCAGCCCATCTGGAAAAGTAGCTGCCACACTGTACACCATGATTGGGTTAAGAGGAGACAGGGTGCATAGCCAACTGGAACACACCTTTAAAACCCAGGTGAGGAGGACACAGGAGGGGCTAAGTCCCCCTCCTCAGAACAGTCTTCCTCCTCATAGTCATCCTCCTTCTGAGTTCTCAGCCAACAAACACCATAAATCCCAGGTGAGGAGGATGCAGGGACGTGTAGCACTGTCCGCTATGTTAAAGGGATAGTATTACTTCAAAATCACTATCCCTCATATTGTAGCCCTTAATAAACTGAGTTAAATGACACCAGCGGCATCTCTCAGACCTTTATGGTGTAAGAGATAGCCGCTTTCAAAGTTTCCTCTCCCCTGCTGTCAGCGTTCTGCTGCCAGCAGGAGAATCCGGTCTCTGAATCAAGAGGAGGCTCTTCAGCAGAGCCGATATCTTGTTATGGAAGGAAAAATGATTAATTGAAACAGTCTTCTACGTGTGCTTGGTAACCAATTACACGTAGAAGACTGTTTCAATTAATAATTTTTCCTTCTATAATGAGATATCGGCTCTGCTGAAGAGCCTCCACCTGTCCCGGGACCGGATTCCCCTGCTGGCAGCAGAATGCTGACAGCAGGGGAGAGGAAACTGTGAAAGCGGCTATCTCTTAAACCATAAAGGTCTGAGAGATGCCGCTGGTGTCATTTAACTCAGTTTATTAAGGGCTACAATATGAGGGATAGTAATTTTGAAGTCATACTATCCCTTTAACTTCATGCTGTGTGGCTGTGCTGGCCATAGTCAACCAGTACAAGGCCACTCTCTCTTCTCTGATGATTCCCCAGATGATGTCTTCTGCCTGAACTTCCTGACCAACACAATCCAAAGTATTTTATACCGCGTGAATCACTGAGTATCTGACACTGTCACACACAAGTTGTGTTTACACATGGATGCAAATCATATAGTAAAGTATAGCACATCTACATGTGAACCACACACACAGCAGCTTCTTAGGAGTATATCAGCACTGGACACCCTGTCTCTTTCCAGCTATTATTGGACTACATCTCCCATCATTCTCAGCCAGCTAAAGATGATGGGAGTTGTAGGATAACAGCTGAAAAGCCACAGGTTGACCTGCTATGTCTCTTCATATCTAATCTGACTGCAAAGAAAGAATCTGGTGCTTGGACACCAACACTGACCAAACTCCAACACCGGAATCCCCTAAGGCAGCCACTCTCCTCACCACCCACACTTCCCTCTGCCCCCTGCTTCACCATATTTCCAGACGAAGAGGAGGAGGTCCCGCACGCCCTCTAAAAACCTACTCAGTCCATGCAAAACCACCCACAACAACGAAGAACAACAAACAACATTCACATCACACACCTGACATGACATGGTAAGCAGATCCCACTTAAACATCATACTAAATAACACAAAAAGCCACACTATCCCATGGGCAACACCAAGGTACATTTGTTAGTTATAACTAAAATCTTACATTCCATGAGCATCCAAAGTACTACCGGTGGGCTTAATAAGGCCCCTCCCTGATTTATTAAGCTTTCTGCACGTCTCTGCATTTTTTCCAGCTCAATAATGTAAAAAAAAAAAAAACTGTACTTCATACTCTAGATGAGGCCTTATCAAGGATTTATATAGAGGTAGAATTATATTAGTATCTTACTATCCCGTGCATCTACACCTCTTTTTATTCAAGATAGTACAGTATTTGCTCTTGATGCAGTTGAGTGACTCTGCACACTGCTGTGAAGTCTATTGTCTATCAGTACTCCTAAACCTTTCCCTGAGTTACTTCTCATTTAGTGTATACTAGCAATATGCAACGGTGTTGCCCATCAGCATATTTAGTAATACATATATATTTATAAATATTGGTTCTGTAATGTAGTAGTTTCCAATGTGTACCACACGTTCTTGAACATAAAACGGCTAAGCAGTGGCAATGCAATTGTTGTGTTAACATTTCTAGTCATTTCTAGTAGAACAGAAAGAGTGAGATGAGTGCTGTAGCACAGAGCTTTCCAGACTTTTCATTTTGGTGACACACTTTTTAGACATGCATCATTTCATGACACAGTAATTCAGTTTTGCTAGCAAACCGGAGGTTAAACTAATAATCCCATATAAGAGATACGGACACATACATAAATTGTAATAAAAAGACGTATGGGGACACAACATAGCTCATAAAAACCTCTCTTACATACTGCGGAGGCATTAAGCATGTCATGTGACTTTTAAAAGGGCAACATGAGAATGTTGCGCTACATATAAGTACAAGATTCTCATGTCGCATTATTAAATAGAAAGCGCATAACTGATTTTAGAAGTCTTGTCCGTCTTTCCTGTCTCATCGGCACCACAAGCAGAAGCAGCAGCCATGTGACAGGCAGCCTTGACACACAGGGACACTTCAGCCTGGCAACCCAAAGAGAGGGCAGAGGTATAGAGGAGGTGGCATCTCAAAAGATTTTAACAGCTGAAGCACCTCTGTGTGCTGCATACATATTATGTATGCAGCACACGGAGGCACTCCAACTGTTACAAATCTTTTGTGGTGCTCCAGCTGTATGCAGCACACGGAGGCAATCTTGAGCTGTGTAAATGCGACCATTAAGTAGTAGTGTTTTATCTACGCTCCCAATGTAGCTAGTGCTACAGTAATCAGTAATGGGTGAAGAGGGTCAGTAGGTTTAGTAGACATACTCCCATGTCATGGAAAAAAATAACATTTATAATATTCTGATCTGACACCATTATTTAAAAGAAAAAGCTATGCTTGCCACCCTGTCTTTTTAACCTTGTGAGTGCCGGGTGGGTGCTGAAAAGCAATGCTTTGCAATGTATTGCTTACCCTGCTGGTCTTCATATGGTTCAACACCCAAAAACAATTATGGAATTGCTTGTACAGGGGCAGGATATATAACCTGGACCCATATATCAGTGCATTGGTATGTTCTGTCTGCATTATCAACTTGAGTAAATATGATTTGTGGAACCCAAACATATGTTAACCCCTTCTCATCCGATGATGTACCTGGACCATCAGGCTGGTCCACTTAAGGACCAGTAACAGTCCTGGCATATCACATACTTTTTCTCACCGCGCTTCCGGTGAGTAATACCGGGGACTGAAGTTGTTTGCTCCAAGACAAGAGCAATCTCTTTCAGTCCCTCGTTCAACGTGCTGGCATACCTGATCAGTCATGTGGGGCAGCACATCGAATTTCCCTATCTGGCCCTTACAGGACCACACACCCCGGGACCGCTGGTCCTTAAGGGGTTAATGTGAGCTTAATAATCTACCACTGTCTCTGACTGTCGATGTCCCATGACTCTCACACAGCTCCAGCTGAGGCCAGCACTCTTTAATCCTTTTAGTGGCAGAGGGTTAGGCAACGCATTGGTTTGCAATGCCTTGCTTAACCCTCTGGCACTCAAAGGGTTAAGGAAAGGTCTCCAGCTTATTGATGGGCTGGCTGTGTGTGTGTTGCGGTATGAGGCATGTAGTGTGGGAGTAGTGAAACTTTTGGCAATGTGTGTATTGACTAGTAGCGTCCATGTAAATAATTAAAAATACACAGCATGTTGTTTTAGGTTTATAGATACAGTGTGGGTGGAGCAACTTCTTCTTTCCTTCGGCTACTTGAAGCAAATACGTTTGCTGTTGTAGGTATAGGTCTGTTTTTGTGAATGGAATGAGATGCTGTTACCATCATCAGCACACATGCCCACTATACATTATACCCCTGCAAGTACCTTTTTATACATTTTTCTTTTTTAGTCCCCTTTAGGTGGTCTATTCCAATATTGGAACTGTTCATTATTTTTTATCTCTATGTGTACTTTTTTCTGTATATCTATATAGTGCTACATATTTATATATATATATTAGACACATTGCGATATCATTGCATTTGTATTTTGATTCTGCTATTGGTTAGCCAATTTTATTATTGTTTTAATAAAGATACTTATTGATTTACACTGACAATTTGCGCTCTCTCTATATTGCCATTTATTATTTTTTCCTTATTTCTGTACACTATCAGAAATTTAGGGATTGCAGCGACAGTTGTCTTTGTGTTATCATTGTAGAACTCTAAGTCAGGATTAGTCAGTGGCTAATGTCTCGCCGAAGACCAGGGAGACCCAGGAAGCACCCCACCCCAGTCGTCCCACCAGGGCCTTCGCCCCGGCACCATCCCTGTGGGTATACAACAGGTGCCGGCAGCCGCCATTCGGGCCAACAACTCTATATGAGCTAATCCTACCCTTCTGCCTTTCACCCATGAATGTGGCGCTCCCACTCTGGCTGCGCTCCCACTCTGGCCGCGCTCCCACTCTGACCGAGGACCAGGTAAGGTGAGACCCCCCTGACCTGACTGAGATCGCCTATACTGAGACAGGAGACCCTGGCAGACCCTAGATTGGCTGGGATGAGGGAAAGGGCAGAGACTGGGGAGGTAGGGCCATAGGAGGGAGAGGATTTTCTGTGATGGGGGACTACTGTACAGGAAGACCAGTGTGAGGGAGATGGGACAGGAGTGGAAGGTGAACCACCTTGGGCTCTCTATCTCCTCAGGGACTTTGAAAGCATATAATCTGGGTCTTCTCACATGTTTTTTTGATAGTATCTATCTGGATAGTTTTCCTTAGCAATGTGTGGGAAAGTATATGAAGTGGGTACTTATCTCTGATATTGAATTGTTTAAGATTGGAATTTCTATTATATAATTATGGTTCGGTCATGTAACTGTGGGGATACTCCGTTTATTTATTTATATGAGGGGAAAATGGTGGATATGTGAAGGATGATCATTATTATGTTGAAATTGGATCTTTGTCTATTCATTACCTTCGGATTGATGTCTCATTACACAGTTCATGGACCGACATAAAATAGAGATATGGTAAACGGGGAAACTTAACCCACTTCATATAATCCTGAATATCTGGCCAAGTGTTTAGTACACTTGGTCTTCTTCTTTCTTTTTTACATGTGAGGAGTTTTTAGATATGTATAGATAGAAATGTGCTGGAATGCCGAGTAGCCCAAGACATACATTCATATGAGATTGTATATAGAAAGTCGAGAGTAGTTACAATAGAAACCCCCTATTAACTTAACCGAGTCTATGTGTGTGATATAAGGAAGTAAACCGGATGTGATGTGTTGAACAGTCTTGAGAAAGTCAGCGGATATGCAGACGAAACGCGTTGACTTTGGAATATGTGCACTGACTCCAGTGTGGAAATGGGTTGAGTTGTAGTAAAGATGTACCCTATGGAGAAAGATTAAAATGATGTGCATGAAAGAAAGATCTCTGAGAAACTACACTATGCTACAATGGGTTGAAGAAATCTACATTGATACGATGAGGAGCGATTTGTGAGTGTCGGGAAACTCCGTGAAAGGGAGAGTAAGGTACCCGGGAATGCTATAATGTTGTGTGGGTATGGTTTACATGACCTGATATATGATAATATCAGAACAGGTCTGTTGTATACATACTACCTGCCAGACTCAATCGCGAGATTATCGATGTCATCATATACATTTATCTTTACCCTATCATTTCATCATTTATTGTTTTCTATACTCTGAGACATATACTGGATGGAGAGTGGACTCAGATGTACTATTGACAGAGATCATTTGAGACTGTTATGTGTGTCTGTTATCATCATAGACTATCATCGGCTCCATTATTCATTATTCATCATTCATCACTCATTTCATTCATCTTTGTCCATATGTTTTAATCAGTCTTTTCATCATCACTTTTTATGGTGTTTCATCATCATTTTTTCTAGCCCCATACACTGGCGCCAGTGCTTTTTTTTATAGGGGGGTGGGTAGATGTATAGGGTAGGAGGTGTTTGGGATGTGTTTATTGCACATTACCTCGGGGATGCTGTGGGGTTTAGGAACTCAATCTTGTATTTTTATAATTTAACTTTTTTTTGGGATGTTACTAATAAATATTATTATTTATTATATTTGATATGGTGGTTATTGTTGACAATAGAGGGGGTGCTGGTAATAGTCCTACTTTGTTTCTTTTTCTTTTATTCTTCACCACATCATCATCCCACAGGCCAAATCAGGGTGTGAAATAGGATGGATCTGTGTCACATGAGGGAAATAGAGTGACCACGTGTCCCTGATTGACCAGGACAGCCCTGGTTTTTAAATTTGTGTCCTATATCCCAGGCAGCCCCCTTCTGGGACCATAAAAAGTCCTGGAACTAAGACTGCAGAGCACAGAGTTCTGAACACTAGAAGGAGAACTGCCCATTGCCTACTGTGACAGGAAGTGATGCCTCTGCTGAGCTATAAGAAAATGGCTTCCAGACAGAGAGAGAACCAAGCCTTGACCTGACATCAAACATAAGCTGCAGTGTGATTTGTATTTAGTGCAATGATAGTTTAAAGGGATTGTAATGTTTCATAATAAAAACAGCTCCAATTAATCATCATAGTATTTGGACTTTGGAGAGTGTTATATCAATTCTGTCAGAGTTGTAGTACAAGAGTAATTCAATGATAAAGTATCCCCCTCCCGCCCCTTTTACTGATGTAACACTGCTCAGCCAGATAAGAAGGGAGGTGCCCAGGTAGACTGCAGAGAGGGACAATCTTCAATTAAGATAAGGGAAAAACCTGAAAAACTTGTCAAAGCGGGGCAGGGCTTTCATTGTTCTCATAGGAAGAAGATTGTCCCCTTCTGTTATCTGTCTGGTCTATGGACTGGATTCCACATCTGAGAAGAGATGGCTTACACTAGGTAAAAGGGGGGCAGGGCTTTCATTGTTCTCATAGGAAGAAGAGTGTCCCCTTCTGTTATCTGTTTGGTCTATGGACTGGATTCCACATCTGAGGGGAGGTGTCTTACACTAGGTAAAAGGGGCGGGAGGGGAAACTTTATCATTCAATTACTTTTGAACTAAAACTCTGACAGAATTGATATAACAGTCTCCATGGCCCAAATACTATGAAGATTAATTGGAGCTGCTTTTATTTTGAAACATTACTATCCCTTTAAGGCTTTGGGGAGTGATGAACATTATCTTGTAGGCCACCACAGGTATCACTTTGTGGTGTTACGGTTTTTACAACACTCAGACCAAGGTTAAAAATAAAACCCAGTTTTATTGAGGTAAAAATAAGGAACAGTGCCCCTGGGGGCCAGAATAGGTAATCACAGGTATAGACAAGTATTGGATGTAGTACAGGCCCAATATAGTAGGAGCAAATAGCACTCAACAGAATCAATGAAGGTAAAAGGGTTAATGGCCAATACAAATAATCAGTCTCTGTTGTGGTGATTAGCCAACTCCCGGTGAATATAAACAGTCCCAGTAGTAGTGCAATAGGCAAGCGCTAGCAGTGCGACTGAACTGGATCACTACCAGATAGCTGTATTGTAATATGCCCAATAGTTTAGCAAGGACTGACTGGAGCTAGTGCCAATACCACCACTTGGGTGCAATAACAGAGGAGAGACACTGCAAGAGCCAATGGAACCAGAGCCAGGAGCACCCCTTAGGTGCGGTAACGGAGGAGACACTGCATATGCAAACGGGACCAGAGCCAAGAGCACCCCTTAGGTGCGGTAACGGAGGAGACACTGCACAAGCCAATATAACGTGAGCCAAACGCACTTCCTGGTGCGGTATGATGGTACAACACTGTGAGCAATAGGAGACCAGAGCCAAGACACCCTCCCGGTGCCGAAACGGAGCCACACACTGCAAGAGCTAACGGTATGCCCAATAGCACCACACGGTGCAACGACTGCAAGGAAACTAGCACTGTAGTTGGAGATAACTGCTCTGCTAGTGTAAACGGATAGGCTCGGTGATGGAGGCAACAAGCTCATCAAGTGTTAAACGGCTCAGATTCAAAGGCAGCAAGCTTGGCAAGTGTACACAGACAGGCTCGGTAACGGAGGCAACAAGCATAGCAAGTGTTATCTGACAGGCTCGGTAACGGAGGCAACAAGCATAGCAAGTGTTATCTGACAGGCTCGGTAAGAGAGGCAACAAGCTCAGCAATGTACAGACAGGCTCAATAACATAGGCCACAGCTCAGCAGAGGAAGTGTGATCAGTCAGTGCAACACTACAAGCACAGTTCAGAATGTCGCCAGGCAAGCGATTGAAATCTCGCAGGAACACTGGAAGCAATCACAGAGCAGGAACGTCAGCCAGAGCCGGGTCAATCACGGAGCAGGAACGTCAGCCAGAGCCGGGTCAATCACAGAGCAGGAACGTCAGCCAGAGCCGGGTCAATCACGGAGCAGGAACGTCAGCCAGAACCGGGTCAATCACGGAGCAGGAACAGCAGAGTAGTCAGACGAGCCAAGTCAGTACATGGGAACACAGCAACACAGCAACAATGGCGCAGGAACAGGAACACCACGAAAGGGCACCTGACAGGTGCCATAGGCCCAGTATATAAAGGGACACCCTGGGCGGGCCAATCCAGCTCCGCCAATGGAAGAGCGCCACAACACAGAGTGACAAGGAGTCACGGGAACCGTGATAAATGGGCAGTTCTCCCTATAGTGTAGGGAACTCTGCGGTGTATTGAAGAAAGTGTAGGTTATGCGCTAATGTATAGTGGCCTCCCTTGCATAGCTGCACTAGAGTTGAGAGTCCCCTGTGTCAACCGGATCACCCAGTGTTAGCCACCTAAAACTGTACTCTGTGAAGGAGCAACTCCTCAGAGAGATTTATATATATATATATATATATATAAAAATATAACAGAAAGGCTCATTGCATATTTTATGTCTCCTCAGGAGACACACACATAGAAGATAATGGCTTATTACATAATTTATGTCTCCTCAGGAGACACACACACCCAGGGGTGGCAATAAGGAGGAGTTACTGCTCCCATTGGGTAATTCAATGGGGGTGTGATTTTCACAGAAGTTGCAGTACTGCAGGGAGTTGGCCTGCCCCCACTCTACAGGCCGCCCACCACTATCCAACTGAGGAAAAAAAACAAAATGTCTGCCACTTGCTCCTACACCACCCTAATACACACATGCTCTACTCACACAGCACCAAACACACACAGCACCAAACACACACATAGCATCAAACACACACACAGCATCAAACACACACAGCATCAAACACAGACACAGCATCAAACACACACAGCATCAAACACACACACACACACAGCACCAAACACACACATAGCACCAAACATAGCATCAAACACACACACAGCACCAAACACACACATAGCACCAATCATAGCATCAAACACACACAGCATCAAACTCACACACAGCACCAAACACACATGTAGCACCAATCATAGCATCAAACACACACACACGCACACTGAGCAGCTGAGGATGATGGTAACTATGTTCAAGCTACAGCTGGAAGGCCATGGTCCAATCAGTTTTATGCAGCTTCTTCATTCCCTTTCTGTGACCCTGCACAGCCCTGCCAATTACTACAAGTGAAACGATTTCTAACCAATCAGCAGGCAGGATGCTGGGGAGCTGACTTGCTAGCACAGAGAATCTGAGAAAGTGGAACAAGGGCAGAGGCATGATCAGGCAGTGCAGAGCAGGGCTTCAGCTGAGCAGGTAAATGGCAGATACATGGTTGTGACTGTATTTATATATTGCACAAAGAGAGAGAAAGAGAGCAGATTGTTTGTCAGTCTGTCTGTAATTAGAGGTGTCAGTTCCTGCAATCATCTCCATGCTGTACATACTCACTGTATAGCATGTATGACAAACTATTTATATATGGTCTGGCACTGTACAGTATACGGTCTGCATGTGTGTGTGTATAAGGACTGGCTCTATACAGTATAGGAGGGACAGTCCCTGTTTGACACCCAAATCCCTCTGCTCCTCTATTTAGGAGATCACACTGTGTGGTGTATATACCAGTGTATCAGATTGCTCCACATCAATAAAACCCACAGTAACGTGGGTTTAAACTTCGGTATATATCTTATAAATTAGTCTGTGTAAAAAACTACTTTCATCTTCTAAATCATTCACTTACACAAAGAGCAACTTAACCATTTCAATGCCAGAGGGGTATACAATGCATTGTTTACCCCCTGGCACTCAAAGGGTTAAAAATTCTCTAAAATACACCACCAGCCACCCCCCCAGTAACACTACATAAAACACAAGTGTCCCTCATTGGCCATTTGAAATGTTGGGAGGTATGTTACTTACACTGTATGTATGTATGTTCTGCTTTGCATCTGTGTGTCACTGTTTGTGTAGGTCAGTGCATGTGTATGTAGGTATGTGTGTTGCATGCATCTCTGTCTATCACTGTGTGTCCCCCTGTATATGTGTGTGTTTGCACATGTGTCTGTGTATCACTGTGTGTACCTTTCTGACAAGTACACCCTACGCCATATTTCACTATCATAACATTTATTAAAAAAAAAAAAAAAAACATTCCCTGCATAACATGACGGCAATGCCATCCCACATTGCTAGTATATATATATATATATAGGCATACGAGCAGAGTAAGGACACTCAGAGACAAATACAGCAACTAGACAACAATAGTAGGTGCTCAGAAAGGGAGTCCCCTGTAGGTGAGATGCAGGGGTATGCAGAGTGAAGTACGGAGCTGGCTCTGGCTACCCCCAGGCAGCTTTGGTATGGCCTAGGCTGGATTTAAGGTGCCGACTGGAGGAGCCGGCCTGCAGCCAGGATAACTGACTAGGGATCACTTTTAAAATGTTGCATGCAAAACAGCATGCAACTACAGGATGCAGTCAGTATGTCGCCATGATTAAAAGGGCAACATGAGAATCTCACATTGCAGGACAGCGTGAGATTCTCAAGTCTCTCCTTAAAACGTCGCCTTCAAGTCCATTCATCCTTAGCCATACAATAAAATAGAATACCATTAATTTCCTACTATTGCTGATTCGCATACCTTTGAGTCTTATCAGGAAGATCCAATTGCTTGTTAGTAACCTTATTTCGTTACATGGGACTTATTAATTGATGCAGGCCATCTATTTATGACTTGAGACACCACGTCATCTCTCAGGTACTGAAGTAAGCCGCTCAGTCCTCTCTTTCCCCATCTCCGCGCACTCAGCTCCGCCCTGTCATTCTGCACTCAGAGATGGAGAGTGAGAGGCTGGAGCGACTTTCATCAGTACCTGAGAGAAGACATGGTGTCTCAAGGCATACATAGAGGGCCTGCATCAATAACCAAGTCCCGTGTTACAAGATAATGAGATATAGCTAAGGATGATGGGACTTGAAGGTGACGTTTGAAGGCGTGACTTGAGAATCTCCCTCTGTCCTGCAATGCGAGATTCTCATGTTGCCCTTTTAATCATGGCGACATGCTGACTACACCCAGTAGACACACATTATTTTGCATGTAACATTTTAAAAGGATACCCTGCCTAGGGGATAGTTACTACCTACTGGGAAAAAGGGAGGGCTACAGATAACAACACAGATTTTACCTGCAGTACCAGACGAATGTTGCTGAAAGGAGATACTGTTGAACAGGAATATTCGACCTCCGACACACAAGTACAACTGGTAGTTGATGGGTTCAATGTTCGACTGGTTAGGCTGACATTCAACTGAAGGTCGAAAGGAAGGGTAGAAACAGGGGCGACAGAAGGTCAAAGTAGTCGAACAACAACTGCTCTGTGAACAGGGAAGGCAAAGGAATCGGACAAGTTGAACAGATGGCTGGATTGGCTAGTTTGTTAAATGGTCAGACTAGCAGTCGGTAATAGGCGGGAAACAAAGTACTTAAACAGTAAGATAGAGTAGTTGAGAAGGAGAGTCGGGGTAAGCAACAGAGAATCAACCAAACGAAGGCACGGTACAAAGTCGAAGAGCAGGAGAGTAGTCAGGAAGGAAGGCCAAGGTCGATACATGGAATCTATATATATAAAAGAGAAAGGCTCATTGCATAATTTATGTCTCCTCAGGAGACACACACACCCAGGGGTGGCAATAAGGAGGGGTTACTGTTCCCATTGGGTGATTCAATGGGGGCGTGATCATGCAGGGAGTTGGCCCGCCCCCACTATCAAAGTCAGAAAAAAACAATATGGCCGCCACTTGCTCCTACACCACAGACAAACACACACATGCCCCACTCACACAGCACCAAACTCACACACATGCCCCACTCACACAGCACCACACACACACACACACATGCCCCACTCACACAGCACCAGACACACACACACATGCCCCACTCACACACACAAAAGCCAGAAAGAAATATGGCTGACACACAGTCACTCACCCTGACTCCCAGTGGCCTCAGCAGGACCTGTACTACAGCCACTGAAGGGTGTGACAGCACCAAGGGAACAAAATGGCACTCAGAGGGTTAAGGTAGGCCCTCATTGCTCAATTATTTCTTCACTGTCATCATTTGCCATGCAAGACTCAGGACAGACAGCAATCAGGTACACACTTAACCCACTGACTGCCACAGGGTTATGTATCAAGTTTTACCCCTCAGGGAGTGTGTTCAAACCCCTCACACTGTAAACTTGCATTTCCCTCCCACTTCTCCTCCTTCCCCAGCCTATTACTAACACTTTTCCACATTCATGTTAACTCCCGCCCCTACTCGTGATTAAGCCCCGCCCACTTTTAACCCAAATTGCCCCATTGCTCTCTCCACATCAGCACCACATGAGGGACTCCACAAGTAAAAGTTCCCAGGTATTACACACACATGCCCCACTCACACAGCACCAAACACACACAAAGCCAGAAAGAAAGATGGCTGACACACACTCACTCACCCTGACTCCCAGTGGCCTCAGCAGGACCTGTAGTATAGCCACTGAAGGGTGCTGCATCACCAGGGGAACAAAATGGCACTCAGAGGGTTAAGGTAGGGCCTCATTGCTGAATTATTTCTTCACTGTCATCATTTGCCCTGCAACACACAGGACAGACAGCCATCAGGTACACACTTAACCCACTGACTGCCACAGGGTTGTGTATCAACTTTTACCCCTCAGGGAGTGTGCTCAAACCCCTCACACTGTAAACTTGCATTTCCCTCCCACTTCTCCTCCTTCCCCAGCCTATTACTAACACTTTTCCATATTTATGTTAAGCCCTGCCCCCTACTCGTGATTAAGCCCCACCCACTTTTAACTCAGATTGCCCCATTTGTCTCTCCACATCAGCACCACATCAGTCCACTCCAGGGACTCCACAAGTCAATGTTCCCAGGTATAAATACACTTCCCACTGCTATTTAACTCTGACATGCCTCTCTATACCTTAACCATTTGAGTGCCAGATGGGTGCACAACTCATGCACGCATGTGTTTCTGCGCATATATGTTGCGTGTGTGTGTGTGTGTGTACATCTCTGTTACATATTTGTGTGCATGTGTGCATCTCCGGTGTGTGTGTGCATGTCTTTTGCATGTCTCTGCCGCTCACTGTGTGTATGTGTCTGCCTGTGTGTTGCATATGTCTGTGTTTATCAGTGTGTCTACATTTCACACACGCGCGCCCAACACCGTCCCACATTGGTAGTGTATATATATAAGAGAGAAAACCTGCGTCCCCTGCCACACACACCCAGGGGCGGCTGTAAGGAACAGTTAGCCTGCCCACCAACATCAGTCTTAACCTAGGTTGACCAGACCTCACCTTTAACCGGGGACGCATAGGAAAAATGCATACTGCAGGACTGCTTTCATTTCAGTGAAGTACTGCAAAATGGCTATTTCCTATGTGTCCCCGGTTAAAGGTGAGATCTGGTCAGCCTACCTTAACCCTGTGTCAGAGTGGTACGCATACATTGCAATGCGTTGCGTACCTCTCTGGCAGTCAGAGGGTTAGCCCTCTCCTCCACAACTCACCTACTGCTACATCACTTCTCTCGACTTACAACTCCTACAGTAAACAACTCATGGCACAATACTATAACCCACCAACCAGCAGCTCCCATTTTGCTGGGGAGCCACACATTGATCACTTCTTTCAAAGACACACTGGGACACTCAGAGTCAGCTGGGGAATAGGTTAGAACATACAGATCTTCAGTTTCCATGCTAAGAACTGGGACTGATGGACTCACTTTGTTTCAATTTAACCCTTTGAGTGCTGTTGCAATGCCTTGGATACCTCTCTGGCACTCAGAGGGTTAAGCCCATTAACCCTTGGAGTACCAGAGATGATATGAAGCACATTGCTCTGCGTACCTCTGTCACTCAAAGGGTTAATATCTGTTTAGAAAGCTTCCACATTTGGGTACTGTGCAGCCCACTCCTTCCTCACAAGTGGCCCACAGGGTTAAACTGATTTCTTTGAAAATGTCCATTGATTTCAATGAGACTATTAATTCCATGAATTCCACAATGCAAACACATTGCCAAAGCAACGCGTTGCGGACCATTGTAGCATTCAAGGGGTTAAAGCCCCATTTATGTCAACACGATTTTCCTGAATTTTCAATTCAACCCTATGGTGTCAGTTTTTTTGAGTTGCACCCTTTATCTTGATACATAAGGCCCATACAGTTATACTCTTACCCCATTAATCTAAACCCATTTATACTTTTGGCTCTTGCAGCAGCTGACTGTGCACTGTGATCTGTGAGGCTGATGTACTAACACAAAGAGGAACAATTCATCTGTACCATACAGAACAAATACAATGCTTTTCTGACCTCTCTAGCACTGAAGACGTTAAAACGCCCATTTAAATAAATGGGTATTGTTCCCTGTGCTGCTGTTACTTTTCCACTAAATTGCACCACTTTCCTTAGTATATGAGCCTTCCTGTTTTGAAGCCTATTAGCTGTTAGGGGTCCCTCTATTGATCCCTTGCCTACGGCCCATGGACAAATAATCCGGTTCTGTCCCAGCCGACCACCACGGCCCACTAATGCAAGGAGCGCCCAACATGTGTCACATATTCCTTTCACTGCCAGAGGACTATACAACTCATTACACAGCAATGTGTTGTGTACCTCTCTCACACTCACAGTTAAAGTGCTTCACTCCAACCAACTGCTACACTAGGTCTGTATAATGCAGTAACCCTACAGCCCTGTATTTCATGTCTACTTCACTGTCTATGTATAATCATACCTGGGAACTTATGAAACAGGGCTACCCGGAGGGTAACCCTGTCAGTGCCCAGGGGGAGGAAAATGACGCGATCCGTGTCATAAAAGGGGCGGGGGGCGGGACAAAAAAACCCCCTGCAAAATATATCTAAGAGGGCAAGGAGTGGGAGGAACTGGGCGGGACTGAGCACAAGTGGGCAGAGTTTCTATTTAAACTCTGCCCACCCGGAGATTCACACATTGCCCCGGAGACCCGGTAATTCAGTCTGAAATCCGGAGTCTCCGGGGCAAAACCGGAGAGTTCCCAGGTATGTGTATAATCATTTCTCCCCCTCACCCATTAGTTTACTGTAACACTTCACTGTCCCTCCTCTCCTCAATCTCTCATCTCCTCCTCCCTTGTCACCCCCACTCACCGATCCCCTTGCCATTCATCCATAGTCCCAATCTCGCCATTTTACTCCCACATCACTATTACATTATCTATCACTGCATCTGTCACTTAACCCTCTGTCTGCCAACCTATTTCTTCAAATGTACTGCAGTATCCACTGCTGTAATCTAAATTATTCCTTTACTCACAAACATCTTCTCACTGTGACCTTCTACAAGTAACACAGCACACTGACTTCAACTGTAAGGATACAGGGTCTTATTCATCAAGTAACATAGCACACTCACTTCAACTGTAAGGATGCAGGGCCTTATTCATCAAGTAACAAAGCACACTCACTTCAACTGTAAGGATGCAGGGCCTTATTCATCAAGTAACACAGCACACTCACTTCAACTGTAAGGACACAGGGCCTTATTCACCAAGTAACACAGCACACTCACTACAACTGTAAGGATAACGGGCCTTATTCACCAAATAACACAGCACACTCACTTCAACTGTAAGGATGCAGGGCCTTATTCATCAAGTAACACAGCACACTCACTTCAACTGTAAGGACACAGGGCCTTATTCACCAAGTAACACAGCACACTCACTACAACTGTAAGGATACAGGGCCTTATTCACCAAGCTGAATAGCTGCAATTAAAACATTTTTTACAAATCTTATCAGCATATCTACATCACCACTGCGTCTGTAACACACTGTCTACATATGTGACATACGTCCATGTATGTGTGTCTCTCTCTGTATGTATGCGTTTCACAGTGTGTGACACTCTGTCTCTTTAAGTGCGTGTCTGTAACACTGCATAGTTCTGTTTCACACAATGTCTCTCTGTGTAAATAATATGACGGACAACGCCGTCCCACATTGCTAGTAGTGTTATAATATCCCCTCTAAGACGCCGTTTCTCTAGTGTGTACAAGTTTAACTTTTCTAGCCTTTCTTCATAACTAAAACTTTCCATTCCCCTTACTAGTTTTGTAGCCCTCCTCTGCACTCTCTCTAGTTCCATAATGTCCTTTTTCAGAAAGGGCACTCAGAATTGAACAGCATATTCTAGGTGGGGTCTTACCATGGACCTGTAAAGAGGCATAATAATATCTTCCTCCCTTGAGCCAATACCCCTTTTAATACATGCCAATATCGTATTAGCCTTTGCAGCTGCCAGCTGGCACTGCATGCTACTGCTAAGTCTATTGTATACAATTACTCCCAAATCCTTTTCATTAGCAGTTTTTCCCAGAGAAACACCATGTAAACTATATCTTGCATTTTTATTATTATACCCAAAATGCATAACTTTACACTTGTCTATATTGAATCTCATTTTCCATTTGCCTGCCCAGTTACTCAATTTGTCCAAATCCTCTTGTAATGAAGACACATCCAGTTCAGACTTTATTACCTTACTTAATTTTGTGTCATCGGCAAACACTGATACATGGCTCCCTATGCCCTCTGGGAGGTCATTAATAAACAAATTAAAAAGAAGAGGACCCAGGACAGATCACTGAGGTACTCCACTTATCACATTTATCCAACTGGAGAACTTGCCATTTACTACCACTCTTTGCATTCTATCTTTCAGCCAATTTCCAATCCACGCACAAACGTTTTCCCCTAAGCCTATTTCATTCAATTTGTACAGTAACCACTTGTGCGGAACTGTATCAAATGCCTTGACAAAGTCTAAATAGATCACAACAACTGCCGTTCCCACATCTATATTTTTACTCACTTTTTCATAAAATGCAATCAAGTTAGTTTGACAAGACCTGTCTTTCACAAAGCCATGTTGGCTCCTGCTAATGATATTCCTGTTCGAGCTGAATTCTTGAATATTTTCCCATAGCAACCCTTCAAAAAGCTTCCCTACCACAGATGTCAAGCTTACAGGTCTATAATTTCCCTGCTGGGATTTTGATCCCTTTTTATATATGGGCACCACATCTGCTTTATGCCAATCCGTGGGCACCATACCTGAAATAAAAGAATCCCATAAAATCAAAAATAACAGTCTGGCCAGGTCCTGGCTTAGCTCTTTAAGTACCCGTGGGTGTATACCATCCGGCCCCGGGACTTTGTCTACCTTAACACCATTCAATTGTTTTAACACTTTTTCTTGTGTTAGCCAGTCCCATGTTTGCTGTGACTGTTCTGTAAAAGTAGTTTGCAGGTTCTTGTCCATTGGGTCTTCCTTGGTAAAAACAGAAGAAAAGAATTTAAAATATCTGCTTTCTCTCTGTCCCCACTGACTATCTCACCTGTTTTCAAGGGCCCAACAATATCAGAATATATATATATTTTTTTTTTTGCCATTAATGTATTTAAATACGTTTTTTTGGGTTGCTCTTACTCTCCTTAGCAATCATTTTTTCATTCTCCAGTCTAGCTAATTTACTCGCCTTTTTACAGGTTTTGTTGACATTTTTGTATTCTGCAAATGCCTCTGCTGATCCCTCTGCTTTGTAATGTTTAAATGCCGTTTTCTTGTTCTTTATTTCATGAATTACTTTACTGGTCTTAATTTGCTTCTTTTTATTTGTTTCCAACAGGGATAAATTTATATGTGCGTTTTTTGCAATGTTATTTTGAAGGCATTCCACTTACCTTCTGTGTTTTTTCCTGAAAATATTCTATCCCAATCAACGAGACCAAGGGATGAATTAAACCCGCTAAAGTTGGCCGTTTTAAAATTCAGTGTTTTGGTGGAACCCATACCAAATTGCTTTTTTGAATTAATCTCTAACGATACCATGTTATGATCACTATTCCCCAAGTGCTCCCTTACTTGGATGTTAGAGATAAGTTCTTCAATGTCCATTATTACCAGTTCCAGACACGCATCCCCTCTGGTTGAGGTCTGCACTAGTTGAGACAAAAAATTGTCATTCAACAAGTTCAGAAACTTACTGCTTTTAGCAGAATTAGATGTTCCCTTTTTTCAGTCTATTTCTGGATAATTAAAATCCCCCATAATTATAGTTTTCAATTTTTGAAAAGCCTTTTCTATTTGCATTAATAGCTGTGACAAAGGTGCTCCGGGAAGGCAGATTTGTGGGTGTGCGCACAGCGCATGTCCTGCATCTGGCAATAACACTGGAAGGTTGTCAGCACTTCTGGAGTTGTTGTTACGGTTTTTAAGACACTCAGACCAATAAGTGAAAATAAAACACACTTTATTAAAGTGAATAATGACACTTACGCCCTCTAGAGGCGGTAGGTAATACACAGATAATGTAAACTGAGATAATACCAGGAGAATAGTATTATGGACATAAATGCAAATCAGTATGCACTAGGATGATATTGGCCCCAAAGGGGTTAAAGTCCAAATTATACTCAGTCTCAGATGTGGAAGTTTGACACGCCCTTGATGTTAAATAGGCTGTGCTGTACAGACGAAGTTCATCAGGTGCTGAGGAACGAGCTGCCTTGCCAAGGTGGTAGATGATAAGCAGAATGGGTAACAACTTAGCCCCCACGGGCGTAGCTACAGGAACTGCTTTAGTATGTGCAAGTGCGAATAGCCCCTTAGGGCAATATGGAAACCGGCCTGCAATGCAAGAGCTAATAGCCTCCTCAGGTGTAATCGAATGCAGTAATACTAGAGCCAGAGCCACTAGCCCCCGCGGGCGTAGTACCGGATAAGCCAACACTGAAGCCTTTCTGCCAACACTCTGTGTATATGATCTCGTCGGTAACCCACACCGGAGAGCCTTAAGCGCCCAAACGGCCCAAGCTTTGTGAACACTCTGCAACGTAGACTAGAGTTCCCGACGGAGAGCGGCCAACTCAGCAGCAGTATCACTTGTAACAAGGCTCATACTGGAGATAGAGAGAGTGAATATGAGGCAGCACTGCAAGAGTTAAAATGCACGTTTACTCGAGGCTTCAGCGCTACTGCAAGGCTCTGTAACGTTACTCGAGGTTTCAACGCTACGATCAGGCTCTGCAAGGAGAGGAAGGCCCACAGAATACACACAGCTCTGCACTAGAACGAGGCACAGCACTATCGAAGGAATCACCAGGCTAGGCAATGGCACACTTGTGGGCAGCAGGGACTGGAAAATGTCGCGGCGGCGACAACTGGAACGCAGGTTACTGGAACAAGCTGGAAGTCGATCTTCGGAGCAGGAAGTCAGCCGGACCAGGTCATACACAGGCAGGAACGTCAAACTAGCCGGGTCAGGATCCAAGGGTGGTCCGCAGACGAGCCGGGTCATACACAGGCAGGAACGTCAAACTAGCCGGGTCAGGATCCAAGGGTGGTCCGCAGACGAGCCGGGTCATACACAGGCAGGAACACTGGAGAATGGTCAGAACAAGCCGAATCGGTACACAGGAACTCAGAATACAGGAACTCAGCAAAAGCACTACTGGCTCAGGAACACCACGAAAGGGCAACTGACATAAGAGATAGCCAGGTATAAAAAGGTCATCAGGAGGCGGGTCAAACTCAGTCAGCAAATCAGTGACATCCACAACAGAGAGTGACAGGAATCACAGGCACTGTGATAGTTGTGCCAACAAATTGCTGGCCACTTCCATCGTAGCGTCAAATATAGCTATCTCCTCAGGGAGGAACAGAAAAAGGCAGACCTCCCAGAGCACTGCTTCTAACAAAATGTTGGGACTAGGTGGAACTCCACTTTAGATATGCTAGAGAGTATCCTGGAACAGAATAAGGCAATTCAAGCAATATCATGTCACCATTTCATTGGCGATAACAGAACACTAGGCAGGGCTGACTGGGCCCTGATGCAACAGGTAGTGACAGTCCTGACACCTTTCCGTGCTTTGACAGAAATTTTAAGCAATGAGAACGCTAGCCTGTCCAAAGTCACTCCTCTCTTCACACACCTCTTGTTAAAAATGGACGATTTCCTTGCCCATAGGGAATGCTTTCCTGGTGCTGAGGGTAATATACTTCCTGATGTTGCTGCCCTTCTAACGAGGCTGAAATAGGAACTGACTCGGAACAGGGACGAGCGCATGGAAAATTGTCTCGAGTTAATGCTTGCCACAATTTGCGATCCTCGAATCAAAGGCAAGATGGCACTTAGTTCCAATTCCCTCACTGCCTGGAGGGAACAATTGATAGTGAGGGTGCATGAGAGGCAAAGAAAAGACAGGATGCAGTCACAGGAGGTGGGAGAAGATTCCGCAGATGAGCTGGAGAAGTGTTGTGGTCTTTGGGACCTATCAGTATAACTTCATCTTGTTTCTGTGGAGTAGCTGCTGCTTTTTATGCTGAGGAAATGGACGGATTATGATTAGGACAACAGAAACAGCTTCCCATCAGTAGAAAAAGTGCTGAGTTTGAGGTTAAGGCTTACCTTGAGGAACCTTCTCTGCCCCCAAGTACAGATCACTTGAGTTTCTGGGATAACAAGAGGGCTGTGTGGTCAACTTTGTCTCTGGTAGCCCAGGAGTTGCTTTCTTGTTCCCCAACCACTGTCCAGAGTGAGAGGGTATCAGGGCCGGACTGGCCTACCGGGATACCGGGAGAATTCCCGATAGGCTGCCTGCACTGGGCTTCCCCTGAGGCTGCTCCTGGGGCTGCACAGCTTGCGCGGCTTTAAAAAAAAAAAAATCAATGGCAAGCGATGCGGCCGCGAGATGAAGGACCGCAGTGAAGATGTGAGTGAGGGAGGCAGCCGTTAGACGCAGCAGAGACGTGAGCTCTGCCTGACATCTACACACCGGGTCGGCTGCACCTAAAGGGCGAGGTTAGGCACGGCCAGAGAGAGAGTCTGAGCAGGAGAAGGAGCAGACTGCGCAACAGGACAGACTGAAGGACTGACTGAGGCGCCTAGGCGGCTTCTGAAGTTCCTGGCCCCTGCCTGGCTGGACGATATTGGTGGAACTTGTGGTAGGAAAGACTGACACAGAGGGCTGGGGGGTTAAGAGGGACATGGAGCTGGGGGGCTAAGAGTGAGTGACACAGGGGGTTTGGGGGTACAAAGAGTGACACAGAGGGTTGGGAGGCTAAGAGTGAGTGACAAAATGGGATTGGGGGTAAAAAGAGTGACACAGAGGGTTGGGGGGCTAAGAGCGAGTGACACAGGGGGTTTGAGGGGTACAAAGAGTAACACAGAGGGTTGGGGGGCTAAGAGGGACATGGAGCTGAGGGGGCTAAGAGTGAGTAACACAGGGGGCTTGTGGGACTATCAGTGACACAGGGATTTGGGAGGAGAGACTAAAGTGAGACAGGGGGCTGGTATAATGACGCAATGCTATGGGGCTGGTAAGCAATTTTTTCCAGGGCTGGTTTTTATTCCCAGTCCGGCCCTGGAGGGTATTTTCCATAACAGGAAATATAGTTAGCCCCCAGCGCTCTCAATTGGCCCCCCACCTCATGGAGAAAATTACTTTTTTAAAAGTCAACCTGCCAAAGCTGGGTTACCCTGCTCTCAGGCTTGATGCAGACTGAAGAAAAAAAAAAAAAAAAAAAAGGACTTCATCTACAATCATCCATAGCACCAAAATATGCTGAGCGTTCCAGCTTACCCAGCTCTAGAACCGTGGTAGGTTGGGCAGAGGACACTCAACTGACCGGGTGGGACACAGGGGGGAATTTAAAGTCTACATTGTTGTCCCACTATACAGGTTGTTCAGTCTGGCTCTATTGTTTTTCATCTCTTCTAAAAACAATTCTGCTGTATCTAACTACTGAGTCCTGCTCCAGTGTCCTGCAGTTTGCTGCTGGCTACATCTCCAGTGTTCCAGTCATCCTGAGTCCGCCTGCACCAGTCTTCCTCAGTCTTCCTTCAAATTTCATTTATTTGTTTATTCGTGCTTGTAGCTAGCTAGCTCCATCCATACTTCATCCATAGTACCATAAGGCTAAAGCTCCACCTTACCTTGTTCCACCGTTTTCATTTAGACCCTGGAAATAGTTCCATTTAATTTTATTTATTTAACTTTTTATTGTATATTTTAAAGTATTTTAAATTCGTCCGAATAATTCTGACTACTGCCAAATTTCGTCCGAGTCGGACAGGTCCGGTCCAAGATGCGGTTCCTCTGAATGGGAAAAAAAAAATTGGTCCGAAAATCGAATTTTACTGAATTTTTTTTTTTATTTTTTTTTTTTGCATTGTATGAGTCTAATTTAAAATAAAGGTATTTTGCACTTCACATTTTTGTGTCTGTCTGGTTCCAAACAAAGAACCAAGCCAAAAAACCAGGCAAGGGGCAAGAAAAAAGTGCAGAACATGACACTCTACTGCTCTCATCTCTGCAGTCTCCCTGAATGGCAGAATAGAAATGTGATTAACATTGACGGGAACCATGAGTTTTTAAACCGATTTTTTTTTCCTTACTTTTGTAAACTAATATTTGGACTGTTATGCAGTGCTAGATGAACAGGGGAATTGAAACAGACAAGTATGCTAGCGGGTCTGAATATATTTCAACACAATGGAGTTGCTTCTGCAGTCAAACTACTTCCAGAACAACCAGGTGTTACGGTTTTCTGACACTCAGACAAGGTTTAAGTAAAAACACAGTTTTATTGTAATGAAAACCAGGTATAGCGCCCCTTGGGGCCAGGTGTGGCATAGACAGACAGAAGTACAACAGGAGTAGGTACAATAATATGCAGTATAGCACTGATGAACTGGGTATACAAGGGTTAATGTGTAAACCTCTGATCAGTCTCACAGATGGTAAAAACAGACAGCGCCCAGCTGAACCTATGAGTCTCTGAAGGTGCTCGTCAGTAGGCTTGTACAAATCACTCTCATATAGCTGAATACGAGGACACCCAAGTGAGACTGCACAATATAACCAGAGCTGAGTAATAACTCCTAGAGGAGTGTGATGGATAACCGCCACTGCAGAGCAAGAGAACAGAACCTGTATCGCCCTTATAACATGCAACCAGAATGCTTCTGTGTGCCCAAATGAGATGAGAGCCAGGCCACCCACAGGGCACCAATCGGAGTCGACACTGCACCAGCTACAGCGAGCCACGCACAGGTAGTGCGATGGATAACAATACACTTAGAGCAACGACCAGAGCCCAGGCACCCTTCCGGTGCCGTTACGGAACCACACTGCGAGAGCACACGGGAAGGCCACTAGCACAGGGAGGTGCAACCACGGTACAGGCACGTACCAGAACGGAACAGCTCTGCTGTGTACTGGATAGGCTAGGTCACAAGGCACGGCTCAGTACGTGTAAATGGCTCAGATAGAATGTGATAGCTTTGGCAGGTATACTGAGGCTCATTAACGGAGGTAACGCACACAGTGAAGCATAGGGCAGGTTCGGGCACGGAGAAGTCGCTCAGCAAGGCTACTACAGCTCGGTAAACTAACAGCACAGCTCAACTGAGAGTGATTGAACAGCGCACCACTAGATACAGTTCAGAATGTCGCGGGCAGGCGACCAGGATACACTGGAGCTCAGGAAGCCAATGATGAACAGGAAGCATCAACCGGAAGCAGGACAATCACGGATCAGGAACGTCAGGCGAGCCGGGTCGTTACACGGGAGCAGGAACGTCAGCCAAGCCGGGTCAATCACGGAGCAGGAACATCAGCCAGAGCCGGGTCAATCACGGAGCAGGAACATCAGCCAGAGCCGGGTCAATCACGGAGCAGGAACGTCAGCCAAAGCCGGGTCAATCACGGAGCAGGTACGTCAGCCAGAGCCGGGTCAATCACGGAGCAGGAACGTCAGGCAAACCGGGTCGTTCAACGGAACAGGAACGTCAGCCAGAGCAGGGTCCAATCACAGGGCAGGAACGGAGAATGGTCAGATAAGCCGAGTCGGTACATGGGAGAGCAGAAACACAGCGAGAAGGCTTAACCATAGGAACACCACGAAAGGGCAACAGGCAGCTGTCATAGGCCCAGTATATAAAGGAACATCCTGGGTGGGTCAATAGCCTGCTCCAATGCACAGGTACCATCCGTGTGACTGACAGGGGAGCACGGGCACCGTGATACCAGGTGAGAAATGGGAAAAAATAAAAATGTAAACCAGGAGGTAGACAGTCTTTGGTACTCCAGCTCTTGAGCACTACACCTCCTTATCAACCCCAACCAGCCAGTGGCTCATTGTTGATGATAGGAATTAGGGTCCCCAACTTTTGCAGTCCCAGAGGGTTCCTACCACGTTTTGAAACAGTCACAGAAAACCATTTTTTTTTTTTAACTTTGACTTGCTTGCAAAGCAAGAAATCATGGTGAAAACAACCTCTGACCCCTTATAGAGTGAACCCCAGTGTGTGTATAGTAATCTGAAACAAGACATTCTGAAAAATGAATAAAATCCTGACTCAGGAAGTGAGAAGGCATGCCAACCACATGGAGTTCATGGTTGATCAAGCAACATGTGTGTACTTTACATAAACCCACAACATGGGACTTCAGAAGAAATGTGGGTGGCATTATAAGGCAGATTTGTATTGGTGGATGAGTCACATGTTGAAGTAACACCCAGAAGAAATCTGGAGGGAAAAAGAAGAGGGCAGAATTATAAAATATCTTCCAGCGTAACATTAATATTCAAACTTTTTAAGCAGAATTAGGAGAGGTGATTAAAAAGGGGCACTTACGAGTCAGAAGACGCGCCGACCTCTTGGATATACACGTTTAAGGGTAAAGGTTTCTAGACAAGACAACAGCTGTAGATTTTGAATGTCTCTGGTCCTGGTTGTTCTATCCTCAGCTGTAAGAAATACCAGATGGAGAAAATATGTCTCCTGTTATGTCAATGGTGCAGCGAATCCAAGAGATGTTGAGGCCATGGAGCTCAGAAGCGGTTTGAGCGTCCGGAAGTGGAAGCGTGATATAAAGTCTATGATGCCGCAGCAGGGTGTGGCATGGGATAAAAAGGGGAAAGTACAGAGGCGGTCTTGTTTGATCAGTCTCCGCCTCTGTACTTTCCCCTTTTTATCCCATGCCACACCCTGCTGCGGCATCATAGACTTTATATCACGCTTCCACTTCCGGACGCTCAAACCGCTTCTGAGCTCCATGGCCTCAACATCTCTTGGATTCGCTGCACCATTGACATAACAGGAGACATATTTTCTCCATCTGGTATTTCTTACAGCTGAGGATAGAACAACCAGGACCAGAGACATTCAAAATCTACAGCTGTTGTCTTGTCTAGAAACCTTTACCCTTAAACGTGTATATCCAAGAGGTCGGCGCGTCTTCTGACTCGTAAGTGCCCCTTTTTAATCACCTCTCCTAATTCTGCTTAAAAAGTTTGAATATTAATGTTACGCTGGAAGATATTTTATAATTCTGCCCTCTTCTTTTTCCCTCCAGATTTCTTCTGGGCGTTACTTCACCACGTGACTCATCCACCAATACAAATCTGCCTTATAATGCCACCCACATTTCTTCTGAAGTTCCACTTTATGGGTTTATGCAAAGTACAGGCATCTTGTTTGATCAGCCGTCGTCCAACAGACACTGTATTAAAATTGTGTTTTTATGTTGCAATAAAGAAATGTTCTGTTGTACTTAGATTTGAATTGTGTATGATGTTTTAAAACCTAATACATCACTGTTCAAATTATTTACATTGCTTTGTGAAAACTCTGTAATATAAATATTTTTTTCAATAAATGTTTCCTTATCATAATGTATTGCTGTGGATTATTGCACAATCATGAGCACATAAGCATCTGGTTAAATAATGCACTTTGTCCACATAGAATAGAAAAGACAAATACTAAAATGCAGGTGTGTTGAATAACCACAAAAGGGCAACGTCATAAATCATAGACAGATCTGAATGAGGCAGTGACAGAGGACATGACTAAACTATTAAAGGGCGTAGCCAGATCAAGACAGAGCAATACATAGGGGAGTGGTTTATCTAAAGTGGGCAGGGTTGTTTCAATGAAAGGGGAGGGGCACCTGTCAAGATCAGTTTGACATTTTATGTAGCTCCATACTACTAGTAATTCTGATGACATTTTAACCCTTTGAATGCCAGAGAGCAACACAATGCATTGCAGACTAATGCATTGTGTAACCCTTTAGCACTCAAAGGGTTAACCCCTTCCCTAGCAGAGTCTGGCCAGCAGGAATTCACTAATTCCTTTCCAGATGTACTAGCACAGCACTGATTAACCCCTTGACCGCAAGAGAGGTCTTTATCAGCCAAAAAGTTAACTCCTTGGATATTAGAGATGTCTCCTACGTGTTCCTCTGCAATGTGTTGACGAGAGCTCTGTTAAAGGAAAAAGCCTGTGCTAAAATATTAAGTACAATTTTAGGAAACTGTGTGTTGTAACATTTACAGCTCTACGTGTAAAGGTTTCCAGACCTTTATATCATATCTCATAATAACAACCCCCAATTACCTTACTATGGCCAGAAAATCCTAATGGCCCCTCAGAATTTTGCTATTGTGTCTTTATTCAAGAGATAACATCTTCAATCAATGCTCGATGTCAGGTTCATGGAGGCAGACATGACAGTTGCTGGCAGTTGTTTAATCTGAAGCAGAAAAGGTGCATGAGCCTATTTAACCCTTTTAGGATCAAAGAGAAGTGCAAGACATGCATTGCACATCCATTTGGTCCTTAAAGGGTTATTACCATGAACAGTTTGTGTCAGAGGCGTAACTAGAAGCCACCAGGCCCTGGTGCAAGAATTGCCATGCCCCCCCCGACCACATTGGCCCCCTCATCCACATTGACCCTTCCACAATGCCCACCAATCTCCACAGTGGCCCTTCATCTCCACAATGCCCCTTCCACAATGCCCCTCATTCTCCACAATGCCCCTCATTCTCCATATTGCCCCTTCCACAATGCCCCCATCTTCATATTGCCCCTCAATCTCCATAATGCCCCTTCCACAATGCCCCTCATTCTCCACAATGCCCCTCATTCTCCATATTGCCCCTTCCACAATGCCCCCATCTTCATATTGCCCCTCAATCTCCATAATGCCCCTTCCACAATGCCCCTCATTCTCCACAATGCCCCTTCCACAATGCCCCTCATTCTCCACAATGCCCCCATCACAATGCCCCTCATTCTCCACATTGCCCCTTCCACAATGCCCCATCTCCATATTGCCCCTCAATCTCCATAATGCCCCTTCCACAATGCCCCTCATTCTCCACAATGCCCCCATCACAATGCCCCTCATTCTCCACATTGCCCCTTCCACAATGCCCCCATCTTCATATTGCCCCTCAATCTCCATAATGCCCCTTCCACAATGCCCCTCATTCTCCACAATGCCCCTTCCACAATGCCCCTCATTCTCCACAATGCCCCCATCACAATGCCCCTCATTCTCCACAATGCCCCTTCCACAATGCCCCTCATTCTCCACAATGCCCCCATCACAATGCCCCTCATTCTCCACAATGCCCCTTCCATAATGCCCCTCATTCTCCACATTGCCCCTTCCACATTGTCCCTCAATCTCCACAATGCCCCTTCCACAATGCCCCCATCACAATGCCCCTCATTCTTCACATTGCCCCTTCCACATTGCCCCTCATTCTCCACAATGCCCCTTCCACAATGCCCCTCATTCTCCACATTGCCCCTTCCACAATGCCCCTCATTCTCCACAATGCCCCCATCACAATGCCCCTCATTCTCCACATTGCCCCTTCCACAATACCCCTCATTCTCCACAATGCCCCTTCCACACTGCCCCTCATTCTCCACAATGCCCCTGCTGACCGTCCCCCTCCTCCTACCTCGAGTCCCTGGTGGTCTAGCGGTGAATCAAGCTCCTGCGCGGTTGTTAGTAATACAGAGCGCTGGGAGATTATGTCATCTCCTAGCGATCTGCATTACTAGAGCGCCGGCTGCCGGGAAATCACTTGTGCTGCGGGGCGCGTGGTGAGGGGGTCGCAGGGGGTGGCCGGGCCCCTGAGAGTGACGGGCCCGGTTGCAGGTGCGACCCCTGCGACCCCTATTGTTATGCCACTGGTTTGTGTCCTGTGATCCTCAGCAACTGTTATGTCCGCCTTCATGGAATCCAGGAGTAACTGAAAATAACTCTTGAACCGAGAAGCAAGGGGAAAATCCACAGGGCCATTAGGATTTTCTTATCATAGTATGTTAAGGGATGTATTATTAGGAGTTGCTACTTCTCCTTTAAGATGCAGGACATTGCGTGTGCTGTTTATCACCAGGCTGTGGGAAGCATTTTCCTCCTCAATTCCTGTTGTGGGAATGTTTCGTTGTCCCCTATGGTGCAGTTAATTTTCCCTGTAATTGTTCCACAATTCTTAGTACATTAGTCACACACAAAACCCCTGAACATAATTAACCCCTTCTCTGCCACATACAGACCTTCCGAGCAAAATTTTCCCAATTCCCTGGCACAGATAGAATCACTGGTAACTCTTTCCTTGCCTAATGCCTATAGAACAAGAATTAACACCTTCCAAGTCACACACACACAAATCTACAGAACAATAACTAACTCCTTCCTTGCCAAAAACTGGTTCTCTCTTGCACAATAATTAACTCCTTCCCTCCTAAAGACATATAGAACAAGAATTAACTCCTCTTACACAGTCCGCCCTACAGAGAAGATTATGGCTTCCCTGCTAGTGCTATAGGCACTGGTTGTGCATTAACTACTTCCCTGCCACAGACAGATATATTAACAGTTCCTCTTTCACAGAGTTGCAGAACAAGAATTACATCTTCACAGCCATATATAGACCAACAGAAACAAGAATTAACTCCTTCCCTACAACAGACAAACCTACAGAACAAGACAACTTCCCTGCAGCATTGAATCTTACAGAACAAGAATTAACTTCTTATCTGCTACAGACCGACCCACAGAAGCTAGGATTAACTCCTTCCCTATCACAGAAAAAGATAAAGAGAATTAATTCCTACTCGGCTACATGTAAAACTACATAAACATAATTAACTGCATATTTGCCACACAAAGACTTCCAGAACAAGATTAACTCCACTCCTGCCACAGACTTACAGATCAATCAGCTGTCCCTCTTTCACAATTACAGAACAAACCTTAACTCTTTCAGAGCCAAAGAGAGACCTGCAGAGAAAAAAAACAATTAACTCCAAAGAACAAGAATTAACTCATTCCCTGCTAACGACAGATCTAAATAATAATTCTCCGCTAATGGCAGATACAGAAACAAGGATTAACCCCACCCCTACCAATGATTAACATAAGGAACCTAACATCACATGTATTGATGTGAAACCTGGCTTTATATAGAAAGTGAAGACAAGTTCATCTCAGCCGGACAAATAAACATTCCCAAATTCTCATCAATTTAAGTGGGGCATTTAACTACTTGATTGATTGAGAGGTCTCCAACACATTGCTTGATTTGTCTAGCATTCAAGGGGTTAAAATTTCCATTGAAACCAATGGGAATGTTCTGTTTGGCCTGTGTAGTTAAGATTATATGCCCCAGAACATGTACACATTTAGCCCTCAGTATAATTACTTACAATAATGCGCTGCTGTGGGTCATTGCTGCTTACAGAGTGAAAGACAAATGCGCGGGAACAGAACATATATAAATCCTGATTGCATGTCACGCCCCACACTGCTCACACCATGGGTGACGTTGCCAGAGATTCTTCTGGTTGTTAAAGGGATAGTAATACCAAAAAGGTAAAAAATATACATGTTGTAGGGTTTATTCTCCTGAGTAAAACAAGGGAACACCCACTGCTGAGAGGTGTTTTATTCAAAAGTTATTGCAGCTCAAACGTAAATATTTTAGGTGCAGTATCACAGTGGCCTGAAATGTTACAGTGGCGCTGTTGCTACACCATCCTATGGATATTTATGGTCAACTGACCAGAGCTGTCCATGGGATGGTGTAGCAACAGTGCCACAGTACAATTTCAGGCCACTGAGATATTGCACCTAAAATATTCAGGTTTGAGCCGCAATAACGGTTAAATAATAAATCTCTCAGAAGTGGGTGTACCCTTGTTTTAATCAGGAGAATAAACCCTACAATATCTATTTTTTACATATTAAATATGTCAGGATTCTCCTGTTCACCCTTCTGGTTTGTCTCTGGCTAGTTTTACCATTTGCACCCTTTTTTGTCTGTCTCCCCTTGCATCACTTCCTCCTTCTCCTGGGATCCTATTGGTCAGCTAAGGTTTATAGCCTTAGGCCTCTGTAACCTCCTGGCCCAATAATTCAAGTTTGTTTGTGGATAGACCTGACTTTGTTTGTACTTCGACCTTGGCTTGTGTATTTGGATTGTCCTCCCGACTGTTTACACCCTGGCTTACATTTACTGACTACAGATTCTGCTTATCAGTTATACCCCATACTCTCCTGGTGACCTCGGCTTGTTTTGTCTATTCTTCTTCTTCTTCACTCCATCCACACCAGGTACTTTCCTATCTTGTGCAGCAGGGCCCGGGAGGTATTTATTGTACTCACTATATTACCTGTATATCTATGTTTCCTCTGACCCAGGTGACAGGCACTTTAATTGTATTCTCCTTCATACACCCCTATAGTTACCTTTGATATGGGCCTCCTCATCTGCCTAGCTGGCCCCTGGCCAACTCAGCTTGACAGTGTGTTTCCACTGCAGGGCAAGTTGAATCCAGGTGTGTGTCGCATCTCTCAGCAGTCCCATCTCTTAGAGATCAGGGATGCTCTACGAATATCTGGGGTACTGACCTACGTGTCAGAGGCAGCATGGATGAGTATATTTATCCTCCTTGTTGATCTGTTACCTTGACTTTATTGCCCTATATTCCTTTGGGTTCTTGTGGTGTAGGAGATGTACTAGTATTAGTTGATCACTTGATGACGGAAGTGCTCCTCTTTACTCTATCTCTGGGGTTATGAGAGTTTTGTTGATTCTAGTCGAATTTGGCTCAAACCGCTGTTGTAAGTCCTTCACACTTGTCATTTCTGTCCTACTCCATCTCCCTTATCCCCTGTATGGGGAGAGAGATACCTTATGTGTTTGGGGCAAACCTTAAGCAGTCTCAGCCTGCTACATTTTAAGGCCTAGCCCTTATTTCCCTACTAGTGAACTTTAAGCAGTCTCAGCCTGCTATCTTGGGCAGATGCTTTTCATTGAGTGTGAGCTTAGTGGGTCTATGTCTGGGGTTCTCACTGGGCCCTAGTTCTAAACCAACACCACTGTGCATCTGCTCCCATCTTGGTCAGGGTCCCTGCTCAACCTGGATCAGACATATGGCTTCACGGCCAACCCCTTTATTCGGCTTTAGCCACAGCAAGGGATAGGTGCCACTGTCAATGTTCCTGAATTATGTTCCCCAGCGCCATTCTCTGGAAAGGAAGATGCTAATCTAGAGATGCTCAGGGGATCAGCCATCTCTACTACTCCACCTTCCAATGCTCCTCCAGCCTCCACTCCCATTTCTGTTGCTGGGGCTAGTAATTAATCTTCCATGACCTGTGTTCCAAAACTTACTCTGCCAAGGAGATATTCTGGCAATGCCATGGAATGTAGAGGATTTATCAACCAATGCCAACTGCACTTCCGTACTCTCCCTCAGAGTTTCACCTCACACAGGGCTCGAGTTTCCTTTATTATCCCTCTACTGAAGGACAAGGCACTAGTTTGGGCCTCTGCACTAGTGGAACAGGATTCGCCTCTTCTACAAGATTCAGAGGCATTCCTTAAAACACTCAGACAACCTTAAATTCTCAGGTATAATACGCACCTATGTATAATACGCAGGTATATATTATGCCCAAGATTTTAGGGGAAAACAAGAGTTCCTTTGTATAATACACATCCTTGTTTTCCCCATTACTAAAAATGTTTTAAGGCTGGCAGATACCTTCCCTCCCTCCCCCGGCACTATCCGCTCTCAAAATAAGTTTTACTAGGATAAATTTAAGTCCCCACTGAAGTCCTCATCTTTTGAATAGCAGGCAAAGTACAAACTACCGGTATGTAAAGCTTCCGTGCGGGCTGCATGCTTCCATTTGCCACCCGCTTCCTTCAATAGGCTTTCAGGACCTTCTGCCTCTAGCCAATTGTCACGGTTTATTATGACTCTCAGACACAAGTTTTAGGTAAAAAATCAATTTTATTGAAATAATAAATTGATAACTTAGGATGGCAATAACATAATATATATATATATACAGAATATAGCACAGACAGAAGGCAGACTCTACCGGTCCTGTCAATATACCGGACAGGACAGTCTTTAGGCTCTACCGGCCTTGCCAATACCGGGTAAGGCAACCTGCAGATGGAATAGCATAGCGGTTTTACCGGCCTTACCAAATTACCGGGCAAGGCAGCCTCAATAGATACACAATGTAGGCTCTACCGGCCCTGCCAATACCGGGTAAGGCAACCTCAGATGGAATGTGGCAAAAGGTTCTACCGGCCTTACCAATACCGGGCAGGGCAGCCCAGAGATAATAGCAGCAGTCAGATGAAACTGGCAAATTAGCAGAATCGTTAAGCAGCAAGGCTTTGGAGCAAACCAGCGTCCGCACGCTGGGAACAACACTGAATAGTATAGCCGTTAGGCTTAGCGAGCAAACCAGTGACCGCACACTGGAGTAACAAGCGAGTAGTATAGCCGCAAGGCTTAGGAGCAAACCAGCGTCCGCACGCTGGGACCAACACAGAATTGTATAGCCGATAGGCTTTGGAGCAAACCAGTGACCGCACACTGGTGTAACAAGTGAGTTTGTATAGCCGCAAGGCTTAGGAGCAAACCAGCGTCCGCACGCTGGGACCAACACAGATTTGTATAGCTGATAGGCTTTGGAGCAAACCAGTGACCGCACACTGGTGTAACAAGCGTGTTTGTATAGCCGCAAGGCTTAGGAGCAAACCAGCGTCCGCACGCTGGGACCAACACAGATTTGTATAGCTGATAGGCTTTGGAGCAAACCAGTGACCGCACACTGGTATAACAAGCGAGCTTGTATAGCCGCAAGGCTAGGAGCAAACCAGCGTCCGCACGCTGGGACCAACACAGATTTGTATAGCTGATAGGCTTTGGAGCAAACCAGTGACCGCACACTGGTGTAACAAGTGAGTTTGTATAGCCGCAAGGCTTAGGAGCAAACCAGCGTCCGCACGCTGGGACCAACACAGATTTGTAGAGCTGATAGGCTTTGGAGCAAACCAGTGACCGCACACTGGTGTAACAAGTGAGTTTGTATAGCCGCAAGGCTTAGGAGCAAACCAGCGTCCGCACGCTGGGACCAACACAGATTTGTATAGCTGATAGGCTTAGGAGCAAACCACTGACCGCACACTGGTGTAACAAGTGAGTTTGTATAGCCGCAAGGCTTAGGAGCAAACCAGCGTCCGCACGCTGGGACCAACACGGAATTGTAGCAAGGTCACCAACGCGACCAGGCAGAAGGTCGCCAGGATACCGAAGACAGGAGATGAGATGACAGGAACCAGCAACCCTCAGTCAGGTCAGCAAACAGCAGAGAAGAAGTTCAGCAGTAACTGCAACACCAGAGACTAGGCCGGAACCAGGACTGGAGTAACTCAGCATCCAGGAAACACTGGAACAGTAGAGATCAGGAACTCAGGACACAGGAGATCAGGAACTCAGGAACACTGGAACAGGGGCCCAGCTATCACTGGCATAGTGATAGCAAGAAGGTCAGAAACAACACGAAAGGGCAATCAAAGGGTGCCCAATCCAGGTTTAAATAGGCAATAAGAGGCGGGCTATCTGCAGACAGCCAATAGCAGCCCCCTAGTGGTGACAGACAAGGAACTGCAGCAAATCACGGGCACCGTGATAGTACCCCCCTTTCAAAGACCCCCTCTCCTAGAATAGGGTTTAGGTTTCTGTGGGTAATTGGCATGAAAGACCCTAGTTAGCCTAGGTGCATGAAGGTCCATACTATCCACCCACGATCGATCCTCAGGACCGTACCCTTTCCAATGTACCAGGTACTGTACCTTTCCTCTAAGCCTACGGGAATCAATAATGCTCTGAACCTCGTACTCCTCCTGGCCCTCGACCTCAACAGGTCCTGGCACCACAGGTGTGGTAGTATAGCGATTGCAAACCAGAGGCTTAAGAAGGGACACATGGAACACATTATGGATACGCATGGATGCAGGTAGGTCTAGTGCATAGGAGACAGGGTTAATTTTACGAATAACTCTGTACGGACCAATAAACCGGGGAGCCAACTTATTAGACGGAACCTGCAGCTTGAGATTTCTGGAGGAAAGCCATACTCTATCCCCAACCTGAAAGGAAACCGCTGGAAGCCTTCTGCGATTAGCATGGCGCTGATGACGCTGAAATGACTGACCAAGTGCCCTCTGAACTTGTGCCCATGTGGAACGGAGTTGCTCGATATGCTCATCCAGAGCTGGAATCTGTTGCGTCTGAAAGGAATCTGGAAGCAAACAGGGCTGAAACCCATAATTAATCAGAAACGGAGAGCTCCCAGATGAAGAACTGACTGCACAGTTCCTGGCGAACTCTGCCCAAGGCAACAAGTCGGACCAATTATCATGATGGTCAGTAACGAAACAACGGAGAAATTGTTCCGAGCCCTGATTAGCTCGTTCAGCAGCTCCATTGGTCTGGGGATGGTAGGCAGAGGAGAAGGACAGCTGTATGCCCATCTGTTGGCAAAATGCCCTCCAAAATCTCGACACAAACTGGCTCCCCCTGTCAGACACCAGTACCCTAGGCACTCCATGCAACCGGAATACTTCTCTGGCGAACACCATTGCCAATTCCTTAGCCGAAGGAAGGCCACGGAGGGGCACGAAATGAGCCATTTTAGAAAACCTGTCCACCACCATGAATATAAAGGAATACCCCTTAGACATAGGCAATTCTCCCATAAAATCAATGGAAACATGAGACCAGGGGCGTTCGCCATTAGGCACCGGCTGAAGCAAGCCCACTGGGAGATGTCTCGGGGTCTTAGCGCGGGCGCAGGTGGCACAGGCATTCGTAAATTTGGCACAATCGTTTCTCATGGAAGGCCACCAAAATAACTGAGAAAGGGACCATAACAATTGGTCTCTACCAATATGTCCCGCAGCCTTAGAGGAATGGTAGGTTTCGAGCAGCCTAGTACGAAATGATTCAGCGACAAAACATTTGCCCACTGGGGTTTCATGGGGAGCGGACCCCTGAGAGGCCAGGATCTCCTCCCCTAGAGGAGAAGTGATACTCGTGCGTATAGTAGCCAGTATTCTATCAGGTTGGATGATAGGTGCTGGTGCTTCCACTCTGTCACTGTCGGCCTCAAATTGTCTTGACAGTGCATCAGCCCTGATATTTTTTGACCCTGGTAAATATGATACAATGAAATTAAATCGAGACAGGAACAGTGCCCACCTGGCCTGACGAGAGGACAATCTCTTGGCCTCCGAGAGATAGGTCAGATTTTTATGATCTGTTAGGATTAAGACAGGATTCTTAGTACCTTCAAGCAAATTACGCCATTCCTTAAGAGCGAGGATAATGGCCAATAATTCTCTGTCACCTATCTCATAGTGGCTTTGAGTGACAGTCAACTTTTTAGAGAAAAACCCACAAGGTCTGAGAGTTCCACCTTTCTCGTGTCGCTGCGAAAGTACTGCCCCGACCCCAATATCTGAGGCATCAACCTCTAACGTAAATGGAAGTAGAGGATTGGGGTGGGATAACACAGGAGCCGCAGCAAATGCCAGCTTCAAATTGTCAAAGGCTTTCTCAGCAGATACCGGCCAACAAGAAGGATTAGCACCCTTGTGCGTAAGATCGGACAGAGGTTTGACAATGGAAGAAAAGTTCTTAATAAACCTCCTATAATAATTAGCGAAACCCAGGAAACGCTGTATGGCTTTAAGACCCTTGGGTTTTGGCCATTGTAGGACAGCTGACAACTTTTCTTTGTCCATGGCAATGCCATCATTGCCAATTATGAACCCCAAGAATGGCACACTGGTTCTATGAAACTCACATTTTTCCATTTTACAAAATAATTTGTTCTCACGGAGTCGTAGCAATACTGCGGATACATCTTTGATGTGCTGTGCCATGTTTTGGGAGTAAATCAGTATATCGTCGAGGTACACCACAACACATGTCTGTAACATATCTCTCAGAACATCGTTTATCAGTTCCTGGAAAACTGCGGGTGCATTACACAGCCCAAAAGGCATTACTAGATACTCGTAGTGCCCAGCTTGAGTATTAAAGGCAGTTTTCCACTCATCACCAGCTCGAATGCGAACCAGATTGTAAGCGGCCCGTAGGTCCAATTTGGTAAATATCGAAGCGCCCTTAAGCCTGTCAAAAAGCTCGGTGATGAGTGGTATTGGGTATGCGTTTTTTGCCATTAGTTTATTCAAGCCCCGGTAGTCAATGCATGGTCTTAATTCGCCATTCTTCTTTTTTACGAAAAAGAACCCAGCCCCAGCTGGAGAGGTAGATTTTCGTATGATCCCTCTAGCAAGGGCATCAGAAATGTAATCCTCCATAGCCTTATTTTCATCACAAGATAATGGATAAGTGCGTCCTTTTGGAGGTACTGCACCAGGCTGCAATTCAATGCAACAATCATAAGGTCTATGCTGGGGTAGCAAACTAGCCTCTCCTTTGCTAAAAACATCGCCAAACTGTTGGTACACATCTGGTATAGCAGAGGAGGTGCACATGACCTTAATAGGCTGGATGACGCACTTGTCCATACAAAACTGGGACCAAGCAGCAATTTCACACTTTTTCCAATCAAATTGTGGGTTATGTAACTGTAACCATGGAAATCCCAATATTACCGCATGGTGCGGAGAATTAATCAGTTGAAACTGCTGCTCTTCTCTGTGAAGTGCCCCAATAGTCATAGACAATGGCATAGTTTCAAATATAACCTGAGGCGGTTCTAAGGGTCTACCATCAATCGCTTCAATAGTCAAGGGGTTTTCTCTTTCAATGCGTGGAACTCCGTGCAATTCAGCAAAGGTATTATCCATAAAATACCCTGCTGCACCAGAGTCAACCAAGGCCAAAACCTCCACAGAGCGTTGTGCCCAAGACAATACCACCTGTATGGTGGGTTTCATTATGCCCGACACTGGGGACGATTGTACACCACCTAGGGCCTGTCCCCCAAGGTACCCTAGGTGTGTGCGTTTCCCGGACGTACCGGACAGGAATTTAGCAAGTGCCCTTTTTTACCGCAGTATAAACATAACCCTTGTTTTTTGCGATATAGTCTCTCTGCCTTGGTTAGTCTAGTGAAGCCTATTTCCATAGGTTCACTTGTTTCCCGTACTGGTTCACTAGACTTCAATGCCAAGGGAGGGATGGGTGGGCAAAACATGCTACTAGGCTCATTATTTTTTGACCGTAACTTACGATCTCTGGCAATTGATCTCTCACGTATTCTGGAGTCAATTATCATAACATACTCAATGTAATCATCTAGATCAATAGGTAGATCTTTAGCAGCGATTTCGTCTTTAATGTGGTCATTCAGGCCTTGAGAGAAGGCTGCCAATAATGCCTCGTTATTCCAACCTACCTCTGCTGCCAATGTGCGGAATTCGATGGCATAGTCGCTCACTGTACGCCTGCCCTGTTGTATCTCCATAAGGCGTTTGGCAGCAGAGGTGGTTCTACCAGGAGGCTCAAACACTCTTCGAAAGGAACGCACAAATTCACTAAAGTTCTTAGTACAAGGTTTAGCATTCTCCCACAAGGGGTTAGCCCAAGCCAATGCTCTGCCAGTGAGCAGTGATATCGTGAACCCCACTTTACTACGATCATTGGGAAATGCGTGTGCCGTCAATTCCATAAAGATTTCGAGTTGGTTGATGAACCCTCTGCAGAGACTAGGGTCACCATCATATCTTAGCGGCAAGGGTGCAGAAGCCGTTAACCCTTTAACAGTTCCCCCTAGGGGTCTGGTATCACTTTCCGGTGTCTGACTTGGCGAGACCACCAGGCTAGAGCTAGATTGGTCAGCAGGTACCGTGCGTTCAAGGATCGTTTGAATTGCAACTGCCAACTGATCCAAACGTTGCTCGAGCACATCCATCCTCCAATGGATATTCTGTGCGTTACCTTCACCCTTGCTGTCTGAGGTCATGGCCCTTTCGTACTGTCACGGTTTATTATGACTCTCAGACACAAGTTTTAGGTAAAAAATCAATTTTATTGAAATAATAAATTGATAACTTAGGATGGCAATAACATAATATATATATATACAGAATATAGCACAGACAGAAGGCAGACTCTACCGGTCCTGTCAATATACCGGACAGGACAGTCTTTAGGCTCTACCGGCCTTGCCAATACCGGGTAAGGCAACCTGCAGATGGAATAGCATAACGGTTTTACCGGCCTTACCAAATTACCGGGCAAGGCAGCCTCAATAGATACACAATGTAGGCTCTACCGGCCCTGCCAATACCGGGTAAGGCAACCTCAGATGGAATGTGGCAAAAGGTTCTACCGGCCTTACCAATACCGGGCAGGGCAGCCCAGAGATAATAGCAGCAGTCAGATGAAACTGGCAAATTAGCAGAATCGTTAAGCAGCAAGGCTTTGGAGCAAACCAGCGTCCGCACGCTGGGAACAACACTGAATAGTATAGCCGTTAGGCTTAGCGAGCAAACCAGTGACCGCACACTGAAGTAACAAGCGAGTAGTATAGCCGCAAGGCTTAGGAGCAAACCAGCGTCCGCACGCTGGGACCAACACAGAATTGTATAGCCGATAGGCTTTGGAGCAAACCAGTGACCACACACTGGTGTAACAAGTGAGTTAGTATAGCCGCAAGGCTTAGGAGCAAACCAGCGTCCGCATGCTGGGTCCAACACAGATTTGTAGAGCTGATAGGCTTTGGAGCAAACCAGTGACCGCACACTGGTGTAACAAGTGAGTTTGTATAGCCGCAAGGCTTAGGAGCAAACCAGCGTCCGCACGCTGGGACCAACACAGATTTGTATAGCTGATAGGCTTTGGAGAAAACCAGTGACCGCACACTGGTATAACAAGCGAGCTTGTATAGCCGCAAGGCTAGGAGCAAACCAGCGTCCGCACGCTGGGACCAACACAGATTTGTATAGCTGATAGGCTTTGGAGCAAACCAGTGACCGCACACTGGTGTAACAAGTGAGTTTGTATAGCCGCAAGGCTTAGGAGCAAACCAGCGTCCGCACGCTGGGACCAACACAGATTTGTAGAGCTGATAGGCTTTGGAGCAAACCAGTGACCGCACACTGGTGTAACAAGTGAGTTTGTATAGCCGCAAGGCTTAGGAGCAAACCAGCGTCCGCACGCTGGGACCAACACAGATTTGTATAGCTGATAGGCTTAGGAGCAAACCAGTGACCGCATACTGGTGTAACAAGTGAGTTTGTATAGCCGCAAGGCTTAGGAGCAAACCAGCGTCCGCACGCTGGGACCAACACGGAATTGTAGCAAGGTCACCAACGCGACCAGGCAGAAGGTCGCCAGGATACTGAAGACAGGAGATGAGATGACAGGAACCAGCAACCCTCAGTCAGGTCAGCAAACAGCAGAGAAGAAGTTCAGCAGTAACTGCAACACCAGAGACTAGGCCGGAACCAGGACTGGAGTAACTCAGCATCCAGGAAACACTGGAACAGTAGAGATCAGGAACTCAGGAACACTGGAACAGGGGCCCAGCTATCACTAGCATAGTGATAGCAAGAAGGTCAGAAACAACATGAAAGGGCACTCAAAGGGTGCCCAATCCAGGTTTAAATAGGCAATAAGAGGCGGGCTATCTGCAGACAGCCAATAGCAGCCCCCTAGTGGTGACAGACAAGGAACTGCAGCAAATCACGGGCACTGTGATACCAATGCCCTGTGAGAATCTCAAGGTCGACACAGGGCAATACCATAGGAGGAAGATCCTGAAAGCCCATTGAAGGAAGCGGGCAGCAAATGGAAGCATGCAGCCCACACTGAAGCTTTACATACCGGTAGTTTGTATTTTGCCTGCTCTTCAAAAGATGAGGACTTCAGTGGAGACTTAAATTTATCCTAGTAAGTCTTATTTTGAGAGTGGATAGCACCGGGGGAGGGAAGGTGTCTGCCAGCCTCAATTTTTATTTTATTTAAAAACGCTCATGTATAATACACCCCCCCACACACACACTTCACATAAGGTGAAGTGGGGTAAATTGTGCGTATTATACCCGAGAGTTTACAGTAGTTTTCGATATACCTGGAAAGAAGGCATTGGCAAATAACTCTTTACTGGAACTCAGACAGGGTTCTCGGTCAGTCTGTTAATTCACCATTGAGTTCAGGATTTTAGCATACGAGACCAACTGGAACCAGGGCGCACTCAAAGCAGCCTCTCACAAAGGTCTTAGTGAGATAATTAAAGATGCACTGACCTTCAGGAAGTTCCCCGAGTCTTTAGAAGACTTAATTTCATTGTGCCTGGAACTGGATCTCCATATGTTATAGAGACAAGTGGAACATAATGGCTTCCACCCTCCTAGGAGCTTCCCACCCACCCTATTCCTCCAGACACCAGTGGGATCGATGACCCTATGGAAATTAGCAGCGTTTCCAGAGTATCTGAAGCAGAGAGGAGACGACGACTATCTTTGGGACTATGCCTTTAGTGCAGTATTAAAGTCCATTTTTACCGCCAATGTCTCACAGGGCCTGGAAATGCTCCAGCTTAGACATTGAAGGGGGGAAATGTCTAAGAGGTGTCTCCTTACCTTCCCCCTCACCTTCATGATTATTGGTTCCCACCTCTCTGAGATGGTCTACCGGTTCTGCAGTCACATCCGCTTTTATTGATTCAGGGGCAGCAGGTATCTTTGCAGATTGGGAGTGGGCTAAAGACCAGGGAATACCACTCCAAACCAAGAAGGGAAAACCCTGGTGCTGGGGTTGATACTCCTGGAGACTGTTTCCTTACGCCTCACTGCGGGATCTTTCCATCAGGAGACTGTAATTTTTGATACTATTTCTGCTCCTCGTACACATCATTTTGGGACTATCATGGCTTCGGGTTCATAACCTGTTTATTGACTGGCATAGCAATCAGTTTGAGGCACATAGCTCATCTTGTTTCACGTCTTGTTTAGATCCCATCCAAAGTATTGGCACTATCACCTCAAGTTTGGCAACCTAAGGTGAATTTTATTCAACCTCCCTATCTGGATTTTAGGGACGTCCTTGCCTCTGCCCAGAATAACCAGTTACCTCCTCACTGTGATTGTGACTGCCCTATTGACATTTTGCCAGGTACCATGCCACCTAAAGGGAGGACTTTCTTGTTATCAAGCTCTAGATGATTACATTCAGGAGAATCTGACTAAGGGCTTCATACGCCCCTCATCCTCCCCAGCAGGGGCTGGATTCTCTTTTGTTAAAGGGGAACTACCACCCCAACACGTTTTACTCTCTACTAATTGATAAAGCCTTGAGTGTAATCGCTGTGTAATTTTTTTTTCAAAAAAACGTTTTGAAATAAAATAAAACTGTAAATACTTTTGTACCTCTCTGCGTCTATCCTCGTTTCAGCCTTAGTGCGCATGTATCAATTGAGCCGGCCGGCTCAGTTGTACCTCCCACAGTGTTGACGAATCCTCATACGTAATCCAGCTTGATACCACGTGACCATGCTCGCTCCTAGTTAGACGCGCGTTCCTGGCCCTCCCAGCATAGTGCGAGCGCGTTCCTGTGAAGCGCTCGCACTGTATAAAGCACCAGTCCGTTTCCATGAAGACAGGAAATCGGAATGATGCTATTGGCTGAGTGGTTCAGTGTGCTATCTCGTTGAGCATCCCAGGCTGTTTCATTGTGTCTTAGCACAAAGTATCCTCCAAATCTCACTTTGCAAGGTAATAAAAATATTCAATAACTTTTATATTAATTTTATTTCATTCCACATTTATGTTTTATTTTAATTTAAAAAAAAATATTTGTATTACAGTGGATGAACAGTGTTAAAACAATTGCAAAGTATACTCATAAAACAGAAATAAATTTAATGTTAAAAAAAAAAAAAAGGGTTTTATATCCCTTACTGAATGTGACACAGCAATAACCTTCTTTAACCCTTTGAGTGCCATAGGGGTAGAGAACGCACTGAAAGCAATGCAATCCTTATTCCTCTGGTACTCAAAGTGTTAAAGAGTTATAACAACAATTGTATTTCTCAAATGAAAAAATATGCCATTCATCTTCCTCTGACCAGTGTGTGTACGGACAGGAGATATATGTTCCTGTAATTCCTTGTTATGTAAATTGAAATGATACAGTCATATGAAAAAATAAATTAAACCTTTTGATTGTCTGATGGGTACGCTGTTCAATGCGTCGCGTACCCCTCTGGCAGTCAAATGGTTACCAGTATTTTGACTAAACTGTAATTTAATCTGAATTTTAAATAATTATGTGTACGGGCAGCATTTCACATCTTTTAGCTGACAGTCACTCACTGTGTTAAACCTGTGCCACAGAGGCATGCAGCGCATTGCCATTCACTGCGTGATTCTGTGGCACTCACAGGGTTATTGAAAGCAGACTTATTTAAAAATGTACTGATTTGTATGTAGTGTCACACTGGTAGAGCCATTATCCAACCACAATTATCTCTGTGTGTGCCACAGTGAGTGACTGCCAACAAAAACATGTTGTTCTTACAGGGTTAAAGTTACTAAGCTTTTTTTACCAATTTTTTTTTCCCTTTTATTTTTATTTTTTTTTTTTTTTTAATGGAGTTTCCAGTAAAATAAAGGTATAGTTAAAAAAAACCAAACCTGAGTTTGAAACCAAGATGTCTTTTGCTATCCCTTTTACATTCTATGCTGAGTATGCCATTCTTTAGATAAGTAAAATTTATTAGCATTAACTTTTTCTTGAACTCGAATATCTGGTCAATCAGTGTACAAAAGGTTTTATTCCTTATCTGTAGAGATTTATAGCTGTAACTTACAAAGTCTGACCACTTCTTCTAGTCATTGTTTACTTAGTCTGCTCTTATGTTATCTAAATCCCTTACTGAACAGAGACCAGAAGAATAGTGTTTTTAAATTTGATTAGTCTCTTCTTACTGTTACATTTTTCTACAATTCCATTAGACTGTTTACAAATAATATTGTTTTAAATCAATATGGTAGACATTTCAAGCCAGCTAGAGTACTAAAGTTTCAATCTGTTCCTCCATTTGAACTTCAATGTTCACTGTTTTCCTTTTGAGAATACTTGTAATGTAATATATACTGCTAACCTTTTAAATATATATATAGTCAGGTAGTATACTTGTAATAATTTTTTTTGGATATAATATATCTCCAAGGAAAAAAAATCAAATTATTATTCTAAAGCAGAGGCAGAAATAGATACATTTCTGAAGAGAGACAGACAGACACAGAGATAGAGAGCAATGCACTGATATATCTTTCTCTCTTTTTTCTCTCTCTCTCTCTCTCTCTCTCTATGTATATATATATATAGGTAGAGAGAGAGAGATTGAAAAAAAAGAAAGAAATATAGAGAAAAACTAGGAGAGATATAAAGATAGAGATAAGAAGAGAAAGAGATAGAAAAAAAAGAGAGAGAGAGAGATGGTGAAAGAGAGAGATGAAAAGAGAGTAATGACAATGAGTATTGGTATACAATTATATATATATATATATTTTTTTTTTTTAATAAATAGTGAAAAAATTACCACAATGCATGAACTTCCTTTGAGTTGTTGTCTTTGAGAAACATTTTAAACCATTAGTATAATTTGATAACCAATTCAAAGTATATACCATGATCATACCTGTGAACTCTCAGGGTTTTGGCCCAATTCTCAGGGTCTCAGGGTGAAGAGCCAAAATCTCAGGGTGAGACAGTTCAGTGCCACCTGTTCTATATTCAGCTCCATTTAAATGCTTCTTTAGTCTCTAAACTGTTGCCACTTGTACCAGAAAGGCAGAGGGAAGTCCAGCTTGATTTGTGTGTGTTCATGCAGTGGTATCTGTAAGTTGTTGTGTATTAATGGCTCCGTGAATGCTGACTGGATCGACTCTCGATTACAGCAATCAGGGATATATCGCGGATAAACTATATTGTGGGAAATGTAAGGGTTAATATTTACACAATCTCAGGGTCAGCTCATTTTGAAAGTTCCCAGGTATGACCATAATGTAGTGCTATTATTCCCATTTAATACTTATGTCTCTTTTATTTTTTATTTGTTTTGAAACTACATATAAAAATACACACACATACTATGAATCAGCTTCTAAATATTTGTACTTTCTTTGCAGTTCATAGGTTGTGCATTCAATTCAAACCTGAAAGTTAATAAAGACAAAGTAATGAACATACACATACACACACACACACACACACACACATATACACACGTATACACACGTATACACACGTATACACGCGTATACACGCGTATACACACACACACACACACACACACACATACACATACACACATACACACATACACACATATACACATACATACATATACACATACACACAAACACAAATAGACACATACACACAAACATACATATACACATACACACACATACACATACACACACACATATACACTTATTAACACACAGACAAACAAACCAAAAAAAAATATGATCACAAACCTCCATTGCACATACCTTTTCATAGTTACTTTTTGATACCTTTAACAGACACAATATTTTTTTTTATATAAAAAAACACATACATCCGTTTGACTTTTTCAGTCATCCTTTTTGTCTGTTTGTAATCATTGCCTTTTGTTTCATTGCAACAATGAAAAGTACTCGAAATGTATGTTTAAATAATTTCTTCACTATGAATGAAAATATCCTCAATTTATAAATTCTAATTTAATTATTCTTTTCCCTATCTATAGCTTTTCAATATGCCAAGGTGTTTTTACAAAGGATGTCTCAGTAGAACTGGAAAACAATCACCAAATGTGGGTGTAACTCTCCACTGTTTTCCAAAAAATCGAGAAAGAGTAAAGGTTTGGTTTGAATGTTCTGGCCATTCATCATCAGACATCAACAATTTGTTAGAAAAAATATTGAAAGACCATAACGGTTCAACATTCAGGATGTGTTCCTTACATTTTACAGACGCAAATTATATCCAACGTGGTCTACGAAAAATTTTAACTGAAGATGCAGTACCCATATCTCACATCCAACCAAGCACATCTACACCAAAAGTACAAGACGTAGTTTTAGCTCACACTTCAACATCCTCAGTTTATCAACCAAATATTTTTATGAATAAGGTGGATGTAAGCACCAACACTGAATATTCTAAATTAGATGCAAGCATGCAGACAGAATATAGATCAGTTGTTGATTCTTCTACACAGTGTCCAGAGGAAACAGATTACACAGAGGCAATTGATTCGGATATAACTTTGGATCAGACTTATGTCAACGTCAGGTCTGAACTACTTGTGCCAGACCCCTTTTTCTTTCAAAAACCATTACATGCTTCTACTCCACAAAAAAGTTTACCTACAGTGCATTCTTCACATTTCCCTCCAAGGTTACATGTTAAAAAACAAGGAGAACTTTTACAATTGAAAAATGTTGAATCACGCTTTGATGAAAAAGAACTGGAAGACATACCTTTGCCTGTTGAAGTAATAGAAAGTGACATTGGAGAATGTTCCCAAGATGTATCATTAGCTCAAACACTTGATACATCTTCACAGTTAGATGTATCTCAATTATCATTAGGACAAAGAAAAGATCCTGATTATATTAGTGAAACAACTTTTTCAGAAATGAAATCTGAAATGACAATTTTGGATGAATCAGTGGAGGAAATTATGGTGAATGAGCGCAAGTTCATCGTTTTTGAATCCTGTATTGATAATTTGTTGAAGTATGTGCCATGTGGAGAAGGAAATGGTTGTACTGCTCCTGTACATATTCTTTCTAAAAATATTGAAGGCTCATTCCTATCAGTGAATGGAGAGTGTTTAAATGGACACACATTCTTGGTATGGCAAAGTCAACCTCGCTTAAAAAAATTAGCAGTGGGTAATATTTTAAGTGCAGCTTCCATTTTGTTTAGTGGAGCAAATTACAAAAAAATAGCTGAAATGAATGATATTTTTGGCATCCAGCAAATTTCAAAAACAACTTTCTATCGGTATCAATCAAAATATTTATACGCATTGATTGATTTTCATTGGAATCAAGAAAAAAATAAAAATAAGGAGGAAATTGGAGATAAAGAAATAGGTCTTGGTGGTGACGGTCAGTGTGACAGTCCTGGACACTCAGCCAAGTATTGCGTGTACACTATGATAGATCTTGACACTAAAAAAATCATAGATTTTGAGGTTGAACAAGTGTCCAGTTGCTCTTCTTCTGTGGCGATGGAGAAGTCAGCATGTGCCAAGTGTTTGGATTGAATACAAACCGAGAATCTGAGAGTTAGACTACTAGCCACGGATCGTCATGTGGGTATACGCAAAATGATTAGAGAAAAATACAAACATGTAAACCATCAGTTTGATGTCTGGCATTATGCCAAAAGTTTAAAAAAAAAATTAATTGCTTCTTCACAGAAGAAAATTTACTCACCATTAAGAGAATGGATACCGGCAATACTGAACCACTTCTGGTGGAGTATTAAAACTTGCAAGGGTGATGTTAATTCACTGCGTGAGCGGTGGCATTCGATTCTACATCACATAGTTAATCAACATAAATGGAAGGATATGAATGTCTATCACTCATGCTCGCACAAGAAATTAACCAGTCAAAAGACAAGAAAAACACATTGGCTAAAGAAAAAAAGTGCACCCTTTGAATTACTGCATCAGATTGTGACTGATCCAAAAATGGACAAAGACTTACCACACCTGGCACAATACTGTCATACTGGTTGCATAGAATCATACCATAGTTTGGTTTTAAAATATCGTCCCAAACGCAGCCACTATCGCATGGACTGCATGGTTGCCAGGACACAATTAGCAGCCCTAGCTCACAATAACAACGTACACCGTAAATTGGCAACAGTTAAAAAACCAAGAAACGGATCTTCAACACTTGGGATGGCGAGAGCAAAATTGGAATTTCCGAGATCAAGAAACAGGTGGATAGTCAGAGACATCTATGAACCGATGTCAAACACACACCTGCAAGATATGTTGAAAAATTTACTGAAATTTTGTGACAGAAAGTTGGATATTTCATGGAGATCAAGGTCCATAGACCTACCACCAAACATTGCTAAATTGCCAAAGCCTGAGAAGAGGAAGGCAATAGATGAACATAGATCACGTTTTCCAAAGAAATAACCTATTAATACGTAAGTAAAATGTATATTGACTTCTGTTATAAATGAAATCAAAAACTATTGTATAGTAATTGTCATTTATCCTTTTTCATTGAGTTGATAACATGCAGCAATGATATTTGCTATTTATTTTTCCCATTTCTGTAATAAAGCCAAACTATCCACCCAATAATAAGACAGCATCACATCATTGACCATCTAGCAACTAGCGGCCCAGTAGCGCTAGTTGCCAGACTTAGTTATGGGGTAAAGATAAATCTCTTTTCTTCATGGACTGACAGCAGGACGAAGTGCTGACATATTGCCCTATAGGCGTCCACAAGGCAGAGCTGTCAGTCCATGAAAAATAGAGATAATTCTTTAATTCGATAAGAATTCTGGCGACTAGCGCTATTGAGCTGCTAGTTGCTAGATGGTCAATGATGTGATGCTATCTTATTCATTCTTTCTTCCCCTTAACTTATTGAATTAAAAATATCATTATTGTTACTGTTTTAATATCTGATATGTGTGTGTTTCTTGTCTTTTCATTTTATAAACTGTTATGTTATTATTCTTTTTTCAGATGCAATTATCGTCAGGAAAACAAGGAAGACACATCTTCAATCTAATGTAAAAAGTTATTTTACATGAAAATATTTTAATATTGTAACGTTTGCACAGTAAACAGCTATTACTACTTCTATAATTTAAAAAATGTTTTTTATATGGTTTTGCTCTTAATAAAGAATAATAAAAAAATAGAGTAATAATTTCAATTCAAAATTGGTTTAAGTATCTCAATAAAAATTTGTTACTCAAATATTCAGACTATTGTTTGTTTTTTTTTTAAAACTATTTTTATTTTTTTTTTAATTTAGTGTTATACTGTAATTAGTATATACAACAAAAAATATAAAAAAATTATTAATATTTATATATCCCTCTTTATTAAAATTTCAATGTTCCTCTCTTTCTCTCTTTCTATTCCTCTGTCTGTATTTGATTGTATGTCTTTACCTCTGTCTAGAACTGTTTCAATTTGTGTGTATCTATCTCTATCTGTCCCTCTGACTTTATGTATTTCCCTCTATCTCTGTTTGGGTCTCTCTCTTCTGCTATCTCTGTCTCTAGCTGTCATTTTTTCTCTTACTATTTATCTCTGTTTGTCTGTCTTCCTGATTATGTGTCTCCTACACACACACATATATATATATATATATATATATATATATACATATACTAGTTGAACAGCCCGTTACACGGGCCACAGTGCCTCTGGCAGCCGGTCACGGGGCAGTCACGCTGCTGATACAGAGCTGTACGCTCCTTCGGAGCGCCCAGCTCTGTATCAGCCGCGGCGCGGGCAGTCTCTACTGTGCATGACTGCCGCACGCGCAGCAGTGTCTACTGCGCATGTCGGGCGTTAAACACAACTTGGCGAATTATTATATAGGATATATATTTTAATGAGAGAGACAGATCGGTGAGATAGACAGAAGGGTTGAAATAAATATATAAAGGCAAAAACAGTCATGTAAGTAAACATATAACTCCATAAAATTTTATTAAATTAAATTTTTATTTATTGTAAAATTTTAACTTTGTAAAATTTTTGTTACAAAATTATTTTTTTTTTAAATTAAATAATTAACAAAAAAAAACTACAAAAATAACATGTAGTATTTAACATAGGTTTCATAAATAAAACCAAATTCTGTAAAAAAATAACAGTTACCATTGGTAATATTCAAACTTTCTTTCATGTTATTGCAGCAAGGATGCCATATCCATTGCTGCATAGTCATGAACTGGTATGTATCCCATATATATATTATCTGGGTCTGGAAATTGACGTCTAATACATGACACGACGCAAGATGGTATCGGTCTTCTGTTCCTTGGACCCAGATATCCATGCAGCCAACACGTAAAAGCTCTATAAGCAGTCTTTCTAAGTTGTCTGTTGGAAAGAAAACAATAGACATATATATAGTGTGAATAGGAAAAATAAATATTTGTAATTTTTTATCTTCATTGAGATATATATATATAGAGGCAGGGAGTGAAAAATAGAGAGAAATGGAGGAGAAATTTGGAGTGAGGAAAAAAAGAAAAAATTAGGATATATAGGTATAGAAGGACAAAGAGGGAGAAGCAGATGCTTTTAGAGGGTAAGTTTCACAGAGAGAAGGAAATCTATATATAGAGAGAAGGACAGATTTTGGAAGATTAATGGAGGGATATAGATAGAGAAAGACAAGGCGATAGAGAGTGAAGGGGAGATATAAAAATATGGTAAAGACAAACAGAGAGACTAATATGGAAATTGACAAAGAAAAGTAAAAAGAGAAATAAAGTTAAATTAGGAGGGAGATACAGAGAGGAAGAAAAGGAAAGAGAGACAGAAAAAAAATGGATAGTGATGGAGGGAGAAAGAGAGAGAGTGGGAGATAGACATAAGGATAGAGAGAAAGAGGGTGATCTTGAACTGTAATGACAAAAATGTAAAGAGATTGAATAATTAAAAGCTCATTAACCTGTTATAGACGGCATCTGCTGGCCTACTAGTAATGGTCCCCATCATTCTGTAGGCAAGGAAGACACGGTCTTCATTCAAACAAATGTCTCTACAGAGGATATTCGTCATAATGCAAGTGTTTTCCTCCGCAACATGTTGTTGGGCTGCTTGAATTTCTGTGCAACATATGCTTTCTTCTTCTGTCGGCATTGGTTCACAGTTGCCACAATGGCACCAATCAGAACTACCAACTCTACTAGCTTCAGAAGGGGATTGTGGCTCATCCGCTGTATCACTCTCACTTCCTTGAGGATCATTTGGGAAACATTCCTCTTCATCAATTGTAGACGCTTCTTCTTCTGAAGAAGGTGTTGTTACTGTTCCAATGAGACGAGTCTAAATAAAAAAAAGAGTAAAAAACATATTTCTTGAATTGAAATAATTGTGTGAGAGACTGCCATGTAATTTACATAAATAATAGAAGACATTAAAGATAAATGTAGCTAGAAGTATTACATTTCCAAGTATACAAAAGGTATATAAATGTATAATTTGAATATTTAAATTGTATTTTAATTTAAAAGTCCAATAATCTTAAAGGATACATGTATTTTATAAACAATATCAATACTTAATGGATCATGGATAGTGTTGATTCTATACTTTCAGAATGGTAGATCATCAGTGAATTGTTGAGTAATACTCACACCATCCAACCCCTTTTACTGATGTAACAATACACATGTAAGAACAATAACAATATCACTATGCATTGTAGAGAGATTATATTAAACTAACATTATTTGTCCTGAGACGGACAATGTTTACTTAGCATTAGTGGTGAGAGGAACAATATTCACCTAGCATTTTAGGAGAGAGAGAGAGTAAAAAAATTCTATTAGCAGTAGATAAATTCTGATTGAATTTGTCAACTGAGTAATTGGTTTGTACTTATGGAAAAGTTTATTTTGTTTGTGCCTTAAAGGGATAGTAATACTTCATTTTAACTTTATTTTATTTTGTAGGCATTAACAAAAACATGAAGAGCGATATAAGTCTTATCTCTCAAACCTTTATGGTTTATGAGATATTCACAAGCAAAGTTTCCCCCTCCCACCCCTTTTAACTAGTGTAAGCCATCTCTTCTCAGATGTGGAATGCAGTCCATAGACCAGACAGATAACAGAAGGGGACACTCTTATTCCTATGAAAACAATGAAATCCCTGCCCCCCTTGACAAGTTTTTCAGGTTTTTCCCTTATCTTAATTGAAGATTGTCCCTCTCTGCAGTCTACATGGGCACCTCCCTTCTGCTCTGGCTGAGCAGTGTGACATCAGTAAAAGGGCCGGGAGGGGGATACTTTGTCATTGAATTACTCTTGAACTACAACTCTGACAGAATTGAAATAACACTCTCCAAAGTCCAAATACTATGATGATTAATTAGAGCTGCTTTTATTATGAAACATTACTATACCTTTAATGTGATTTGTAAGTTACAAAGACCATATAAAAAAAATATTAATAAAAAAGGTTTTAAATTAGGTCACTTGGGATGGGGTTGTCCATACTATGAAGATTTGATGCAAATTTAAAACACTTTAATTATAATGGATTAGTAGCACTTGACATTTAAAAATACTTAAAACTTACCATGTCATCTGTTGGAGCAAGTAGACTACCATCCTCTGATGATGATTCTGAATGGGAAGTAACACTTGTGGAAGGTGAAGTACTTTCCATACTTGACTTTGGAAAATGATGCACCTACAGTACCAAACAATAGTTCTGGTATGTAAAAAGAGAATTAATTTAAATTAAATGTAGTATTCCACTCTTATTTTATTTCAATATACACTTTAAATTATCAATAAAAAAAATTATGAAATAAAAATAGGATTTCATGATGATTGAAGGTTGTTTGTGTGTGTGTGTGGTTTTGTGTGTGTGTCTCTATTCATATGTGTGTGTGTCTCTCTTCATATGTGTGTGTGTCTCTGTTCATATGTGTGTGTGTCTCTCTTCATATGTGCGTGTATCTCTCTTCATTTGTGTGTGTCTACATTTCTCTTTATATGTGTGTGTGTGTGTGTCTCTCTCTCTCTCTTCATATATTTCTGTGTGTGTGTGTTTGTGCGTGTCTCTGTCTCTCTCTCTTCTTCATACATACATATATATATAAATATAGATGTAAAATAACAAACAAACATGGTATTTTACATCTGCATCACTGGACTAATACGGCTACAATCTCCACTCTACTATATAAATATATATATATATATATATATATATATATATATGAATGGTATCTCTTTCTCTCTCTATTAATATATATATAGATTAAGGCAATGAAAGAATCATGAATAACACTTTGAAAGACAAAGGATTACGCATTGTGTTGCGTACCCCTCTATCAGAATTACAGTTGCAGCACCCTCAAAATAAAAAAAGGGTAATTAAATTCAAAGACTATTAAAAGTTAGCTATGTGTTGCTCCTTCGGAGCGCCCAGCTCTGTATCAGCCGCGGCGCGGGCAGTCTCTGCTGCGCGTGACTGCCGCACGCGCAGCAGTGTCTACTGCGCATGTCGGGCGTTACACACAACTTGGCGAATAATTATATAGGATATGTATGTATATTTAAATGTGCATTTTGTATTTTAAGAATGAAGATTAAAACAGTTAATATGATACATGTTCTGAACCATTGGCTTATGAACTTGTAAGCCAATAACTATTTTTTGTGTTTGAGTAATTTAATAGCACACCCACATGCTATATGGAATTGACATTGTGTGCTAAGTTTTACTGTTATTATTGAGATTTTTGTTGTATTTAATTTTCAAGTAAAAAACTTAGTATACACTAACAAACTTAATTAATCATTGTGACAACAAGGATTTCCAATACTACATATTTTGCCAGGACAAGTACATTTTTTTTTTTACATAAGGCCATTTATATATATATATATATATATATATATATATATATATATATATATATATATATATATACTTTTTTTTTACTGTAATATTATTCATGTTGCTTTTAAAACATTTTTTTAATTAATTTTTTTATATTTTTATTTAAATAGTTTCAATAGCTTCCTCAATATCCTGCAGTTCAATTACTATTTATGGGTGACTATTGTATCTAGAACATCATAAGCAGTGCCTCAGCCTTCCCCTTTAAAACCCCTTACCATCCGATCCACGAGCGCAGGCAGGAATGAGAATGCTCGTGCATGGACGGTAAGGTGATGTCACTTCGCTTAATTTGCATGCGCGCCGCGCGAGCGTGCATGAGAAAATTAAAAAAATCGGACGGCTGTGGGCAGGCACATAGTGGATGACGGACAAGCCCTTGGAGAATGCGCACATGCGCAGTTGGCTGAAAAAACTAAGATGGCCGCGGTGTTCTCGATCTCTATGCCTGGTAAACGTTACGGATTACTCTTTATTATATAGACATTGGGACATTTCACACACAGATTCAGACTAACAATAGGGGTATCTTAATTCACAATGTTTATTGATTAAACATGGTAGTTCCGCTTTAAGAAAAAGGATGTGTCTCTTCAACCCTGTATTGATTATTGAGGCCTCAGCATGGTAACTGTTAAGAACTCTGGTCATGGAACTACTGCAGCGGTTCTCAACCTTTCTAGTGCCGCGACCCTTTGATAAAATTTACCAAGTTGTGGCGACCCCTAACAGTAAAATTATTTTCATTGCTCCTTCATCGCTGTAATTTTGCTACTGTTATGAATCGAATATAAATATCTGATGGTTTTAGGAGACCCCTGGCAAATCGTCATTCGCCCCCCAAAGGGGTCCCGACCCACAGGTTGAGAACCACTGAACTACTGGATCAACTTAAAGGAGGCTCCGTCTATACAAAACTAGACCTTCACAGTGCTTACAAGACAGGGGATGAGTGGAAGATGGCCTTTAACACTTAATATGGCCATTATGAATATCTTGTGATGCCATTTGGTCTTTGTAATGCATCTGCTGTCTTTCAGGGCTTTGTAAATTACCTGTTTCATGATATGCTGCCATCACATGTGACTGTCTTTTTAGACGATATCCCGATTTACTCTTCCACTCTTATTCTACATTGCATACATGTCAAAGCAGTTTTAAGTCGACTCAGAGATAATTCCCTCTTTGTTAACCCTGAAAAATGTGATTTTGAAAAGTCTAACATTCCATTCCTGGACACAGGACTGGAGATGGATCCAGCTCAGATCAAAGAAGTTACCCAATGGGCTGTTCCGAGAGACACTCTATCCATTCAACGATTCATCAGTTTTTCCAATTATTACAAAAAATTCATCCGCAATCTCTCGAAGATCATTTCCCCCATTACAGCTCTTACCAAGAGGACAGCTAACCCCAAGGAATGGTCTTCTGTAGCTTTACAAACATTCCAGAAACAAAAGAAGGCATTTACTTTAGCTCCCATCCTTCGCTTTCCTAATCCCGCTCTTCAATTCATTGTTGAAGTGGATGCTTCTGAACAAGCTGCTGCAACTATTCTATCCCAACTGATCCAGATTTCCTCCAAACTTCTTCCATGTGCCTATTTTTCTATGAGATTCTCCAGAGCTTAAATCAATTATGACGTAGGGAACAGAGAACTGTTAGCTATTAAAATGGATCTAAAAGAATGGAGACACCTGTTGGAAGGAGCTTCGCTTCCTATTTTGATCCTCACAGACCACAAGAACCTACAATTTTTGGAGGTGGCCAGACGCCTGTACCCCAGACAAGCCCAATTGTCATTTTTTTTTTTTTTTTTTTACGAGGTTCAACTTTATCATATCATACCATCCAGATTCCAAGAACACCAAGGTGGACGACTTTCTGTCTCGTCAATGTGAACCCAGTCCAGTCCCAGGTCCTAAACCTATCCTTCCTCCAGATCGCATTGTGGTGTCATTATCATCTGCAACTTTGGAACAGATCCGTTCTCTCCAAGGCCCACCAGCCAACAGACAACCTCAACATACTCTTTTTATCTTTACTCAATTTCGTTTAGCGATTCTTCATTGGTCTCATCTGTCCAGTAGCAGGTCACCCTGGGATCAAGAAAACTATCAACCTCATTACAATTTGAGAGTATGCTCAGGCATTTGTTTCTTCTTGTCAGAATTGTGCTAGTCACAAATCCCCTCATCATCGTCCCTCAGGATTACTATGTCCTTTGCCTATACCTACCTCTCCATGGACCCATCTGCCCATGGATTTTGTGTCTATCAGTACTCCTAAATCTTTCACTAATGAGTATCCCCTGAATTACTTCCCATTTAGTGTATACTAGCAATATGCAACGGTGTTGCCCATCAGCATATTTAGTAATATATATATATATAAACATCCTTCAAATCAGCACTCTCAGGTCTGCTCACATAAATACAAATATTTCCTTTATTAAGATCAACGTTTCGATCCCTCACTAGGGATCTTTATCAAGATGGTTGTCTTGATAAAGATCCCTAGTGAGGGATCGAAACGTTGGTCTTAATAAAGGAAATATTTGTATTTATGTGAGCAGACCTGAGAGTGCTGATCTGGAGGATGTTTGGAGATAAATTATCCAGCACCCAGGCAATTATATAAATATGTTGAGAGTGCGTTCCTGTAGCCAACTCTTTATATAGACACATACAGTGGCGTAACTATAGGGCTCGCCTGACGCCCGCATTTAAGTAATGCAGAGCACTGGGGCTCTGCATTACGAGAGTGCTGGTCTGCCGGAGGGTGATCAGTATTCCTTCCGGCAGACCGGCACTCTCGTAATGCAGAGCGGGAGATGACATTGCGCAGGAGAAGAGGTCTATGCAGAAAGAGACCTGTCCTCTGCCACTGGACCACCAGGGAGGTAGGAGATTTAGGGGCATATGTGGAAGGGGCATTGTGGAGGAGATTGAGGGGCAATGTGGAGATGGGGCAATGTGAAAGGGGCAATGTGGAGATTGAGGGGCATTGTGGAAGTGGTGATGTGGAGATTGAGGGGCAATGTGGAGATGGGGGCAATGTGGAGATGGGGGCAATGTGGTCGGGGGGCACATGGCAATTCTTGCACCAGGGCCCCGTGGCTTCTAGTTACGCCTCTGGCAGTAGGCGTACCGTAAAGTTGAAGTAATGGCCGGTGGTTAGTGGTAATTATAAATGTGGAAGGAAAAGCACACAGTTTGCATTAGTAAGGTATTGTGATTTGTATACGTGTATGGTAGGCTTGTGAAGGTGGTGACATGGGCATGATACAATGTGTTTTGCTTGTTATGTGGCATTATGAATGATCCCTGGCATTGTGAGCTATGTGTTTGTATGTAAGACAGTTCATACTGAAATGGTGGTTGGCGAGTGAATTCAAAGTGTGTTGAGACATTGAAAGCATTGGGTTATATGGAAGAGAGTAATAAATATGACACGATGTGTAAGTGAAGGAGGCGGAAGAATGTCAATTGTGGCAAGTGGAGGAGAGGCAAAGATGATCTGTCAGTCAAAGGGGAGGAGATTCAAAGATGAACTGTCAGTCGAAGGGGAGGAGATTCAAAGATGAACTGCCAGTCGAAGGGGAAGAGATTCAAAGATGAACTGTCAGTCGAAGGGGAGGAGATTCAAAGATGATCTGTCAGTTGAAGGGGAGGAGAATTAAAGATTGAACTGCAATAGGAGGGAGGGTGTATGGCGAGGAGGTGTGTACTGTTGTGGTGGGTGAATTCTTTGCCCACGCCTGTGAAAATCACACCCCCATCCTTAAATCAATGGGACAGGCAGTATAGAGGAGATTTGAATAACTCCTCCTTACTGCCGCCCCTGGGTGTGTTTGCCAGGCATAAAGAATTCTTCTTATATAAATATACTAGCAGTATGGGACGGCATTGCCCGTCTGTCTTTTTAAAACAATGCTTGAGGCTCTGAGTTTCATAGGGGTACGGAACGTATTGCAATGCATTGTGTAGCACTGTAACACTCAAAGGGTTAATGTGAGGCTCAATGACACACGAGTATATTTAATGTATATTAATGCACAGCACACACAGGATGATATGTGTACATTAATATACATTATATATACACACTCCTGTGTCACTCATCTCACCTTAACCATTTCAGTGGCAGAGGGGTAAGTAATACATTGCAATGCATAGTGAGCTGTGGCACTCAAAGGGTTAAACATTGGTTTAAAAATAAAAAAACTAACAGACGGCCAAGGGCGTCCCTTACTGGTAGACATGTACATATTATTATACAGACACATAGAAAGAGACAGAAACACACACACTGAATTGTAGTTTGTATAGGACTGTATTGTAGTGTGTACAGAAGTCCACTGTTTTATCATTATGTACAGTGAGGGAAAAAATTATTTGATCCCCTGCTGATTTTGTACGTTTGCCCACTGACAAAGAAATGATCAGTCTATAATTTTAGTGGTAGGTTTATTTGAACAGTGAGAGACAGAATAACAACAAAAAATCCAGAAAAACGCATTTCAAAACAGTTATAAATTGATTTGCATTTTACTGAGTGAAATAAGTATTGGACCCATTTGCAACACATGACTTAGTACTTGGTGGCATAACCTTTGTTGGCAATCACAGGGGTCAGATGTTTCTTGTAGTTGGCTACCAGGTTTGCACACATCTCAGGAGGGATTTTGTTCCACTCCTCTTTGCAGATCCTCTCCAAGTCATTAAGGTTTTGAGGCTGACGTTTGGCAACTCGAACCTTCAGCTCCCTCCACAGATTTTCTACGGGATTAAGGTCAGGAGACTGGCCAGGCCACTCCAGGACCTTAATGTGCTTCTTCTTGAGCCACTCCTTTGTTGCCTTGGCTATGTGTTTTTTGTGTCATTGTCATGGTGGAATACCCATCCACGACCCATTTTCAATGCCCTGGCTGAGGGAAGGAGGTTCTCACCTAAGATTTGATGGTATATGGCCCCGTCCATCATCCCTTTGATGGGGTGAAGTTGTCCTGTCCTCTTAGCAGAAACACCCCCAAAGCATAATGTTTCCACCTCCATGTTTGACGGTGGGGATGGTGTTCTTGGGGTCATAGGCAGCATTCCTCCTCCTCCAAACATGGCAAGTTGAGTTGATGCCAAAGAGCTTGATTTTGGTCTCATCTGACCACAACACTTTCACCCAGTTCTCCTCTGAATCATTCAAATGTTCATTGGCAAATTTCATGTACATGTGGCTTCTTGAGCAGGGGGGGCCTTGCGGGCGCTGCAGGATTTCAGTTCTTCAAAGCGTAGTGTGTTACCAGCTGCCTTGAGATCATTGACAAGATCCTCCCGTGTAGTTCTGGGCTGATTCCTCACCATTCTCATGATCATTGAACCTCCACAAGGTCAAATCTTGCATGGAGCCCCAGACCGAGGGAGACTGACAGTATTTTGTGTTTCTTCCATTTGCAAATAATCACACCAACTGTTGTCACCTTCTCACCAAACTGCTTGGCGATGGTCTTGTAGCCCATTCCAGCCTTGTGTAGGTCTACAATCTTGTCCCTGACATCCATAGACAGCTATTTGGTCTTGGCCATGGTGGAAAGTTTGGAATCTGATTGATTGCTTCTGTGGACAGGTGTGTTTTATATAGCTAACAAGCTGAGATTAGACGCACTCTCTTTAAGAGAGTGATCCTAATCTCAGTTTAGGGAGAAACATGGGAGCCAGAAATCTTGCTGGTTGATAGGGGGTCAAATATTTATTTGACTCAGTAAAATGCAAATCAATTTATAACTTTTTTGAAATGCGTTTTTCAGGAACTTTTTGCTGTTATTCTCTCACTGTTCAAATAAACCTACCATTAAAATTATAGACTGATCATTTCTTTTTCAGTGGGCAAACGTACAAAATCAGCAGAGGATCAAATAATTTTTTCCCTCTCTGTATAGGAATGCATGGTGTAATGATACAGAGGCGGTCATACCTGGGAACTTTGAATTATGGAGGGAGGTCCTGTGCTGCCTCTGAGGAGAGCAAAATGAAGTGACTCATGGCAGAAAATGGGCGGAGTTTAATCAAGAGTAGGGGCGGGGCTAATACAAGAGTGCAATGTATTATGATCTTAAAAAAGGAGTGGTTAGGAGAAATATGGTATTGTTGTTAGCGTTTTAGAATATGTTCCAATAAAGATTTAAAGGCTGGATGGAAATGTGTGGTTTATGTGAAACGAACACAAGTGACATTGAATGGCCGAAAGGAAGTGGGAGAGTATTGTGTTGTGTGCTAGAAAGAGCCGAGGCAGAATGTGAGCATTTGCATTAAATAAATTAGGCTGGGGCAGAGAGGTTGAGTTTGTACATGTCCACGTGTTCAGTAAAAGTGGAGCATGTTATTCCGCAATGTGTGGTATAAATGAGCCAGTGTTCTGAACTCTGTCATCTCATCTCAAATGTTTGTGTTGTTCAGCACATCAAATACCTTTTTGTTGTTTGTGGTTTTTAGAGTTAGTTGAACCCTTTGAGTGACAGAGGGGTTGGTAAAGGATTGCAAAGCAATATGTAGGGCAACAGAACAGTCACAACAAGCATGGGACTGGCTAACACAATAAAAAGTGTTAAAACATTTGAATGGTGTTAAGGTAGACAAAGCTCCGGGGCCAGATGGTATACACCCACGGGTACTTAAAGAGCTAAGCCAGACCCTGGCCAGACCATTATATTTGATTTTCAGGGATTCTTTTATTTCAGGTATGGTGCCCATGGATTGGCGTAAAGCAGATGTGGTGCCCATATTTAAAAAGGGATCAAAGTCACAGCCAGGAAATTACAGACCTGTAAGCTTGACATCTGTGGTAGGGAAGCTGTTTGAAAGGTTGCTAAGGGAATATATTGAAGAATTCTGCTGGAACAGGAATATCATTAGCAATAGCCAACATGGCTTTGTGAAAGACAGGTCTTGTCAAACTAACTTGATCGCATTTTATGAAAAAGTGAGTAATAATATAGATGCGGGAGCGGCGGTTGATGTGATCTATTTAGACTTTGCCAAGGCATTTGATACAGTTCCACACAAGAGGTTACTGTACAAATTGAATGAAATAGGACTAGGGGAAAATGTTTGTGTGTGGATTGGAAATTGGCTGAACGATAGAATGCAAAGAGTGGTAGTAAATGGCAAGTTCTCCAGTTGGATAAACGTGATAAGTGGAGTACCTCAGGGATCTGTCCTGGGTCCTCTTCTTTTTAATTTGTTTATTAATGACCTCCCAAAGGGCATAGGGAGCCATGTATCAGTGTTTGCCAATGACACAAAATTAAGTAAGGTAATAAAGTCTGAACTGGATGTGTCTTCATTACAAGAGGATTTGGACAAATTGAGTAACTGGGCAAGCAAGTGGCAAATGAGATTCAATATAGACAAGTATAAAGTTATGCATTTTGGGTATAATAATAAAAATGCAACATATAGTTTAAATGGTGTTTCTCTGGGGAAATCTACAAATGAAAAGGATTTGGGAGTAATGGTAAACAATAGACTTAGCAGTAGCATGCAGTGCCAACTGGCAGCTGCAAAGGCCAATAAGATATTGGCATGTATTAAAAGGGGTATTGACTCAAAGGAGGAAGATATAATTATGCCTCTTTACAGGTCCATGGTAAGACCCCACTTAGAATATGCTGTTCAATTCTGGGCGCCCTTTCTGAAAAAGGACATTATGGAACTAGAGAAAGTGCAGAGGAGGGCTACAAAACTAGTAAGGGGAATGGAAAGCTTTAGTTATGAAGAAAGGCTAGAAAAGTTAAACTTGTACACACTAGAGAAACGGCGTCTTAGAGGGGATATGATAACATTATATAAATATGTTCAGGGCCCATACAAAGGGCTCTCCAAAGACCTGTTCATTAACAGAACAGTACACAGGACAAGAGGCCACCCGCTTAGACTTGAGGAAAGGAGATTTAATCTACAACAGCGGAAGGGTTTCTTTACAGTAAGGACAATAAAGGTATGGAATTCACTGCCTGAGGAGGTGGTGCAATCGAAAACATTAGATGCCTTTAAAAGGGGCCTGGATACTTATTTAAAAGAGCATAACATAGAGGGCTATGTACGTTAGTATTGGGTCGAATATTTAGTTGGGGCTTGTTGATCCGGGGAGGAATCTGATTGCCATTTGGAATCAAGAAGGAATTTTTTTTCCCCCCATTCAAGGCAGAATTTTAAATTGCTAATTGAGGTTTTTTTTTTTTGCCTTCTTTTGGATCAACGATGGTAAACAGGAATAGGAAAAGGTTGAACTAGATGGACGCAAGTCTTTTTTCAACCTAAATTACTATGTTACCATGTTACTATGACATCGGTCCCACTCCCCAGGGCAGGGACTAGTGAGGATCTTGGTCTCGCTCACCAGGCATGGGGCAACAGAGCCGCTGGGGAGGACGTCGGTCCCACTCTACAGTACAGTGGCAATAGAGCCGATGGTGAGGACCTCGGTCCCACTCAGCAGAGCAGGGGCAAAAGAGGAGATAGAGAGGATGATTGTTCCACTCACCAGGGCAGGGGCAACAGAGCCGCTGGAAAGGATATTGGTCCCACTCTCCAGGACAGGGGCAACAGAGCCGCTGAAGAGAATGTCAGTCCCACTCTCCAGGGCAGGGGCAATAGAGTCACTGTATAGGACGCTGGTCCCACTCTCCAGGACAGGGGCAACAGAGTCACTGGGGAGAATCTTGGTCCCACTCCCCAGGGCAGGGGCAACCCAGCCGCTGGGGAGGAACTCTGTCCCACTCCCCATGACAGGGGCAGCAGAGCCGCTGGGGAGGACCTTGGTCCCAGTCCCCAGGGGTAACAAAGCCACTGGAGAGGATGTCGGGCCCACTCTCCAGGGCAGGGGCAACACGGGGACTGAACATAACCACTTGGGAGGAACTCATTGAGGCGGTACTCTCTCACTCTTTGTAACAGAGCTGTGTACCTCTGCTCGACCGTCCATTCCCTGACATCTAGCCGCTTCAACTCCATCTGTAGATCTAGAAGGTTGCAGCGACCCAGTACACACTCTCTTGTTCGTGATCTCCTAGCAGTGGTTGCAATCCGGACAGCCAATTTTTACATCCTGGGACATCTCATCCTATACTTGCACTCAACAGATGTATCCCAAGATGACCGGGGAGCTGGTGCTTGGTGAGCAGTGGAAAAACTCCAGGTCAGCTTAACTGTACAGAGCCCAGTACCCATCCTGTACTGCCATCTGTGTTTGGATGATGCTGTCCAATTTGTCCCCCCCATTCTGCCAAAGGAAGTCCACCTAGCAGGACCTTCCTCCATCTCCATAATTCCATATAGGTCCGCAGCGCCAATGCTGTGGCGCTCATTGCATCTGGGTGCGCTGTTGTTTCTGCCATGTCTTTTGCCGGCTAATCCAGTTTGGTGAGGGAGACAATCCCACCATTGCCACCAGTGTAACGGGCACCCAAGATGCCGGGTCGTCTTTGGCTGTCGTTCTGGGTTTCTCCCTCCTGTAGGTTGTTACAAGTGGGTAACCAAGCCGGTGATCAGGAAGCACTTCTGGTTCCAGAACGAACTCAGCTTTATTGTGCAAACAGTGTTATTTTATAATAAAACATCTGACAATGGAGCAATGAGGCAGGGGCATGGAAAGAATGGTTGGGTAAACATGGTAGGGGCACACAAAGGGAAAAGGACATGGGGACAATAGTACTATAAACAATGAATCAATGTGAACATAGTTTAATCTTGCTGCTCCGATTCCTAGCCAATATGAATTGGAGTGACAAGAGACAAACAATCGATCAGGACCCGGACAATTGTTCTCCATAGGAGATGGAATTACCTGGTTCTGACAAATTACTCAAATAACTCAATTATGTCACTCCGGTTCCTCAACTAATAGGAACCGGAACTACAGACTACTAGATGGACAGGTGGCAACCAATCAGGAGGACTCCTACCTAGCCAATGCATAACACACAGAAAACTATTAACATTAAATACTATGCAGACATCCACCTGCTGGTTGAAAGCATAATTACATATGGATGCTACAGTAGCATACATTGACGCAGTTTCCAGATGGAATGGTAGGCCAATCAGGACTCCGCCTACGTTCCAACCCGGACAGTGGGGAATTCAACATGCCCTGTTGCATTTCTGCTAGTACCCAGCCGCCAGTAACTGGGTTTTCAATGCATGGCCTCCAGTCTTTACAGGTCTCTTCCCTGGCTCTTACAAGAGCCCCATAGTAACGGCCTACAGTCTGTTACACTATCGTGTTGATGTTCTGACTTCGGCTGCAACCAGCTTTGGCAGGAAAGTCTGGAGGCAGTTTTGCCTGTTTAGGACTTTTTCATTCCTGTGCCTTATAGCTCTTTACTGTTTGAGGCCTGTTGGCTCTTGTTCTTGCGTGCTGTGCTACAGTTATTCAGTGCCCGTTGACACTTAGCTATGTTTGGGCTGTTCTTTGTCCTGAATAGTCCTAGGGAAGTTACGTGTCATGGAGACCAGCACTTGGTCCTTTCCTTCTCTTCCCACCCTAGGAGCACAATGTTGGTACATCCCCATGGTGCCTGTTATATTGGACAACGGAGAAAAGATGATTTTAGTCTTACCAGTTAAATCCTTTTCTCTTAGTCCATATAACTTACAGGTCTCCCAACCAGCAAAAGGGACCATGCTGGGTCTGCTGGTGCTGGATGTGGGGGTCCTCTTGGGTCCATTGCTCACAGGAGTTCTCCTTTCTTCCTGTCCTAGTTAGCAGGCTTATCTCAATAAGGATAACGAGGAAGGGGAAGCTCCACCCACAACTTCTTCTAGAATTGCTCCAGCCTACTGGGAGAAGCTATCGCTTCCCCATGGTACCTGTGAGTTATTTGGACTAAGAGAAAAGGATTTAAAGGGATAGTAAACGAGAGAAAAAAAAATACAGGCAAATTGATAGGTACAATTAAAAAAATACTTACTGCCCTTATTCCCATCTCTCAAACCATTATGGTTTGAGAGATATAATAAAATAAAGGTCTCCATTCCCTCCCACTTTTCATGCGTCCGCTATAGTTCCTGCTTCCGGGACCAGATGGCGGCTCTTCAGGAGATAAATAACTATAATTACTTCATTGGTATGGTCTACAATGTGTGCCTGACTTGCAAGCACACATTGTAGACCATACTGATGAAGTAATTATAGTTAGATATCCCGATGACAGCGCTCCTGAAGAGCCGCCGTAAGTCGGTCGACCAGATTCTGCCTGTGACAGCTTTACAGCTCATCAGGCAGAAAGGGGAGGGAACGGAGGTCTTTATTTTCTTACATCTTGCAAACCATAACTGTTTCAGAGATAGGAATGAGGGCAGTAAGTATTTTTTTTTAATTGTACCTATCAATTTGCCTATACTTTTTTCTCGAGTTTACTATCCCTTTAACAGGTAAAACTAAAATCCTCATTATATTTATTTATATATATTATATATATATATATATATATATATATATATAAATATAAAAGAAGACTTCTGTGTGCCTGGCAAACACACCCAGGGGTGGTATTAAGGAGGAGTTACTGTTCCTATTGGGTGATTCAGTCATGCAGGGAGTTGGCCCGCCCCCCACTATCAAAGTCAGAAAAAAAACAATATGGCCGCCATTTGCTCCTACACCACAGACAAACACACATGCCCCACTCATACAGCACCAAACACACACACATGCCCCACTCACACACACAGACCACCACACACACATATGCCCCACTCACACAGCACCAAACAGACATGCTCCCACTTACACACACAGCACCACATACACACACAAAGCCAGAAATAAATATGGCTGCCACACACACAGTCACTAGGGTGACCACATTTCCCTTCTGCCATTCCGGGACGTGGTCACCCTAGTTGCCCCTTCATACCTTGAGTCCCTGGTGGTCTAGCGGCGTGGAAAGTGCTCTGTGCCTCCTCCGGCACAGAGCTGAAGCTCCCGCGCGCTGTGCTCATTAATGCAGAGCGCTGGGAGATGATGTCATCTCACAGCGCTCTGTATTACTAGAGCGCTTGCCTCCAGGTAAGCTGCATTGCCGCCCTGGATGTCAGCCTGCAAGCGGTGTGTCATATCATGGACGCCGCGAGCGGCGTCCATGATGTGACACACCGCTTGCAGGCTGACATCCAGGGCGGCTTGGCTTCATTCCGGGACACTTCATTGTCCCGGTTGAAGATGACCCGGGACGCGGGACATAGCCCTGAAATAAGGGACAGTCCCGGACGTTCCGGGACCCGTGGTCACCCTAACAGTCACTCACCCTGACTCCCAGTGGCCTCAGCAGGACCTGTAGTGCAGCACCAGGTGAACAAAATGGCACTCAAAGGGTTAAGGTAGGCCCTCTGCTGAATTACTTCTTCACTGTCATCATTTGCCATGCAAGACACAGGACAGACAGCCATCAGGTACACACTTAACCCACTGACTGCCACAGGGTTGTGTATCAAGTTTTACCCCTCAGGGAGTGTGTTCAAACCCCTCACACTGCAAGCTTGCATTTCCCTCCCACTTCTCCTCCTTCACCAGCCTATTACTAACACTTTTCAACATTTATGTTAAGCCCCGCCCACCGTTAACCCAAATTGCCCCATTGCTCTCTCCACATCAGCAGCCCATGAGGGACTCCACAAGTAAAAATTCCCAGGTATAACACATACATGCCCCACTCACACAGCACCAAACACCCATAGACACACACAAAGCCAGAAAGAAAGATGTCTGACATACAGTCACTCACCCTGACTCCCAGTGGCCTCAGCAGGACCTGCACTACAGCTACTAAAGGCTGCTACAGCACCAGGGGAACAAAATGGCACTCAGAGGGTTAAGGTAGGTCCTCATTGCTCAATTATTTCTTCACTGTTATCATTTGCCATGCAACACACAGGACAGACAGCCATCAGATTCACACTTAACCCACTGACTGCCACAGGGTTGTGTATCAAGCTTTACCCCTCAGGGAGTGTGTTCAAACCCCTCACACTGTAAGCGTGCATTTCCCTCCCACTTGTCCTCCTTCCCCAGCCTATTACTAACACTTTTTACACATTTATGTTAACCCCCGCCCCCTACTCGCGATTAAGCCCCACCCACTTTTAACCCAGATTGCCCCATTTGTCTCACCACATCAGTCCCCTCTAGGGACTACACAAATCAAAGTTCCCAGGTATTCACTTCCCACTGCTATTTATCTCTGACATGCCTCTCTATACATTAACCATTTGAGTGCCAGAGGGGTACACAACTCATGCACGCATGTGTTTCTGCTCATATATGTTGCGTGTGTGTGTACATCTCTGTTATATATGTGTGTCCATGTGTGCATCTCCAGTGTGTCTGTGTGTACATGTCTTTTGCATGTTTCTGCTGCTCACTGTGTGTATGTGCATACCTCCCAACATTTCACATGGCCAAAGAGGGACACGTTAGTTTTAGGTGATATTGTTGGGGGCGTGGCTGGTGGGCGGGCCATTACTAAGAATTTTTAGGTTATTTCATGACCTATTACTGGCGATTTATGTAACTGAATAAATGATTTAGTTCAAGACCAAAGTATTTTATTTGCACAGACTAATGTATAAACACATGTACTGAAGTTTATTGCTGTAGAGCAAAGTAGTACACACCACACAGTCAGGGCTGGTGCAAGGATTTTTGCCACCCTAGGCAAAACCTAATTTTGCCGCCCATTTCGCTCCGCCCCTTGTGTCCCACCCCTTTATACCCCGCCTACTTATACCCAACCTCTTTTCATGATTGTCCTCTCTCTGCCCCCTGGGCCAGTCTGCCCCTGGTCTGGAGATGCCTGTAAGAGATGCCCCCCACCAGCTCCAACTTGCCCCTTATCAGCTTCACTTTGGCCCACCAGCTCCACTTTGCCCCTATCAGCTCCACTTTGTCCCCCATCAACTCCAACTTGCCCCCATCAGCTCCACTTTGCCCCCCACCAGCTCCAACTTGCCCCCCACCAGCTCCACTTTGCCCCCCACCAGCTCCACTTTGCCCCCCACCAGCTCCACTTTGCCCCCCATCCATTCCAACTTGCCCCCACCTTCTCCAACTTACCACCATCAGCTCCACTTTGCCCCCCATCCGCTCTAAATTGCCACCATCAGCTCCACTTTGCCCCCATCTGCTCTAACGTGCCCCCCTCAGCTCCACTTTACCCCCAGCAGCTCCAACTTGCCACCATCAGCTCCAACTTGCCACCATCAGCTCCACTTTGCCCCCTATCCGCTCCAAATTGCCACCATCAGCTCCACTTTGCCCCCATCTGCTCTAACGTGCCCCCCTCAGCTCCACTTTACTCCCCCTCAGCTCTACTTTGCCCCCCATCCGCTCCAACTTACCCCCATCAGCTCCACTTAGCCCCCCATCCACTCCAACTTGCCCCCACCACCTCCACTATGCCCCCTCAGCTGCAACTTTCCCCTATCAGCACCAACTTACCCCCATCGGCTCCACTTTGCCCCCCAGCAGCTCCACTATACCCCCAGCAGCTCCAACTTGCCCCCATCAGCTCCACTTTGCCCCCCATCCGCTCTAACTTGCCCCCCCACCAGCTCCACTTTGCCTCCCCTTCAAGCTCCACTTTGCCCCCCCTTCAAGCTCCACTTTGACCCTCATCCGCTCCAACTTACCCCCATCAGCTCCACTTTGCCCCCTCAGCTTTCCCCTATCAGCTCCAGCTTGCCCCCATCAGCTCCACTTTGCCCCCCATCCGCTCCAACTTGCCCCCAGCAGCTCCACTATGCCCCTTCAGTTCCAACTTGCCCCCCATCACATACCTGTACCTCCCGCGCAGTCTTCTCTTCAGTAATGCAGAGCAAGGCGGGAGATCATGACTCCCAGCGCGCTCTGCATTACTAAAGATCCGACCCAATGAGGGAGCGCTGTAGCAACGCAGATCTGATTGTGTTGTGGTTCCCGGCGTGGTGTGTGCGGGCGCAGCTCTTCTCCGCTGCATGCCCGCGCCCCCAGTACGTGTGCGCCCTAGGCCGGCGCCTACCTCGCCTATAGGTGGAGCTGGCCCTGCACACAGTCTGACCTCCTAAAAAGAGGGACAGAGGGATCCGGCCCTCAAAGAGGGACACTTGGGATGTATGGTATGTGTCTGCCTGTGTGTTGCATATGTCTGTGTTTATCAGTGTGTCTGCATTTCACACATGTGCGCCCAACGGTCATAACATGACGGGCAACGCCGTCCCACATTGCTAGTATATATATATATATATATATATATAAATAAAAGTTTTGTCCTGTTTTCACCTCTGCATTTACTCTGTACTCTTGTACAGATACCCATTCTCCTCTCCATCTGCTTAGCTTTCCTACATGCTACATATTTTCCCCCCTTTTACTATATTAACCACTTCCGTGGAATACCACATTGCTTTCCTTTTTTCCTTTATGCTTACAGCCAGTTTAATGTAATACTCTCATGCCTTCAATAAAAAAATCTTTCAGATATTCCCTTTTGTCAGAGACTCCAGCTAAAGATCTCCAGTCTGACAATGACCGGCCTAAACATTTTTTTTTAAATTTAGAAAAGAAAAAAACAAAGCAAAAAAACAAAAACCAATCAGCCTTTCTACAACTAGAACCATTATGATGATCACAGGCCTTCAGGTACATCCAAATATTCTTTTCAGAAGAACAAGGCTGGGGAAGTGGACAATTTAAATGTGGTTCTGGGGTTACCAGTGAGACAAGGCTGGGCAACACACAGTGTATGTATGGTTGTATGGCTACCAGTGGGACAAGGTTGGGGGTCATAAACATAGCTGGGAACTTGACATGTTTCACCCCGAGACTCTGTATTTAGGGCATTGTCTCTGGGTGAAGCCTTAAGTTCTCCAGGTTTCAGAGAACATTTGCTACTTCTGCACAGCTTATTGGTAAAGAAAACAAAAAACAGATAACTTTGAGCTGGTGGATGCACTGGCTTCACATCCGCAGGACAGTGAGACTGTCCAATGAAACACTAGTTATCACTTGCGATATTTCATTGGACAAGTCAGCACTGCGACTGCCAATCACACAAATTGTGACAGAGGTGGAAGAGTGACGACAGCAGCGCAATATGATGTTGCTTCTTCAGCGTTGCACAAGGTCTGACTGAGGAGCGGGAGAGGCATTGAAATCGTACCTGGGAACTTTCAAACTGAGTTGATCTTGAAAATACTAAGTCTTGACGTTCCCCAAAATATAGATTATAAGCAATATGTCTTTGCTTGCTGAAAAGATTATCCAGTTAGTCCTCAAGGAACCATTATCATGTCACAACTTTGTGAGGTCACTGCTTGAACATGCACAAGACAAGCAGCACTTTTCTCCCTGCATTTCTGGTATAAATGGCACCAGTATACAGACTAAGGAAAAAGTTCATCTGTGCAAATCATGTAGCAGGTGGAACTGGACTGACTCATCCTGAGAATTTGCTCCTTCAACTCGAGATCTGGGGCAAAATCCCTGAACATTACGAGGTATGTATAAGCATCTGTAGTTCATTATATTGCTTTAGCTGCCCCTTGAAAAAATAGCTGCAGAAACTCCTGGTAGGAGAAATGAAGAGGAAAAGTGTTGAAAGGGAAGGGTGACTTTATGCTCTCTGAGTCAGACTACCGCTAGCCATTATAAATTATAGCAACATCAACAGCTGTAACTGCTCAAAATCAAATAACCCCTTAGCATACAATGACATGCCAGGAATGTCACAGATTATGGACTAAGGAAGTGTGACAGTCCTGGTACATAATGAGTGAAAGGATTGCAGTATACCGGTGATCATGCCGGGAGACTGAAACTGCAGTCCGTTTCAGATTTTCCCTTGGCGAGATTGTACATGTGATCTGTCAGAGACAGTGCCATGATGGGGAGGAAATGGTTAATTTTTCTTTTAAAACAAATTCTCTAAAAATATGTGTTTTAAAATGTGTTTAAATTACCTCGTGTAACGGAGACAACGAGCCTCTCTTCCTCAATGGAGGCAGGAAATATTTGGGAGACTTTAATGGTCAGTGATAAAGAATTGCAGACAACTACAGTCTCAAGTAGTATTAGTATCTTATGAGAAAATCTCAAAAGTCTAAAACCAGGACATACTCCTTTATGGAAAAGTCTAGTAGGGTGACATATTTATGTGACGTAGGGTCAAGGTTCACAGTTCAAATTTGTGTCAGAACCCAGACCAGGTATCATTTTAGGTGTGAATTTTAATGTAGAGTAACGGTGCCATCTATAGATTACATGGTGTTATTACTAATGCTTTGGAACCTTTTCCATAATTCATTCTAATGTCACTGCATAATGAGATGACTCTTTAACCAATCAGAGCAGATTTTGATAAGATGAATTTCATATTATAAATATGCAAGTTTAGAGAGAAAAGGGGTCTTTTCCTTTTGAGTCTTGGCTGTTTTTTTCCTCTTGGTTCCTGGCTCTTCAATTCCTGCTATAAACCTGGCTGCCTGCTAAAGAAATCCACACTTATTGGACTGGTAAAAAAAAAAATAAAAAATAAAATAAAATATATATATATATATATATATATATATATATATATATATATATTTCCTTATTTAAATTCTGCAAAATTCAGAATCAAATATTTCTTCTATATTTGAAGAAACTTAATTTTCTTATAATTTGTCTTAATTGGACTGGCCAACCATTTGGGATCAATTATAATAAGGTATATTAGCTACAGAAACTCTGAAATAAAGCAGAATTTATTATTGGTAAATTGTTATATTTTGCTATATCAGTGTAATATAGTTAAATAGCTTGGTTTATGTATTAGTTAATAAAATTCTCGGTATTTCTAGAATAATATATTGTGTTTCTTGAAAGGTTATATAACTAATATTTGATCTGGGAATTCTTTGATTTATTAACCCTTTAACTTCTATTTATCCATATATTTGAGGTGTTTCTTTGATTTCTTTGTGTATGTTTTGGTCTAAACTTTTGTACAGTAAAAAGCTTTTAAGCTCTTACTAGACAAAAGAAGCTGCCATCTTGGGTGTGGCATCCTATCTTAAGTAGATTAACCCTCGAAGTACCCTATAGGTTTTACATAGGATTGCTATAGTCATGTTTATAATATATGTTGCATGAAGTTTGGTATACTGTCTAGAAGTATATTATTGGATTGATTCTAAGTATATTCTTGGTATAATCTATGACTGACTATATTAATTGCAATTTATATGTTTTATTCAGAAGGTATGCAATATTTGAAATCAGTACATAATTCAATTATAGTGATTTCAGTCTGGGATTTTATTCCAGTTAGTCTCTAAATTTGATTATACATGGTATAAGGAAAATTGTCAGAGGACCTGGCTTCATCGTAAAGTTGACTCATCTGACAACATACCTTAAACCTCAATTAGCATAGTTTATACAGTTTCTGGGGCAGAGGTATTCATATACACTGCTGCAAACTGTATTTTATTATTGTAAGGATCAATTATCCTTTTCTATGCTGCCTAGTTCAAGTATTGTAATCTAAAACCTCTGAACATACCTATGTGTGGTTAACCCTTTAATTGCTGGTAATCCTAATGGTGATAATTGTGGTTTGGGTTACTACATATCTATTGTAATTGCTGATCACTCATTTATATCATTGTTGTTTACACTTTATATATAGTATATTGTATTTAATTAATTATATATATTTTTGCACAAATATGCAGGATTGGTTATTTTAATCAATTCTTTACTGTGAAGTAGCGTGTCAATACCTAATATAGTGTAAAGTTCTCAAAAATATTTAATATTGTCATTTATCTATGTATGTGAAGATATCCAACCTGATTGGTTCTGTTGTTTTAACCCTTTGGATACCTTCAACATAATTGGTTCGACAGATCACTCGTGTGCCGTTCAGTGAATGAAATAGCTCTGGTCCCTGTGTGTATATGTATGTATGTATATATATATATATATATATATATATATATATATATATATATATAAAATATCTTTTTTTTTTAAATATAAAGAGAGAGAGGAACACAACCCTGTCCTGAAGGTGTTAATACTGTTTTAAATGTAGTGACTTCTGCATTAAGCATCTCCTAGAGGGGGGAGTACATTGGGTTACTCAGAAGGATATTTTTTCATACTGGCACATTTCTCCTTCAAACATTTTACTCTAACATTGCTTGAAATACTAAAGAGATATGCCACAATGTGTGCCCAGCAAGGGCACACTACAGTAGTAAGAACAGGTGAATGGCACGTGCATCTCTATTTCGCAGAAAAGAGTACAGGCACGTAAAGTACACATCACCTTAACGACCAGATGACGTACTATGACCATCACGTTCCTTATACCCTTAAAGGGATAGTAATACTTCATTTTAACTTTATTTTATTTTGTAGGCATTAAAAAAACATGAAGAATGATATAAGTCTTATCTCTGAAACCTTTATGGTTTAAGAGATATTCACAAACAAAGTATCCCCCCCCTCTTCAACCAGATCAGAAGGGAGATGCCCAGGTAGACTGCAGAGAGGGACAATCTTCAATTAAGATAATGGAAAAAGCTGAAAAACTTGTCAAGGGGGGAAGGGCTTTCATTGTTTTCATACAAAGAAGATTGTCCCCTTCTGTTATCTGTACTGTCATACAACCAGACTCACATCTGAGAAGAGATTGCTTACACTAGGAAAAAGGGGCAGGAGGGGAACTTTGCTTGTGAATATCTCATAAACCATAAAGGTTTGAGAGATAAGACTTATATCATTCTTCATGTTTTTTTAATGCCTACAAAATAAAATAAAGTTAAAACGAAGTGTTACTATCCCTTTAAGGACAGGTGACTGTCATAGGACGTCACGTACATTTTACTTACAGTGCTCCACCGGGATTGCTGTAAGTAAAAATGGGGCCAAAAATTGACCACTCCAAGACTGGAGAGGTCACTCTTAGACCCCAAAAGCAGAGGGCAGTGTACCGGCACGCCGGCAAGGATCAAAGCGGTCCTTAAAGGGATATTAATATTCCTTTTTTTTTTTTTTTTTTTTTTAAAAGAGTTTTGTAAAGCTTAAAGATAAAAAACCTAAATGCCACAAATCTTATCTCTCAAACAGCTGTGGTGTGAGAGATACCATCCGCTAAAGTTCCCCTCTCACTCCTCTTCTCCTGACATCAGCTGTAAGCTGACAGCAGGAGTTTCTGGTCCGGGGACCGACAAGCGGCTCTTCAGCAGAGCCGCAATAGCGAGATTTAAATAGAATTACTTCTTTGGAATGGTCTACAAAGTGCGCCTGATTTGCAAGCACACTTTTTAGACCATTCCAAAGAAGCAATAATTTTTAAATCTTATGATCATCAGGCGGCTCTGCAGCACAGCCAAGATCACGTTAATAAAAAAAGAAATCTTTCACTGAAATGGTCTTCTACATGTGCTTGGTATGTGCTTGGTTTGCAATCACACGTAGAAGACCGTTTTAGTGAAAGTTTTTTTTTTTTTTTTTTTTATTAACGCAATCGTGGCTCTGTTGCAGAGCCGCCTGATGATCTATGACCGGATTTCCCTTCAGTCAGTTACAACGCTGACTTCAGGGAAGGGAGAGGGCAACTTTAGAAGCGATTATCTCTCAAACCATAAAGGTCTGAGAGAGGACACTGGGGGCAATACGTTTATGTTTAATAGGACTTTACTTAAAGGGATAGTAATACTTAAGTATTACTAATCCCTATAGTAAAGGCATCCCAAAAACATTACCTGTTGGTTTTCCCTGAGAACTGGAGCAGAGAGTCACTTTCTGGACCAGACATACCTCACGCTGTTGGGTCAGCACACAAACTAAATTGGCATACAATGTCATGCTGTGTTACCAAAAAGTAAAATGTTCATTTCTCAAACTATTTATACTGCATGTCTGGTGCAACATGTTTTACTTGTCTTTCCAAGAAAGTAGACATCTTTAAGTGGACCTGTCACCCTAACGGGAATGGAAGGATCAGGCTGCAGCAACCATCAAATTCCTAAAACATTGCTGAACTTTGTAATACATCTATAACCATATAGCGGTCTATCCCACTGCACTTCTACATGCTGCAATCTGATCCTGCTATCTGTGCTGGAACTGGGTTTGCACCAAGGGAACTGGCTTCCAGGCAGAAAGCACCAGGTAAGGGTCACACACAAACCAAATGTGCCACAGTGAATAAATATTCTCCAATTGTTAAACCCCTTTGATTGTCAGAGGGGTATCCAATGCATTGTGAATCAATACAATGGCTATCCCTCTGGCATTGATGGGTTTTGACTCATTGATTTGCAATGCACTGGAAGCCTCGAGCATTCAAAGCATTAAAGCCTCCATTTAAATCAGCGGGCATTTTGGGGAACTCATTTTTTTCTGCGTTGCAGTTGGCTGGCCCCAGAATTTTTCCACTTTTGACTCATTGCATATGGCCAATCAACAGAATACAAAACAAACACTGTTTCATTGTGATATGATCCCTGTAATGGCTGGTGTGTTCTATTTTAAGCAGGTGTCCCCAGGAAAAGTAAATACATGTTCTGATTAATACATTGACAAACCAGTAAATAAAGGCAATGCCTCACTATTAACCCCTTAACGACCCTTGACGGTCATAGTACGTCAAGGGTCGATTTGACTGAACGACCGATGACATACTATGACTGTCATCGAATTCCGGGCTCCCCCCGTGGCTGCACGCCGTTCGGGGAGTCTGGAATGCAACGGAGCAATAAAAAAAAAAAAATGCTCCGTTGTCATTCAGTCGCGTCCGCGTCCGGATTCCCCGGTAGTTAAGGGGTTAACAGAAAGACTCAGTATGGTGCACATAGAACGTAAGGCAGCGTACCTCATCTAACAAGTGGAGATCCTTCTCCTTGTCAGATTTAGGGTCAGGACAAAAGGAAGGCACAACAATCTCCTGATTGATGTGGAACTCAGACAACCTTAGTAAGAAATTCTTGGGAGATACGGAGAACAGCCTTTTCCTTGTGAAAAGCCAGGAAAGGCGGTCTCTGCAGGACAAGACCTGCAATTCAGCCATTCTGCGGACAGAGACCACAGCCAAAAGAAAAGCCATCTTCCACGTCAGAAGATGTAGAGGAATGGTAACCAAAGATTCAAAAGGAGGCCGCTGCAAAACTCCCAAAACCAGATTAAGGTCCCACAGGGGAGTGGGAGCCTAGAAGGCAGGGAAAGCATGAGTGACGCCCTGAAAAAAGACTTTGACATCTGGCAGCATAGCAATGCGTCTCTGGAAAAGGACAAAGTCTGGACCTTCAAGGAACTAAGGCTAAGGCCCTTGTTCACACCCTCTTGTAAAAAAAGACAAGATGGCCGGAAGAGCAAAGTCCTGTGAGGACAGATCCCTGTCCGCACACACAAAATGAAGGTAGACCAAACCCTGTAGTATGCCTTAGAAGAAACAGGCTTCCTGGCTTGGATCATGGTGGAAATCACCTCAGGAGAAAAGCCCATCCTCCTTAGGATGGGGGTTTCAACAGCCATGCCGGTAAAGCCAGACTGTCCACATCCTTCCTCCAGAGGTATCCCTGGAGAAGGAGATCCAGTCTGCGTAGCATAGGAAACGGATCCTGAGCAGACAACGCCAACAGTTCTGGAAACCAAGGTTGCCTGGTCCAATAAGGAGCAATCAGGATAACCAATGAGCTGTCCATCCGAATCTTCCGCAGCACCCTGGGGATGAGAGGAAGAGATGGAAAAATGTAGGCCAGATGAAGGGGACAAGGAATGGACAAGGCGTCCGCTGCAAATGCCAGAGGATACCCCCAGCGAAAGCAAAACATTGTAACCTTCCTGATGTCCCAGGTAGCCATCAGGTCCATCCAAGGACGCTCCCCTTTTTTGAACCAGTAGTTCAAAGAACTCAGGATGGAGCCCCTACTCCCTGGAGTCCACTATCTGGTGATTGAGAAAGTCTGCCATCAATTCTCTACGCCTGAGATGTGCATGGCGCAGATGTCAGGAACGTGTTCTTCTGCCCAGGTCAAAATAGCCTTGACATTTACCCAAGCAGAAGCACTTCTTGTGCCTCCTTGCTTGTTGATGTAAGCCCCGGCTGTGGCATTGTCTGACTGGACATGGACTGGACAGCCCTCTAGAGAGGACCAGTACACCAGAGCATGAAGAATCGCCAGGATGTTGATGCACAGGAGAGTCTCCTCCACAGTCCATCGACCTTGAACCCCCAGGTGACCCAGGAGAGCTCCCCAGCCATAAAGATGGCATCCATCACCACCAGAGTCCAGTACGGTATCACAAAGGGTCTCCCCTTCCGTAGGTTGGAGCAGTTCAACCACCATAGGAGGTCCTGTCTCACATCCTGGGGAAGAGAGGCCAAACTATCCAAGAGTTCTGGATTCCCCCTGCAGCCCGGATAGTGAACCTCTGAAGCTCTCTGGTGTGAGCCATGGATCACGGAACCACCTCCATAGTAGATATCATCTTACCCAGAAGGGAAGAGAACGTGCACACCAGGGCTGGAGGTCCACCCCAGAGCTCGGGACACCTTGGTTGTGATCTGCTGCACAGAATCCTTTGTCAGATAGACCATGCCCTGACAGGTATCAAACCGAGGAAAACCTGGTACTGAGAAGGAACTGGAGCAGACTTGTTCATGTTCAGAATCTACCGATGCTGGAGGGGGATATGGGCATAATCCTGGACCTGATGGTCCAGAAGATCCCTGGAAGGAGCCTTCAGCAGAAGGTTGTCCATGTACGGAGTTACCTGAATCCCCATGGTGTGCAGGAAGGCAATCAACACGCCTAAGACCAGTGCGAACATCTGAGGAGCAGTAGTGAGCCCAAAAGGAGAGAGCAGTGAACTGGAAGTGCCCCAGGGCGCAAGCAGATGAATCGGAACATGCAGGTACGTAGCCTGCAAATCCATAGAGGCCAGAAATTCCCCTGGACACATCGCTGTGATGACCGAGCGTAAACACTCCATTTATAGCGAGTATGGACAACAAAAGAATTGCAGTCCAGCATAGGGTGACTGCCTCCATCCTTCTTGGGGACCACAAAGAGGTTTGAATAAACACTAGTGTTGAGCGAGCGTGCTCGGCCGATGCTCGGATCGGCTCGAGCATCGCTCTGCTCGGCACATGGCGGTACTCGTCGAGTACCGCCATGTGCTCTCCCGCCATGTTCGGGTGGCGGGGATCTGTGCCGGAAGAGGCACAGATCAGAAGACGCTCCGCTGGACCACCAGGGACTGGAGGTACGGGGGCATTGCGGAGATGAAGGGGGCATTGCGGAGATGAAGGGGGACATTGTGGAAGAGGGGCATAGACTCTATGCCCCTCTTCCACAATGTCCCCCTTCATCTCCGCTATGCCCCTCTTCCACAATGTCCCCCTTCATCTCCGCTATGCCCCTCTTCCACAATGTCCCCCTTCATCTCCGCTATGCCCCTCTTCCACAATGTCCCCCTTCATCTCCTCTATGCCATAGAGGAGATGAAGGGGGACATTGTGGAAGAGGGGCATAGCGGAGATGAAGGGGGACATTGTGGAAGAGGGGCATAGCGGAGATGAAGGGGGACATTGCGGAGATGAAGGGGGCATTCAGAGATGAAGGGGGCATAGCGGAGATGAAGGGGGGCATTGACCAGGCACCCTCCCCTCATCAGAGCAGGGGGTGCCTGGTGTAATGCTCGTGTCGCCCCATTCATTTGAATGGGGCTCGGGTGCTCGGCCGAGCACTCGAGCCTCAGGGGGTGCTCGGTCAGAGCACCCGAGCACCCGAGCATCGGGGTGCTCGCTCAACACTAATAAACACCTAATCCTCTCTCTAGCGAAGTCACCAGAGTCAGGACTCCCTCGTCCAAGAGAGCCTGGACCACCCCGTTGAAAAGACTGAGCTTTTCTTGGCCCAGAGGGGATCAAGAAGGGAAGAAACTGAAGGGAGGCAGGGATACAAAGGGAAGCCTGTCACCTCCTGAAATCATATGTGATACCCACTTATCCGCAACTGAACCTCCCCAAATGTTTGAAAAATGTTGCAGGTGACCACCCACAGGGAGGTGCGGACCAGGGTTCAGCATGTCATACCGAAGAAAGTTTGGTGGAGGAGTTCTTGGACCTCCACTGCTGCCTGGGCTTGGAGTGCTGGCCTGAGACCTAGCCGGACTCTGCCTTTGCACTTCGCTTTGGTGGGGATGAAAAAGATGCTGCTACCTCGCCACACTATGGTGCTTGGGAACCCGAGGCAACAAAGTGCTCTTGCCCCCAGTGGCCTCACTGATGATGTTCTTCAGTTCAGGGCCAAAAAGAGATGTACCTTAAAAAGGGAGAGATAGGTCCACAGATCAAATCTAGCAGCAACAGAAAAGGCAAAAGTCCCCAGCCTGACAGCATCAAACAGGGCTTAAGTCAATAGTTCTGAAGCTAAAATAGACAAAAGTTCCTCCATAGGGGCACCTTTGTGGACAGCGTCAGTAAGCTGTTCAGTCCACACAGCAATGGCTCTGAGAAGCCAAACAGAAGCTAAGGTAGGCCTCAAAGAGGCACCTATGGCAGTGAAGGTAGACTTCAGGATAGCTTCAAGCTTCCTATCAGTTAAATCCTTAAGAGCTGTGGCATCCGTCAAGGCAGTGGATTTAGACAGTCTAGAAATAAGGTGGTCAACCTCAGGAGGTGTAGCCCACTGCGCCAATGCTGCATCCAAAAAGGGATACAGCTTAGAGAATCTCTTAGAGAGTGAAAGACTCTTGTCTGGAGTCTTCCACTCATCCAGAATAACTTAATCTAGAGTGGGATCAGGTGGAAACAAAGTACAGGACTTCCTGCACCTTTGAAAAATGTCAGAAGTAGGCAGTCTGTCTTCAAGGTTAACAGGAATATTTAGGGTAGTGAAAACCGCCATGATGAGACCCTGAGCTGAGGGTTCAGGGTCAGCCTCAAAAGGATCAATATAAATATGGGAAGAAGCCCCTTCCGCACACTCACCATCCTCCTCAGGGGAATCAGAGAGGTCGGCAATCACAGGGGACTTAGGGGCCACAAACCTGAACAAAGTGTGGGGGGGGGCTTCCAGGACTGAAGAACTCCCTGAAGTGAAAGAGTAAACTGTGACTTTAAATCCTTGACCCAATGTGGCTCTTGTTCATGGCTGGAGGGCCCTGGCAAGAAGTAGGGGCCACAGCGCACGAGGGGCATAAGTGACCCGAGTACTCTCTCGGAAGCCCTGCTTGGCATGAGGAACAGTAAGCAAGGGGGGGGTCAAAGACGCCCCTGAGTCCTTAGCCCCATGTCCCTTTTGATCTGCCATCTTAACAGGCGAAAAGTGTCTTGCAGTAATAAGGAACCCAAATACTGTCGCCCAGAATAATAAAAATCACCCCAGAAAGCATAAAATATACTTATCTGCAGGGCCGGATTTGCTGCCGGATTTGCCATAAGGCAGAGTAGGCATCCATGCCATTGGAATATATATATATATTATTATTATTATTTTTTTTAAAGTGGAGTGCCACGCCGCCCGCCGACGGTAGGGTCTGTGCCTCCTTCAGCACAGACCTGTAGCTGCTGAGCTATCCCGGCTCTTTAGTAATGCAGAGCGCTGGGAGATGACATCATCATGACATCATCTCCCAGCGCTCTGCATTACTAAAGAGAAGACCGCGCGGGAGCTCCAGCAGCTACAGGTCTGTGCAGAAGCACTGATCTCTCCTACCGCTGGACCACCAGGGAGGTAGGAAATGGATGGGGGGGGGGGGCAATGTGAGGCTTAATGTGGAGATGATGGGGCAATGTGAGAGCAATATGGGGATGATGGGGGCAAGTTGGAGCTGATGGGGGCAATGTGAGAGCAATATGGAGATGGGGGGTAATGTGGAGATTTGGAGCATTGTAGAGATGGCCAATGGGAGGGGCGCGCGCTTCAGATTTCTGTGCCTACAGGCTCCTGAGATGTAAATCCGGCCCTGCTTATCTGGCAGGTGAAGTTTTAACCTTAGGAGGAGAGCAAAGGAATCCAAGCCCTGTGTAGGATACTCAGCTCAGGAGAGAAAGAAAATGGTGTCTGAATTTGGTGCATATCAGAGAAAAGCCCGTGAAATGGGTGTTATGGGAACAGTAGTTTCTGTCCTGAAAGTACCCCCAAAACAGAGCCCAAATGACCCCCAAGACACTGCAAAGGTGAACCGGAATACAGGATAAGGGGAGACAAGAAGTATGAACCATCTCTCAACTCGGTGCACAAAGCGGTTGCAGAGATACGTCCCAAAGCAGCCTGTCCCTTAGAAGTCAATGGAGCATTGCGTCTTTGCGGTAAAACGTGCTCTTAAAGGCACAGAATTCCATGAAAGTGAAAAAGTAAAAAGTTCTTAAAACACATAGAGAACACATAATAGGTATTAAAGACCACATGAATCCAAAGGGATAATGAGAAAATAAGCCCCTTAACCCAAATAAACATGGCTCTCTGGAAAAATAGAAATGGGTTGCGTGATTCTCTCCCAGAGCTGCAAAGGGTCCACAACAGCACCTGATAACTGGGCAATCCTCCAGGGAAGCAAGTAATGGTAATATGCCTAATTGGGGAATTTGGACACCCCATATCTAAGAAAAAAAATAACTAAAAACTAAGCAGAACTGTTCTCAGACTTCTAACCAGGTTCTTGGAACAAATCTATCTGGGTGGGGCATAATGAGGTAGCCAGATATGGAGGAGGGGGAAGGTTCCACTCTGCACTTCTTTCAGAATTGTTCCAGCCCACTAGGAGGAGCTGTCTCCTCCCATGGTACCTGTGAGTTATATTGGACGACAGAGTAAATTAGTTTGAGATACTGAGCTTTGTTTATATGGCAGTTCACGTAGTTGAGCTAGTACCTTCCTGGAAGGAAATGGTAGTTGATAAGGCATAGTAATGTGCAGCTGCTGGTACTTCCAGGTAGGAAGTGGCAGCTGGTAATGCAGAGCTATGTGGAACTCTTGAGTCCTCCATACCTGGAGGACTTGTACTAAACGACAAATATCTTATAAACTATTGAATAAAAAATACCTAGCATAAATAAAAGAGGATTTTAGTCTTACCTGTTAAATCCTTTTCTCTTAGTCCATACAGATTACTGGTAACTTTGGGTAGGCGATTCACCCATTTAAGTAGGCAGGAACAATTCTAGAATTGATTGCAGGGGGTGGAGCCTACCTTCCCTCCTTGGCTGTAGCTAGCCAACCAGCTCCAGAAAGATTTGAGACACCAACTATTGACTAGATAGTGAAAGGGAAAGAAGACTCTTGTGAGCATGACCAAGAAGGACCCCCACAGTCTGCCACAGGAGAGCCAAGCATGGTCCCTTGACAGGGTTGGAGACCAGTAACCTGTATGGACTAAGAGAAAATGATTTAATAGATAAGACTAAAATCATCTTTTCTCTGTCATCCAATACAGGTTACTGGTAACTTTGGGATGTCCAACCATTGAGTTTCCCAGAGGCGGGGAGGGAAGGACCAGACGCAAGGCCCCCAAAGTCACCAGAGCAGATATGAACCATCAGATCAGAGATAGCCCAACAAAACAACTTACGTGTTAATGGACACTGAACAGCGATAACACCCCAAGAACTGTTACACAGCACACTGAACTAAAGCCAACAGGGCTCAAAAGTGAAGGAAGCACCAAGAACCGGAGAAGATCCTAGACAGACAAGACTGCCTCCAGGATCTTCCTCCCAAAGCTGGCATCAGCCAACGCCAGAACATCAACACAGTAGTGCTTCAAAAAGGTATGCACAGACGGCCAAGTGGCAGCCTTGCACAACTGATGAGCTGAGGCCTGATTCTTGTAAGCTTTAGAAGTCCCAATAGATCTGGTAGAATGAGCTGTAACCCGAAAAGGAACGGGCTTCTTCCTCAGCTCAAAAGCCTTACGGATAGTGGACTTGATCCAAGACGCAATAGTCACTTTGGACGCAGGTCTTACTGCCCTGGGGCCCTCAGGAATGATGAACAGCACGTCAGATTGCATAATGGACTCTCTGCAATGTACATAAAACTTAAGACAATGCACCACATCTAACAAGTGGAGATCCCTCTCGTCAGAGGTAGGTTCAGGGCAGAAAGAAGGCACCACAATCTCCTGTTTAATGTGGAACTCAGAGACCACCATCGTGAGAAACTCCTGAGAAGTGCGAAGCACCGCCTCGTCTTTGTGAAACACCAAAAAGGGTGGTTTACAAGACAGAGCATGTAACTCCACGACACGGTGAACAGACACGATCGCCAGGAGAAAGGCCATTTTCCACGTCAGCAGGCGTAGCGGAATAGTAGCCAAGGATTCAAATGGAGGGAGCTGAAGGATGCTCAAGACCAAATTAAGATGCCACTGAGGAGCGGGATTCTTAAAGACAGAGCAATGCCCTGGAAGAAAGCCTTGACATCAGGAAGAATAGCAATGCGCCTCTGAATGAAAACAGAGCAGAAGTCTGAACCTTAAGGGAACTCAAGCTTAGGCCCTTATCCACACCATACTGCAAGAAGGCCAGGACAGTAGGCAGATCAAAATCCTGAGAGAGATCCATATCAGCACACCAAGACAGGAAGGTCGACAAAACACGACGGTAGGCCTTAGAAGAAACCAGCTTGCGTGCACTAAGCATAGTAGCCACTACACCAGAAGGAAAACCCTTCTTTTTCAGTATTAAGGATTCAATTTCCAAGCTGTCAAAGCTAGATGATGAACATCCTCCTACCACGTGTAACCCTGTAGAAGAAGATCTGGAAGGCAAGGGAGCCAGAATGGCTCCACCATTGACAGATGCAGAACCTCGGGAAACCAAGCGTGCTGAGGCCAGTACGGAGCAATCAGAATGACTGCACAGCGCTCCAGTCTCAATTTCTGTAACACCCTGTGCAACATGAAAAGGGGAGGAAAGATGTAAGCCAGAGGAAATAACCAAGGAATGGACATGGCATCCCTCCAGCGAGAGCAGAACCTCGGCACCTTCCGGTTGTGTCTTCTCGCCATCAGGTTGATGTAAGGAAGACCCAACTTCTGAACAATGAGGGAGAACACCTCTGGATGCAGTTCCCACTCTCCTCTGTCCACCGTGTGTCGAGTGAGGAAGTCTGCCATGACATTGTCTACGCCAGGAATGTGTACTGCTGATATGGCAGGAACGTGTTCTTCTGCCCAGGACAAAATAGCCTTGACCTCTAACCACACAGCGAGACTTCTTGTCCCGCCCTGCTTGTTGATGTAGGCCACGGCCATGGCATTGTTGGACTGTACCTAGACTGGGCATTCTTTCAGCTGGGGAGTCCAATGACAAAGGGCATGGAATATCGCCCGAAGCCACCAAGACAAACTCAGTTCCACATGAAGATGAAGTGACACTGACTTCTTCAGAAGGTCCGGCTGACCCCTGCACACCTGGATCATGAACCTCTGGTGTTCCCTGGTGTAAGCCATGGCAAATGAGACCGCTTCTATGGTGGAGATGAATTTCCCTACTAGAGAGGATAGCTTCTTGGCTGGAAATGGATCGAGAGCCAGAACAGCAGATACTCTTTGGGTGATCTGGTGAGCCACCTTGTCCGTGAGAAACACCATGCACTGCTGCATGTCGAAGAGAAGACCCAGGAAGACCAGACACTGGGATTGGACAAGATCCGACTGGTCCATGTTGATGATCCACCCATGATGGACGAGAGCATGAATGCAGTCTTGAACCTGCTGATGAAGTTCCACAGAAGGGGCTTTCAGAAGCAGGTCGTTCATGTATGTAACTCTGATGCCGTCCCGATGGAGGATGGATACTAAAGCTCCCAGGACACGGTTGAAGACTTGAGGAGCTGTAGTCAGACCAAAGGGAAGAGCTGAAAACTGAAAGTGCCCTTGGTCGCAGGCAAATCTGAGATACTGCAGACTCTTTGGATGAATGGCGATGTTTAGATACGTCCTGATCACAAAGGAACTGAGATCTTTCAAATCCAGAATGGGACAAAAACCGTCGTCCTTCTTGGAGACCACAAAAAGGTTTGAGTAAAACCCCATACATCTGTCCTGAACTGAAACAGGCTCCAAAACATCCTTGTCCAGAAGGGTCTGGATAGCGCCATTGAACAGACGGTGTTTCTCTGCGACCTGGGGCGTATGACAGGGGAAAAAAAGCGAAAGGGAGGAAGAGAAATGAAAGGGATCCTGTACCCTTTCATCACCACCTGTAAAACCCATGGGTCCGCCACTGAAACCTCCCAGACGCTGTGGTAGTGACACAGACGGCCACCCACAGCCGAGTGGGGACCAGGATTCGGCAAGTCATGCCGAAGAAGTCTTGGAAGCCTTAGGCTTGGAGGAGACCTTGGGCTTCCATTGCTGTTTGGGCTTGGAGGAAACACGTGGAGCTGATGGAACCGCCTGGTTCGCCGGACGTGTCTCAGTCTGGTAGGGACGAAAAAAACCTGTTCCACTTGAGAGGAGTTTTCTTCCTGTGGACAAAGGGCAGAAGAGTACTTTTACACCCTGTGGCCTCACTAATCAGATCCTTAAGATCTGGCCCAAATAAGGATGTACCCTGAAAGGGTAAGGAAAGCAAGGCTTTCTTGGAAGCAGTGACAGCAGACCAGATCTTGAGCCAAAGAGCGCATCTGGCAACCATGGACATGGTAGAAACCTGTGCCACCAAACGGATGGCATCAAATAAGGCAGCAGAAACATAGTGCTTGGCCTCAGATGTTGGCAAGAAGCCTCAACATATCCGAAGAAGGAGCACCCCAACGCACAGACAGGGTGAGCCATTCAGTCCAGACCGCAATGCCCCGATTAACCCAAGCCGCAGCAAATGCTGGACGCATGGCAGTGCCAAAAATGGACTTGAGGGAAACCTCAAGCTTCACAAAATGGCTGCTGCGACGGGAGCCAATCATAAATGAGCGCACAAAGCAAGCGCTCATGGGAAATGTAGTTTTCCCAGAATAAGTACCCCAACAGTGCCTGAAGCCCCCTGAGCCCCCCAACACACTTGCAATGGTAACCGGATGATACAGCAAGGTCAGACAAGTAAAATGAGCCCTATCTGAAGTCGCTACGTTGAGCGGTTGCAGAAATATGTCCCAAACTGTACAGTCCCATAGAAGTGAATGGAGCAATGGAGTCTATGTGGTAAAGAGCACAAATTTTGTCAAAGTTAAAACTGTGAAATAAAATTACATGAAACATCACTAGAACAAGTTAGAAGACCCCAAAAACACTGAACGCAGTAGGGAAAGTGACAATAACCCCCACCTCCCTCAAAAGATGCAAACCAGCAGTTAAAGGGATAAGTTACCACATACACCTGAGCCAAAACACCCAACAGACAGAGGTAGACCCAATGAGTGCAGAAGTGTGCAATAAGAACTCCCAAGGAAAAAACCCCTGTGCGGAGGGGCACTGTGGGACATGTGAACCTGCAGCACTCAAAGGGTTGATCACCTTTCCTGCAGATCTTCTGTCTTCAGATTACCATGTATTAAGAAGAAGCCTCAGTGGGCAACTCCTGAGGAAAGAACTTGTACCCAAGATTTTCCCCTCCATGGCTTAAGGTCCACAAAAAGCACCTGGTCACTGAGCTAGCCACATCTAAGGGCATTGTCAGTTATGGTAATCCACCTAATGGTGGTATTCCATTTCTAACAGAATTTTTTTTTTTTTTATAAAACTATACCAGAACTGTTCTCTTGCCTGTGTCTTCACCAAGGAACAAATCATTCTGGAGCTGCTTGGCTAGCTGCAGCCAAGGAGGGCAAGGTAGGCTCCACCCCCAGCAATCAATTATAGATTTGTTCCTGCCTACTTAAAAGGGCGGATCGCCGACCCAGAGTTACCAGTAACCTGTATTGGACGACAGAGAAAATTTTATTTAAAATTTCACCTAAATTTTACAAAGAGACAATTCTGCTTTAACTTGTTATAGCAAAAGTAACACCTCTTATAATAAACCCTCCCCCCAACCTAATTTCAAGTATGAATAATTTCTATGAAGGTCGGTTCCCCAAACAAATCCTTAATTCGTTCTAAGTATCATAACCACAGGGGGATAGACATGATTTCTTTGATGCAAATCTCCTGCATACCACAACCCTCTAATTTAGCAACCAGATACTTCCCTGGATCATCCTCCTATCTGTGCTGAAACCAACTGTCATAATTATCTATACTAATCTGAGTTAAAACACAATGCAGTCATTTTTTTTTTTTTTTAACGTATTTACATATCTTCCAATGTGAACTCCCAAGGCAAATCCTTCCACATCATTAAAACCCTTAGTGTAAAATACCCTTGCCTTTAGTTAAGCTGAACAAAGCACCTTTCCTCTAGTCTTAAAGGGGATCTATCACCCCTATACAAGTTTGTCTAAAAAGTTTATATAGCAACTAGCTGGTATACGAATGTCATTTTTTCTTTAATTCTTTATTTGGGCCAAAATTAAACCTTTAACGATGATCCTGTGCCTTCGTTCCGGACAGACTGCAGTTACAGCTCCACTGTCTGTCGCTCTTCCTCTGCTCTCCTCCCTCGATCCAGCCTCATCCAATGACGGAGGCTTTCTGTATGTAAGCTGGAGCAATCTCTGGCCAATGAGACCAATCAAGCTTATATGCTGAAATCCTCCGTCATTGGAGGAGGCTGGATAGAGGAAGGGAGCAGAGGAAGAGTGACAGACTGCAGTTACTAGTCTCATTGGACAGAAACCAGTCCAGCTTACACACAGAAATCCTCCGTCATTGGAGGAAGCTGGATAGAGGGAGGGAGCGAGCAGAGGCAAAGTGACGGACTGCGGTACAGAACTGGTAACCTCAGTCTGTCCAGAAGGAAGGCACAGGATCATTGTTAAAGGTTTAATTTTGGCCAAACAAAGAATTAAACAAACAAAAAAAAAAAAATGGCAATAGTATACGAGCTAGTCGCTATATAAACTTACTTTAGACAAACTTGTGTAGGGGTGATAGATCCCCTTTACAGCTGTCCCAGTGTTTGTTTTATCCTCAGCTCTTTGAGCAGTTCCCCAGAGTTCCTTGTGTTGGCCTTGCATTTACTTGTAAATAGTAATCGTATCACTAGTAGACCTGCAAAAAACCAAGAGATTTTCACACTAAAACAAAGACACTTTACCGGACGTCGTTTTACTCAGAACTTGTAAACATTAAAACGGACAGAAGTTGAAGAGCTTATAACTGTGGAATAAAAGACCTCCCAGCAGTGTCAGTAGCCCTGTTTTACTCAGCAGGAAAAGCAATGCAATGACTGCAGTTTTATAATAAAGTTTACTATTCATTTTAGAATTTTTGGCAACCAATACATGTAGATTTTACTCATAGGGGCCATTAGGATTTTCTGTCCAGGTTAAGGGGAATTATTAAGGTGTGTTTGTGTTCCTTTAACAAAACAAGTTACTTAGGGAGGAATCATACAGCAGTCAGGTGTATCTAGATCATTACTGTGTGTAACAGAAGCACTTACCTAGGTAGGAGTCCATCACACAGCAGTCAGGTGTATCTATATAATTACTGTGTGTAACAGAAGCACTTACCTAGGTAGGAGTCCATCACACAGCAGTCGGGTGTATCTATATAATTACTGTGTGTAACAGAAGCACTAACCAAGGTAGGAGTCCATCACACAGCAGTCAGGTGTATCTATATAATTACTGTGTGTAACAGAAGCACTTACCTAGGTAGGAGTCCATCACACAGCAGTCAGGTGTATCTATATAATTACTGTGTGTAACAGAAGCACTTACCTAGGTAGGAGTCCATCACACAGCAGTCAGGTGTATCTATATAATTACTGTGTGTAACAGAAGCACTTACCTAGGTAGGAGTCCATCACACAGCAGTCAGGTGTATCTATATAATTACTGTGTGTAACAGAAGCACTTACCTAAGTAGGAGTCCATCACACAGCAGTCAGGTATCTATATAATTAGTGTGTGTAACAGAAGCACTTACCTAGGTAGGAGTCCATCACACAGCAGTCAGGTGTATCTATATAATTACTGTGTGTAACAGAAGCACTTACCTAGGTAGGAGTCCATCACACAGCAGTCAGGTGTATCTATATAATTACTGTGTGTAACAGAAGCACTTACCTAGGTAGGAGTCCATCACACAGCAGTCAGGTGTATCTATATAATTACTGTGTGTAACAGAAGCACTTACCTAGGTAGGAGTCCATCACACAGCAGTCAGGTGTATCTATATAATTACTGTGTGTAACAGAAGCACTTACCTAGGTAGGAGTCCATCATACAGCAGTCAGGTGTATCTATATAATTGAGGATTATCCTAGCTTTAGTGAAGAGATAATCTGAATTTTAAAAATGACAGGAGGTGAGTATTTGCTTAACTTTCTTTATTTCACATCCAATAGCAGCAAAGTAAAAAATACACAACCAATCAAAAGAAAGGAAACAATCTTCATAAGCTGTGTAACAGAGTTCCACTTCCTCTTTCTTGTAGAAAAACGGAACAGGTAAAACACAATTCTTTCAGCAGAACATTCAGAAGAGAAGGTTAGAAGAACATCTGGGCGTAGAACATGCACCCTTGGGGAACTGGAGGAAAACTGTCGAAAGCGAACCATCAGAGTATATTAAGCTGAAAGACAGTAAGGATGAGACATTGTCATAGAACCATATAATAATTTTGTGAAAACAAATTAATATAATTGAAGTAAATTTAAACATCTAGCTCCCGCTAGACGATTGATGTATTGGACCGCCGAAAAATTGTCCATGCTAAGAAGAATACAGCAATCTGACAAACCTTTGGAAAAACTGTGAATTGCCAAAGAACCAGCTATCAGTTCTAGACAATTGATGTGGAGAGAGTCTTCTGAAAGAGACCAGGTTTCTCCAGTAGAGACCCTGGAACAGGTTGCTCCCCAACCCCAAAGGCTGGCGTCGGAATTGATGACTAGATCCGGAGACATGCCGAAAATAGCACGGCCATTTCATGCCTGCATGTGTAGTAGCCACCAATTGAGTTCCGATCGAACTTCTCTGGAAAGAGGGATCATCTGGTCGTAAGAGGGATTTGTCCGTAGAAATTTGGTCTTGAGGCGTTGCATTGCCCTGTAATGAAGGGGGCCTGGAAAAATGGCCTGGATGGAACAGGATAAAAAGTCCCAGTACTCTCGCGAGTAGTCGTAAAGGGACCTCTGGAAGTCGAAGTACCCTCCGAAGTTCTTTCCTGATCGATGCAACTTTGGAAAGAGGTAGGCGAAGGTTGCAAGATACCGAGTCTCTCTCGAATCCTAGAAATAGGATGGTTTGAGATGGAATGAGAGATGATTTGACCCTGTTGATCATAAAGCCCAGGTTTTCTAACAGATGAATTGCAAATTTTGTTTGAGAAGACAATTGGAGTCTGTCTGCTCTGAACAATAAGATGTCGTCTAAGTAGGCGATGCACCGAATGCCTGATGAGCGGAGATGAGCCAGAACCGGTTTTAGGAGTTTCGTAAAGCACCAGGGGGCTGAGCTGAGACTGAAAGGAAGGCAGGTGAACTGCCAAGTTCCGTTGGCCCACAGAAATCTGAGAAAATGGCAACTCATCGGGTGAATGGATACCGAAAGGTAGGCGTCCTTTAAGTCTAGGTGAGTAAACCAATAGTTTTGTAGAAGAAGGTCCCTGAGAAGATGGATTCCCTCCATCTTGAAGTGTCTGTACCTGACGAAGGCAATTAGGGACTTCAGATTGATTACTGGCCTGTATTCTCCTGACTTTTTTGTCACGAGAAACACGTTGCTGAAGAAACCGGTAACATCTGGAGCTTTTTCTATTGCTCCTTTGTCCCGGAGAGAAATTAGTTCTTGCTGAATGAGATTTTGTTGAGTGGTCGTCTGTGGAGTAGGAACTGGCCATGTGTCTTGATGAGGAGTGGAGACGAACTCGATCCTGTAACCCTGGACAGTCTGAAGGATCCAAGTGGCAGAGGATATTGACATCCAAGTTTGGAGATACAGAGGAAGTCTGCCTGCAGAAAAGAGGGAAAAAAGGGTTTAACACAATTGGACTCACCTAAGTGATATCTTGAACGACCTCTGGCACGAAATCCTCTAACTGGTCCTGATCCTCTCTGTGGAAGGTATTGATGTTTGGATGTAGGCTGGAAGAAGGTTTGAGGAGCATTAGGTCTGGGGCCTGATGGCCAGAAACGGCTGGTGACACGGCCCCGCTGTCTCCCAGCCCTGCCAAAAACACTCTTTTGAGAGGGAGTAGTGAAAACTTTCCGCAGGGATAACTGAGCCTTGTTCAAAGAAGAAAAAATGTTAACATGCTTTTGTAAGTGCTTGAGGAAAGGTTCACCGAACAACATTCCATTAGCTGAAGGACCCAGCTCTTTATCACTTAGGTCAGCCAATTTGGGGTCAATACACAGTAATACGGCTTTCCTCCTTTCATTTGAAATTGCCACGTTAGCTTTGCCTTAGAAGGCATATGCATCGCTGAGCCAATTCCCGCACGGCGTGAGCATCTAGATAGGATTTGGTATTAATGGCTGAATCAGACAGAAATAATATTTGAGCCATGGGGCCCGTAATGTCCAACAACTTGTCTTGGGCTAACTTTAGGCCCTTCTCTATGCCCTTGCGAGGATCTCTGCTAGATTTGGCCATAAAGGTCAACATGGTCGTATCAAATTCAGGGGTCAGAGCCACCTTGTCAGGAATAATAGAGCGAGGGCATTCATTTTTTAGACGAGATCTGACCTCTATTTCCAGGGAGTGACGTAACCAAAAGTGAAGGTATTTTGACAAATGAGAAGGGGGGACCCATTCAGTGGATCTCGGATGACGGACGCTACGAGGATCAAACATGGGCTTACCCACGCAATCTAAGATTTCAGAAGTATCTGGGTTTTCAGTGTTATCCTTGGTGGAAGCAAGCTCAAAGACTTGGGAGTTAGTAGTAAACTGCTCAATAATGGGAGCAGAGTCAAACAATTTTTCCTCATCTGAAACATCAGATAGATCTGCTTGCCACATGTCTACCTCCCTATATTCTGGAGGATAATCACGGTCCTCATAGTCAGAGGATAAACCAGAAACCCCACCAACCTCTGGGGCAGAGGTCATTTTGGCTTTTTTAGCCAGGCATTTGCCTTTTTTAGGGTTCTGTCTGGACTCAGAACCTTTCCAATGACGTTTGGGGGCAAGAGTAATGTCTTGTTCAGAAGTGTCCGAATCAGGAGAATCCTCAATGTCCTGAGGAGGGGCAGGAGGCTGAGATGAAGGAGACAACTGGGGCAGGGCATCTGCCAGTGCCTGTTTTAGAGATGCTGCAACGGCAGTGTTAATGGGAGCTACCAGCTCTTCAGAATCAATGACAGATTTTTGGGAATCTTCCATTATGTAAGACAAATAAAGTGCAAAAAATAATAATAATACAATGGGGGCTCACCTCAGAAAAAATGCTGAAAACTGTATTTTTCAAGAAGAAAGAAAAAAAGTGTATGTTGGGGCTCACCCTGTGTGTCAGAAAGCGATATGGATACTGTGGCAAGAGGGGCTCACCCTCAGAAAAAATATGTGACTAGATAAACATAAGTTGCCCAAAGATGCTCAACTGATGATAGCCAGATAATAATAAAATATTTGAATATATATATATATATATATATATATATATATATATATATATATATATATATATATTTATTCATTCAATGGGGCTCACCCATGAGATATTTTTGAAGAGACAGAGCTGTTAGGAGCGTTCCATTGGAAAGTTGTGGCGACGAACATGGAGAGAGAATGCGGAAGTGAAGAAAATAAAATGGTGCCCGAAATGTTGCGAGACCAGGGGAAAAAAAATCGAGCTCCGGCAGCAGAGAAAAAACGAGAAGCAAACGCTGAGGAGAAACAGATGAAAAATAATGAAAAATTTGAGGGAATCAATGTCAGAGACAGTAATGATAAAAATGGTTATAGAAAACGGTAGAATATATGTAGATTGGAAAGGAGGGAGGGGGGAAAAAGGGGAAGGGAACTCACCGAACCCAAAAAGAAGCAGTAAAACGAAAAGAATATGGAAGGAACAATAATGCACAAGTAAGTGGTACAGAATATAGTACAAATAGATATATAATCTGTGATTAATAAACAATATAGGTAGTGACAAAAACTCTGACCTGCCTAAAGGAAGTGAGCAGCAAGAAAGAGGAAGTGGAACTCCGTTACACAGCTTATGAAGATTGTTTCCTTTCTTTTGATTGGTTGTGTATTTTTTACTTTGCTGCTATTGGAGGTGAAGTAAAGAAAGTTAAGCAAATACTCGCCTCCTGTCATGTTTTAAAATTACTGTGTGTAACAGAAGCACTTACCTAGGTAGGAGTCCATCATACAGCAGTCAGGTGTATCTATATAATTACTGTGTGTAGCAGAAGCACTTACCTAGGTAGAAGTCCATCACACAGCAGTCAGGTGTATCTGTATAATTACTGTGTGTAACAGAAGCACTTACCTAGGTAGGAGTCCATCATACAGCAGTCAGGTGTATCTATATCATTACTGTGTGTAACAGAAGCACTTACCTAGGTAGAAGTCCATCACACAGCAGTCAGGTGTATATCTATACAATTACTGTGTGTAACAGAAGGACTTACCTAGGCAGGAGTCCATCACACTGCAGTCAGGTGTATATCTATACAATTACTGTGTGTAACAGAAGCACTTACCTAGGTAGGAGTCCATCATACAGCAGTCAGGTGTATCTATATAATTACTGTGTGTAACAGAAGCACTTACCTGGGTAGGAGTCCATCATACAGCAGTCAGGTATATCTATATAATTACTGTGTGTAACAGAAGCACTTACCTAGGTAGGGGTCCATCATACAGCGGTCAGGTGTATATATATAATTACTGTGTGTAACAGAAGCAATTACCTAGGTAGAAGTCCATCATACAGCAGTCAGGTGTATCTATATAATTACTGTGTGTAACAGAAGCACTTACCTAGGTAGGAGTCCATCATACAGCAGTCAGGTGTATCTGTATAATTACTGTGTGTAACAGAAGCACTTACCTAGGTAGGGGTCCATCATACAGCGGTCAGGTGTATCTATATAATTACTGTGTGTAACAGAAGTACTTACCTAGGTAGGAGTCCATCATACAGCAGTCAGGCGTATCTATATAATTACTGTGTGTAACAGAAGCACTTACCTAGGTAGGAGTCCATCACACAGCAGTCAGGCGTATCTATATAATTACTGTGTGTAACAGAAGTACTTACCTAGGTAGGAGTCCATCATACAGCAGTCAGGCGTATCTATATAATTACTGTGTGTAACAGAAGCACTTACCTAGGTAGGAGTCCATCACACAGCAGTCAGGCGTATCTATATAATTACTGTGTGTAACAGAAGCACTTACCTAGGTAGGAGTCCATCACACAGCAGTCAGGTGTATCTATATAATTACTGTGTGTAACAGAAGCACTTAACTACTCTCTCTTGGAATCTACTGCTGGTAAGAATCTGAAAGACAAGTGAGCAGTTTGAACGCCTCAGGACTACTGAAGCCCACTGTTTGTTGTGAGGTGTGATCAGAAGCAGTTATAAACAGGCAACTGCAGTTAGAATATGAAATCTATATAAACAGATAAATGAGATTGCTGTATGGAGATCACCTACCCCACCACGTGATCACAAGTGACCAAATACCTGTTTGGGTCAAACCCAATGTGTTACTAAGCGCAAACAGGATACTTAATGTACTAAACAGAACTGTAGCATTATGGATCAAACAAACTGCACCACAGAAAAATACACATTTTGATTGATTTAAAGGGGAACTACCCCCCCCCCGCAAAATCTTTATCTTAATTAAGTCTCCATCTGGCAACTAGTTGCTTAGTAGCGCTAGTCGCCAGAATTATTACCCGATTTAAATGATTTACGACTTATTCTGAGGCGGACAGTAGCAGGAAGCACGGACATCTTGCCATAGTGACGTCAGTGCGCCTGCGCTGTCAGTCCCTTTTGGAGCCGGCCGGCCGGCGGTAATTCCCCTTTAAATTGGACTTTTAACCCACTGAAGGCTAGAGAAATCTCCAATGCATTGCGAAGTCCAATTTAAATCAAACCAGCTGGGGGGGTCTCACATACAGATTGCTAGAATCTCACAAGCAATGCGGTTTCTCCTTGAAGGTAACACACATACAAAAAGTGTTGAAAAACAGCCCAAATTCACAAAATGTTATCATCAAGTTTTCTGTTTTATTTAAGATTTTAGTTTTAATTCTGAAGACAGAGGTACATTTTCTTGGTTTAGTTTTAGAGTCAGGTTATAACCAGGTTTTATTTCAACTTATTTTTCCCCATTTTTTTAAGAAAAGAAAAAAAACTTCTTCTCCTCCCAACTTTTCAATACTGTGCGATAATTCCAGAAACTACAGGGTTAAGATTTAAAACCAGGCAAAGAAAAAGTTAATGATAATAAATGACTGAGCTCTTGCAATTAACAGGCCTCAGATCCTTTTCGATCGTATCCAAGCTGCTCTGGGTTTTGGCCTCATGAATGTATTGAAACGTGGACTCATTTGATAAACAGGGAAAGGGGGAAAAAAAAAATACCAAAGAAACATTCGGGCCTCCTTGGATTAGATACAGTTAGGCATAATCTTTTGTACCAAATTTTGCAGCGTTTTTGTTGTTAAGCAGATTGGGAATCCCGACTGGTGGGGCCCCCTACAGACTCAACACCACAAGAAGCATGACTGAATGGCAGTTCATCATCTTCCACGATTTTTTCTTTTTAAACTTGGTACTTAGGGACATATACACAGAGAGCGCAGAGCAATTGTGTGGGTCAAGCCAACAGCACCATAAGGGACAAAGGAGTTCCAGTAAATGTAAACGGGACTTTAAAGGGATAGTAATACTTCGTTTTAGCTTTATTTTATTTTGTAGGCATGAAAAAACCATGAAGAACGATATAAGTCTTATCTCTCAAACCTTTATGGTTTAAGAGATATTCACAAGCAAAGTTTCCCCTCCCGCCCCTTTTACCTAGTGTAAGCAATCTCTTCTCAGATGTGAATCTGGTTGTAAGACCAACAGATAACAGAAGGGGACAATCTTCTTTGTATGAAAACAATGAAAGCCCTGTCCCCCTTGACAAGTTTTTCCCTTATCTTAGTTGAAGATTGTCCCTCTCTGCAGTCTATCTGGGCACCTCCCTTCTGATCTGGCTGAACGGGGGGGGGGGGGGAGGGGAGGGATACCTTGCTTGTGAATATCTCTTAAACCATAAAGTTTTGAGAGATAAGACTTATATCGTTCTTCATGTTTTTTTAATGACTACAAAATAAAATAAAGATAAAACGAAGTATTACTATCCCTTTAAGCCTTTGAGTGCCAGAGGGGTACGCAACGCATTGCGAAACCCCTCTGGCACTCAAAGGGTTAAAGTGAAAGTCAAAGGTATTGGGAAGGGACTAAGTATAGGATGTTATCTGACTGCTACTGGAATCAAGCACCTGTTACTTAACCCTTTGAGTGCCAGAGGGGTACGGAACGCATTACTTTGCAATGCGTTCCGTATCCCTCTGGCACTCAAAGGGTTAAAACAGTCAATCTCTTCATTCCACGTGCAGATCTGCAGGGCTGTGAGATGTCCGCTCTATGTGGAGGTGAGGCAACATCCTGTCCATTCATGCTCCGAGCCAATAAATTTGCCTAAAATGGGCTTCGATGGAACAGACAAATCTCCCACCTACATTAACATCACCCAGTCCTGGTCGATCTTGGAGATGTGCAGGAAACAAACAGGAACACATGGCAGAGTTTTACTCTATTTGATAGCAGTCAGGTAACTTACAAAGACTCTTCAACCAACACTTTACTGCCCGTTCAACTCTTTGAGAAGGCTACAAACATTTGGAACACATTGTGTTGTATACCACTCTATTCAAGGGATTAAAAACCTCATTTAAATAAACAGAAGTCGGGCGTGGGATCTGTATTTGCTCACCAGAGTGGAGACCACTTGTCCCAGAACGGTGCCACTTTAACTTTGTGCATACGGCGTAGAGACAGAAAACCAAAACATGGCATCCAAATTCTCTTAACCCTTGATTTCCATAAGCAGTGAGTAACACATTAATCTGCAATGCATTGCACACAACTATGGCGCTCAGAATGAAAACATAAAATGAGTGATTTTCAGCTGAAAATACGGAGGCCTTTTCTTTTTTTTTTTTTTCCAGAGGTCTGCTGCTTCACACTTGCAAAGCACCAATCTGCATTAATTAAAACAAATTATAGAGAGCAAGCATTGATACCACTGCCAAATTATTAAACTGCCATCTCTACCCCTTATTGCCAGTAGGGGGAAATATATATATCTGTGTCAATCCAGCCCCCTTTGGTCCAGACGAAAAAGCATGAAATGGCACATTTGCCAGTATAAACTATGGAAATTATAACAAAAACAAATTTAATGGCATTTAAATTGAGTGGTGCTTTCTCTTAACAGAAAGAAGTGCATTACTTACTGATCAATGGTTAGATTTTTATTCCTTGTCACTATAGATTTAATTTTATTTTTCTTTATTATTCCCACTACATTCGCTAGCTACTTCTCAGAGCGCTGTTAAATCACATATGTATTAAGCTTTATTCTTTTTAGAAACAAAAAAAACACATCATGCAGCAGACCAATTGATTCAATATGGCGATTCTCCTAATGACTGGATTTTCTCTCCTTGTTTGCTCAGTAGAAGATATTCCTTTGGATTCGTAGGGCATCAGTAAGAAACCCGGTAGCTGTTTTCAGGTATTATGACGATATCAGCTCTTATCACAAAATGGCGTAATCTTGTCCACGGCCACATCTTGTACATGGCACTTCAAGCTCAGAACAAAGGGGCATATGAAGAGACAATTCGGGAGTAAACAAACTTCATCATAAAGGGGGAAACGAGAAAAAAAAAATGGGGCTGTTATCTCCACGAAGGCCAGACAAGTCTCCAACCAATTCCTTTTCAATGGGTTGGAGATGTCCCTGGCCTTCAGTGGATTACAATCTCCCTTTAAATCAACTCAAGTTTTGGTAATTTTTACATTTGTCCCCTATGGTGCAGTTGGTTTGCTTGAGAATTACGTCTCTTCAGCTTCCTGAATCTGGGCCCGTGATTCTTGAGACATAGTGGAAAGGGTTGGAGAAGAAGGATGTTATCTGTAGGGAAACACTGAGAATTGAATTTCGGACTGAAAATGGAGGAGGGAGAATTCCCAAAATTTCTAACTGTTCCTCTGATTTAATGACGGTCCAGGGCTGAGCTCTGTAGTAGATCTGCAGGTGTTTTGGTGGGGGGTCTGAAGGCTGTCTGGAAGCCGGGAGGTGGGGAGTGGAAACTGCTGGGGTTTGAAGGGGGTGGATATGGGTTCCAGTTGGCTCTGTGTAGGGGTATCTGTGTACTGAAGAGGTTATTGTGAGGATGGTGGGGGGGTAAGGAGCTGCCGGGACCGTCCATCTCTGTCAGGGCTTGCAGCGATTTTAACCAGTGTGGCGGATTGTCATCTTGAAGAGGTTCTAAACCATTCCCTGTAGATGAGGGGATGCCTGGAGAAATAAAAGTAGACATGTATTAAATAATCAAGTATTCCAGAAGTATAAAGTCAGTCCACTATACTTTTAACCCTTTGAGTGGCAGAGGGGTAAGCCTCTACCACTCAAAGGGTTAAAGAACAGAGAAGTGTGTGTGCGCCACATTGAAGTAATGTTAACAAGGGTTAAAGAGAAAGTAAACCCTTATGAGAAACACATGAGCTGTAAGACATTTACTGTTGACTAACCAGGGCGTTTTTGCTACTGGAAGATGCTTCATTCAAAAGTTATAGGAAGTATTTTTTTTATTAGAGACTGGGATATCTGGTCAAAGTAAAATTAGAGCTATTGCAGAGCGAACTGACCGCATTATCCTATGTAATAATTTGCTAAATTATTTGTCAGAAGCCGTCATACGCAGTAGAGATGGCTGCACACTTCAGTCATGCGCACTACAGACTGCCAGTGCCGCTGCGGATAACGGAGTGGGGCTCTGAATTCAGACCGTAGTCCTCGACTACGGTCTGAATTCAGAGCGCCCCGCTCTGTATCAGCCGCAGCATGGGCAGTCTCTACTGCGCATGGCTGCACCATAAAGTTTTGAGAGATAAGACATATCGTTCATGTTTTTGCCTAAAAAATAAAATAAAGCTAAAACGAAGTATTATTATCCCTTTAAATCAATGAGAATTAAGAGAATTTTTGTTTCTACCCCCAAGATGGTCGGCCATAGAATGGCTCCTCTTTCAGGGGTATATACAGCCCCCAGAGCTGATATTTTTTGGTCTTTCCAGTTGCTACTGTGGTTTGGAGAAAACAAACGCATGCTAATACAACTAGCCACAGACTCGAAACTTAACAGCACCACAATAAAAAGGACAGCTCTCAATAGACAGCAGTGTTTGTGCTGTAATAATATTAACAAGTCAGCCAGCATTGGTTTTACTCGGCAGGAAAAGGGCCTGCAATAAAACCTAATTCTAAAATCAAGAAGAGTATGAGGGACTAAATAAATATAAAGGTAATCACATATAGATGATAAACTTGTTGGGATGCTCAAGGTTTTCAGCAGGGTGATGGTGGTCGTGGAGCAATTTTTTTCTTACACACCTTCCTGTTTAGTATGAATAGGCGGTTAATGTCTACTGTATCCAAGGATCAGGTAGGGACAGTGGTGCAAGGAAAACTGCTCTCCCCAATGTATAAAAACCAGTACAAATTAAAGGGACAGTAATACTTGAAAATAAGTTTATTTTATATTGTAGCCCTTAAAAAACCATGAAAAATGATATAAGTCTTATCTCCCAAACCTTTATGGTTTGGGAGATATTCAGAAGTAAAGTTTCCCCTGGAGTGACGTCATTGCTCCACCCTTCAGATTTGGAATCCGGCCCCGGGACGGCAGTGCCTCTCCAGAAGTGCTGAGATCACCATCTTTAAAAAGAATTTCTTAATTGGAATGGTCTACAAAGTGTGCTTTCAAGCCAGGCACACTTTGTAGACCGTTCCAATTAAGTAGTTATTTTCAAAGATCGTGATCTCGGCACTGCTAAAGAGCTGCCGGTTGCTCTGTGGACCGAATTCTAAATCTGTCCACTAGATGGCAGACTTGGCTGAAACAGCCAGGAAGAGAGAACTTTACTATATTTTACATGTGAATATCTCACAAACCATAAAGGTTTGGAAGATAAGACATATCATTTTTCATGTTTTTTTAAGGGCTACAATATAAAATACAATTATTTTCAAGTATTACTATCCCTTTAATACATCAAGTTCCATCAAGAATGGCAACGAATACATAAATATGTGAACGTTCGGGGGAAATGGTAATGTGCACATATGGAATTAATGTCTATTATTCATGATACTTTTTTTTTTGTTTGTTTTCTGTACCTTTCTAAGTGCCCATAATTTTATTTTAGTGTCCCCCTCCCACCCAGTTTCCCTATGTCACTCTGACTCCCCCCTGAGCAGAAAGCCGGTCCGGGTGACCCACAATGAGGCACAATATTTTCTCAGTATAAGGAAAAACATGCCAGGGTTTTCCTTTTACCGACAGTCACGATATTTTGCTTTCATTGCAATCTGTCCAGTCAAGCGACCAGATTTCAGATCTGAGAGAAGTCAGGGTAACGTAGGGAAAAAGGGGTGGGAGGGGGACACTTTAACCCTTTGAGTGCCAGAGGGGTACGCAACGCATTGCTTTGCAATGCGTTGCATATCCCTCTGGCACTCAAAGGGTTAAAATAAAATGAAGAATACATTATGTACACTTAGAAAGGTACAGTTCGTAAAAAAAACAAAAAAACCCCACAAAAATAAAAAAATAAATGAATTACCAACCATAACTTCACATCAAGCATTACTCCCGTTAGAGTGCTTTATATAAGTTCATGCTGCATAGACTGCATTTGATCGTACTCTGAAGACCTTTTTTTAGCATCTAAGGGGTTTACTGTTCAGTGAATAAATTATTCAGTATTCAACACTGCCACTCTCATCCACAATGTGCGACTGTCCTATCACATTTATCCATTGCGGTCAGTAGGGCTGGTGAATATAGCAGGCTTGGGCCTCTCCTAACTGGTTCCAAACGGGAACTGTAACCACACTCCCAAATGCGAATTAAAAACACAGCAAAAGTTAAAATTAATGTTTTAACCGCTTGAACGCAGTACTTTGTAATGCGTTGGGAGATCAGTCTACAATCCAAAGTGGACCTGTCACCTTCAGTTCAAGTTTACATATTTGAAATCTTGTGTGTCAGGTTAGCCAGACGTCCAGCAGATGTAGTGTGTTTTGGTGATATCGATACAGAGTCAGTAAATCACAGAACTTAACCCTTTATGACCCTTAAAGGGGATGTATCACCTTTATATAACTTAGTCTAAATAGTTAGGTTATATATTGAATATCACTAAAAGTGTCACATTTTTTAAGCTTTATTTGGTGTAAATTGAAGTTATAAAGTCTGAGCTGTAGCTATCTCCGTATAGACTGTGGTTACCTGCTCTGTACCGCAGTCCGATGATGGAGGCTTCTGTCTGTAAGCTGGAGCGATCTCAATGGCTAGACATCGATCTCTGCCAAAGAGACTGCTCCAGCTTACAGACAGACGCCTGTGTCATCAGAGGAGGATGGATAGAGGGACGGGAGCAGAGGGAGAGGGACGGAAGCAGAGGGAGAGGGACGGGAGCAGAGGGAGAGGGACGGGAGCAGAGGAAGAGGGACGGGAGCAGAGGAAGAGGGACGGGAGCAGAGGAAGAGAGACGGGAGCAGAGGAAGAGAGACGGGAGCAGAGGAAGAGACGGGAGAAGAGGAAGAGGGACGGGAGCAGAGGAAGAGGAAGAGGGACGGGAGCAGAGGAAGTGGAAGAGGGACGGGAGCAGAGGAAGAGGGACGGGAGCAGAGGAAGAGGGACGGGAGCAGAGGAAGAGGGACGGAAGCAGAGGGAGAGGGACGGAAGCAGAGGGAGAGGGACGGGAGCAGAGGGACGGGAGCAGAGGGAGAGGGACGGGAGCAGAGGGAGAGGGACGGGAGCAGAGGAAGAGGAAGAGGGACGGGAGCAGAGGAAGAGGGACGGGAGCAGAGGAAGAGGAAGAGGGACGGGAGCAGAGGAAGTGGAAGAGGGACGGGAGCAGAGGAAGAGGGACGGGAGCAGAGGAAGAGGGACGGGAGCAGAGGAAGAGGGACGGGAGCAGAGGAAGAGGGACAGGGACGGGAGCAGAGGAAGAGGGACAGGGACGGAAGCAGAGGAAGAGGGACGGAAGCAGAGGAAGAGGGACGGAAGCAGAGGAAGAGGGACGGAAGCAGAGGGAGAGGGACGGGAGCAGAGGGAGAGGGACGGGAGCAGAGGGAGAGGGACGGGAGCAGAGGGAGAGGGACGGGAGCAGAGGGAGAGGGACGGAAGCAGAGGAAGAGGGACGGGAGCAGAGGAAGAGGGACGGGAGCAGAGGAAGAGGGACGGGAGCAGAGGAAGAGGGACGGAAGCAGAGGGAGAGGGACGGGAGCAGAGGGAGAGGGACGGGAGCAGAGGGAGAGGGACGGGAGCAGAGGGAGAGGGACGGGAGCAGAGGAAGAGGGACGGGAGCAGAGGAAGAGGGACGGGAGCAGAGGAAGAGGGACGAAAGCAGAGGAAGAGGGACGGGAGCAGAGGAAGAGGGACGGGAGCAGAGGAAGAGGGACGGGAGCAGAGGAAGAGGGACGGGGGACGGGAGCAGAGGAAGAGGGACGGGAGCAGAGGAAGAGGGACGGGAGCAGAGGAAGAGGGACGGGAGCAGAGGAAGAGGGACGGGAGCAGAGGAAGAGGGACGGACTGCGGTACAGAGCTGGTAACAGCAGTCTATGCGGAGGTAGCTGCAGCTCAGACTTTATAACTTCAATTTACACCAAATAAAGCTTAAATTTAAAAAAAAAGACTAAGTTATATAGAGGTGATACATCCCCTTAAAAAAAAAAAAAAATTATATATAATATTTTTTTTCTCTTTCTTTCTTAAATATGGCTCAGGAAGGCCACGGACCACATCTTGGAGATCCATGTCATTGTGTGTATCACTAATTTATGCCCATATGTTTTTTTTGAGGTTGTCTACCTGCACTAGACCCCCCCCCCCCCCCCCACACACACACACACACGCGACTCTGAAGTAGATTGTGTTACACAGTGGTGCTTATTGAACACCATTATTTAACACAATCTACTCTGAAGTCCTGCGTGTGCTTGTAACAGTTCTTGGAATTACATACTGTGCCTATGGAACAGCAGCCAGGCCGATTACTACTTTACACGTGAGCGCTCCCCATTAACCCACTCATGCTGCTCTTGACTGTAAGAAAAGACTCTTCCATATCCAACAAGGGCTCTCCTGTCATGGTAGGAAATGGGGCAAAGGAACTTCGATTCTACAAGGTTACTAGTTTACATTAATTTATCCTAATAATGCTATGCTATACGAAATTCACAATTAATAAAGCCAAATCGATTTGTTTGTGACAGATTTCTTTGAAATGATGACCTTGATTAACCCCAAAAATAATATTGCTGCAATTTGTATGCTTTATACTACAACACCATGGGAGATAAAAGCGCCAGTGAATCTCCTTGGAAATATTTATACTTGGACTCTTATCGTACTAAGCTGTTGTAAGAAGAGGCATCTGAGCAAATATATGGTCATCTAGCGCCTTCTCCAAAGAATATATTTGTATACTTCAGAGACTGTTACCAGAATTTACATCTCAAATGCCATTATATATATATATATATATATATATATATATATATATATATATATATATATCTATCTATCTCCTATATAATAATTAGCTAAATCGGGTGTAAGGCCCGACATGCGCAGTAGACACTGCTGCGCGTGGGGCAGTCATGCGCAGTACAGACTGCCCGCGCTGCGGCTGATACAGAGCTGGGTGCTCCGAAGGAGCGTCCAGCTCTGTATCAGCAGTGGCGCGGGCAGTCTCTAATGCGTGTGACTGCCCCGCGACCAGATGCCAGAGGCACTGTGGCCCGTGTAACGGGCTGTTCAACTAGTATATATATATATATATATATATATATATATATATATATATATATATATATTATTTAAAAAAAAAAACAACAACAACAAAAAAATGATTTTGGGGAAACGTACCATAGTTTACCAAGTTCAGTCCTCTAGGGCCACCAGCAGGCCAGTATGTAAGGATTTCCTGATTAAGCACAGGTGAGTTAATCAGTGGTTCACTGTGACTGACTCACCTGTGATTAATCAGGGAGCTCGTTACATCCCGGCCTGTTGGTGGCCATTGAGGACTGGACTTGGACAGCACTACCATAGGGGATGCAAAATACCGTTAACGTGCACAATAACTTCCATGGACCTTTTAACCAGACATGTTTCCAACGCACTGCATGCAACGCGTTCCCCTGTCGATTCACTACAGATATAATGGTAAGGTGCACCTGAATGGAAAGGGTTAAGGAGAAGCACACACTCAAAACTGCCCAGAGAAAGAAAATCCCACCACTAGAGTATCACAAACAAAAACTACACATGCAATAAGATTCTTGAAGCACTAAGTATATGATTTAGTTTTTAAAAAGAACCAATACGAGTCAATATGGTATAGCTATCAAGTACTTATAATACAAGGATATAATGTCAAGTATTTATTAACCCCTTACCGCCCTGGGACGTACATGTACTTCCCAAGGAGATGTCCCAGGTGGACAGAGGACGTACATACATGTCCCGGAAGTCATTTAAATAAATTTAAAAAAATGTTTGGCGGGCGTTAAGTGCCGGCCGTGTGCGCACGCGGCTGGTCACTAAGGTGTTAAACCAATAGTGGGAGTACCCTTGTTTTACTTAGGGGGATAAACCCTACAACATATTTTTTTTACATCTTAAGTATTACTGTCCCTTTAAAGCTCAAGAACAGCTAATACAGTGGAGGACTGATACACGGATAGAAGAAACATCTATTTATTATCAAACTAACATCTGAACTATATATATATATATATATATATATATATATATATATATATATATATATATAGGAGTAATTATTGTGTGGCCATCATTACCAATAGTAGTGTCATCTGCAGCGACCCTATAGATAGATATAGGCTCCTCCATTTTAGCAGCATATTGTATTTAGGTTCATTTTTATTCTTTATTTTTTTGATTATTATTGTATTATGATTTTGGGATGTATTTTTATATGTTGGATCTTATAGCTGTTTTGATTTGAACCGCACCCAGCCCATTTAGTTGGCTGCTCAGTGGTATTAACCCATTGGTGGACACATAGAGCTAAGCGCACTTCAAATATTTGGTATGGTAATTTACTTTTAGCCGTTTTGGGTCAACCGATGCACACACTTCACTCCATCTCACAAGTGTGTGAGTAGTGGTGTGTGACATCCGTATCTGTGGATCACGATCTGTGATTACCAATCTGGTGATACCGGATAAGGCTCAAGTGTGATGATCCACATTTATTTGTACAGGACGACTTTAACAGCCTGAGGAGGGGAATTGTGGATGTATTGTTTTGACCTGGTAGGTTAACAAATGGTGTGCTATTTAATATTGTAAATGTGGTGCTGTATTGTAGATAGACAGGATGCTAAAGATATATAGTTCATGTTATTTGTAATTTTAGATGAGAGCTCTTACGGTTTTAATAAATACTTGTCGTTATATCCTTGTGTCATAAGTACAAGATATCTATACCATATTGACTCATATTAGTTCTTATTTAATCCTAAATCATATGCTTAGCACTTCAAGAATCTTTTTGCATGATTTACTACAGAACTGCACCTGTTTGCTTTCTGTGTGAGGACACAAGTGTTTTCCAGCTCAAATATTAACTTAATGTGGTCAACAACTTCATTGTGAAAAATGCCCATCACAAATGCAGAGCAAAGCCTTCTTTTTAAAAGATGACCCAATCATCGTCTGTCACACTAAAACATATATTAAGAGAGAAGAACCAGTAAGAATAAGTGGGACTTACCAGGTACGTCCCGCAAAAACTGTCACTTAGTGACAGAGGACGTACCTGGTAAGTCATGGAAGTCATTCGCTAGAATGACAAACCACCCCCGTCGTTAAATGCCAGCCGCGTGTGTCCGGTCACTAAGGGGTTAACAGAAGGACTTACCTTGGTAGGAGTCATGAATATTAAAAGGATTTTAGTGTACTTGCAATTAAATCCTTTTCTCTTAGCATGTGAAACACAGGAACTATGGGGTAAAGTAAACACCAGCCAGAAGGAGACCATTCAAATGAATATAGTATCATGTAAATAATACTGAAGCTATATATGATACAAATATCACAGTACTCACACGTTCTAATAAGACCGGCTGAACTGCTCGATTTGCCGGTCTCAATAGCATACAAGGAAATATGGGTCTTGACGATCCAAAAAAGTATAAATATGAGCAGTTCGATGTACAAAAAAAAGATGCATTTAAAAATAAGTTTCTTGGTCTCCTAACCAATTCTTCAGGGGATACTACAAAGATCTGCTCTAGAAACATGGAAATTATGCAGTTGAAATAATTGACTACATCCAGTTCGGTACATCGATCTCATATTATTTTATATATATCACAGCACTCAAGGGACTTAAAAATCTATATATTTATTCGTTCAACATTTCAGTTAGATCAGGACCTTTCTCAAGAACTCACTGTGTTCTTGAGAAAGGTCCTTATTGGACCGAAACGTTGAACGAATATTTAGATTTTTAAGCCCTGTGAGTGCAAGCCTTTCGTGGTTTATATATATTACATACACACACACTTTTTTGGATCAAAAAGACCCACTTGGCCTTCTACATATTGGTCTGTTAACGGGGAGAATTTACACCATATGTTCCGCGTATGCCACCGAGACCAGCAAATGGAACGCTTGAGCCGGTCATATTAGAAGATGCGAGTACTGTGATATTTGCATTACACAAAACTATGTCCATTTCAGTGCTCTCATTCTGGTTGGTGTTCTTTTTCATGTCATGTGAAGCTATTCTTGGGAATCGGCAGAGACGAGGGATAGATCCGTTTGGATCAGAACATATGTGTGGGGCAGTTATAATACCCCCCACTAGCACAGTCACTTCCAGTCGGATATGGTAGACATTACCAAATAGGAGTACTTACCGTAAAATCTCAGGTATAATATGAACCTATGTAAAATACCCAGATGTAAATTATACCTAAGGTTTAAGGGGGAAAACAAAAGGTCCAATGTATAATACACACCTTGTTTTCCCTTCTTCTACTCACCCAAAAAAAAAAAAAAAAAAAAAAAATTAAGTAGATCCAATGCATAGACCTCTGTGCACTGAAACTACAGTAGTGCACTGCAAGGACCTCAAAAGGCACTACCATTATATTGAATTAACACAGGTCCTCACGGGGGGATACAGGAAGAGGGCTGTAAATGCAAGCACACCCCCTGCTTTGTGGATATTTCAGATACCTCCAGAGGGAGTGAGTAGAGGGAGGGGATGGTGGCAGCATATTAAGGCAGGGAAGCAGACATGTGGAGATATAGATGTATTTTTTTCTTGTGTATAATACACCCCCCCACACACTCCACATAAGGTGATAAGGGGCAAAACGGAGTATTATACGTGAGATTTCACACTATTTGTCATGGGACAGACTTTCTGCATCTATATTTACATACTAAGACGCTCACCGTATTTCTTTTTCTTGTATTTTTATGGGGTAAAGTGTCCACCTGGAGGTTTCTGTGTTCCACATTAGATGACAAATATTTAAATATATTTTTTGGACTGTATCTGCAGTTGCCTGTGTTTACTACACTCCGGGTTAATCACTAGTTGCCACTGTGCCCTCAGAGGCCTTCATCGAGAACTGCCGAAATGCTGACCTGCTGACCCTGTGTCTTTAGCTTTTAATTTTATTTCTAAATAAATATTTTTACTTTGTCACAAAATTCCTGTGCGCATCTGACCTCTGTTCTCTTGTATTCCTTCTTAACATTGTATCAGGGCTGGAAATGTCCCTTCATCTCTGATTAATAGTTTTCAAAGATTAATCAAATAATTAAAATATTAAACTGAAAATATGAGGTCATATAATAGTTTAGTATATCAAATAACCATCAGCTTCAACGCAGGAAAGTTGCATACATAACTGCGCATGTGCAAAGTTTCCAATTTTCACGATTTCTAATTGTGTCGATTTGACTTAATGATCGAACCAATAATCTCTATAATATTCTACTAATTAAATATTTGAAATGTGCAACACTAGTGACTAAATAAATGAGAAAATGCTGTTCAATACTTAACATTTGATAGACTTGTAAATTTTCCCATCTCCCCGACTGGTGGACGTCACTGATATTTTTCTAACTCAGGTATGTGTACAGTCCAGAAAATCTGAGCACTCACGGGAAGTAAAGGAACATTTTGATCCATATTTAGATTTGTATCAATACATTATATATTGATAAAGAACCAAATAAGGATAGAAACATCAATTTACGTTAAAGGAGCAGTAAACTTTTTTTTTTATGAAAACACATTTTACAGAGCATTTCCTGCTGAATAAAAGGTCACTCCAATCACTGTCAGATGTTTTATGCACAAATTATAGCAATTTAAATAATCAGGAAGTGAATTTACTATGTTTACTTCCTGATAGTTCTAACTGACAGGAAGTTTCTATCACATTCTATGGAGAACTGTATGCCACTGACTTTTCTGACTTTCCTCTCCATTAGAATCTAACAGGAAATCTAATTAGAATTTGACTACTAGAGGGCACTGCTAATGTAACCCCCCCCCCAAAACAAAACAAAACATGGGTTTAAACTGTAATAACTCTGGAAATATAAATCTCTCAGCAGTGGGAGTACCCTTATTTTACTCAATAGGAAAATCCCTACAATATATATTTTTCATAAAAAAGTTTACTGCTCCTTTAAATACTTTATTTCCGTGGTTTCTGGACTGTAAATTACCTCTTGGATGGGACTCAGGCACTGTATTATACTACAAGACAAGAAAAGAGAAGCGCCTGTAAGTGCAGATTTAACAGCTGGTTATTCTCCCGCTTTTTCACCTTCCCCTTTAGTTGGGTACTTACTATCCAGAGAGGCTAAGCCAGCCTCTGAGCTTAAAAGCATGTAACAGTAGTTAAAATCAGCCGCGTCCCATCCTTCTTAAATTTCCTCCTCCCTCATAGAGAATGGGTCACTGGATCCAGAAACACCACGGCAACTAGTACTTATTGTAAATATCTCCTTTATTGGAGATAAAAATAAAAAATATAGCGTAGACAAAAAAAAAAATAAAAATAAAATCTGCATATAAAATATACTTTATAACCCTACACGTTTCGTCCTACAGTGGACTTCATCGGTTGAAGTCCACTGTAGGATGAAACGCGTAGGGTTATATATTGTATTTTATATGCGGATTTTATGTTTTGTCTATGCTTTATTTTTTATATTTATCTCCAATAAAGGAGATATTTACAATAAGTGCTAGTTGCCATGGTATTTCCGGATCCAGTGACCCATTCTCTATGAGGGAGGAGGAAGTCTAAGAAGGACAGGATGCGGCTGATTTTAACTATTGTTACGTGCTTGTAAGCTCAGAGGCTGACAAAACGCGTAGGGTTATATATTGTATTTTATATGCAGATTTTATGTTTTGTCTACGCTTTATTTTTTATATTTATCTCCAATAAAGGAGATATTTACAGTAAGTACAATTTGCCATGGTATTTCCGGATCCAGTGACCCATTCTCTATGAGGGAGAAGGAAGTCTAAGAAGGACGGGACGCGGCTGATTTTAACGACTGTTACATGCTTTTAATGGATAGTAATACTTCATTTTAACTTTATTTTATAGGCATTAAAAAAACATGAAGAATGATATAAGTCTTATCTCTCAAACCTTTATGGTTTAAGAGATATTCACAAGCAAAGTGTCCCCCTCCCGCCCCTTTTATTGATGTAACACTTTTCAGCCAGGGCAGAAGGGAGGTACCCAGGTAGACTGCAGAGAGGGACAATCTTCAATTAAGATAAGGGAAAAACCTGAAAAGCTTGTCAAGGGGGGCAGGACTTTCATTGTTCTCATAGGAAGAAGATTGTCCCCTGCTGTTATCTTCTGGTCTATGGACTGCATTCCACATCTGAGAAGAGATGGCTTACACTAGGTAAAAAGGGCGGGAGGGGAAACTTTGCTTGTGAATATCTCATAAACCATAAAGGTTTGAGAGATAAGACTTATATCGTTCTTCATGTTTTTTTAATGCCTACAAAATAAAATAAAGTTAAAACGAAGTATTACTATCCCTTTAAGCTCAGAGGATGGCTTAGCCTCTCTGGATAGTAAGTACCCAACTAAAGGGGAAGGTGAAAAAGCAGGAGAATAACCAGCTGGTAAATCTGCTCTCGCTTTTCTTGTTTTGTATGTATATTGCTGGAGGAGTTTCTTCGCAGTGTGGGTCACGTGACCGGGTGACTGAGGAGACAGCAGCGGGCGATCTGAAGTGCAGGAGGTCTGGAGGAGTTTTTTGGTAGCTGTAGTGCTGCAGCCCTTGGGACTTATATATTGTCTTAACCTTATTTTTCCCAATGATTTAGCCTTATTCTATTTGCCACACGTAGCGCACCCTTTATTATAGAGCAGGTATTGCCAAATATAGATCTGTATTTTTCTGTATTCTGCATTCAGCTCTTGTTCAATTTTTGAATAGCACTGTATTATACTAATAAGAGTACTGGGAGCCAACTACGCGTTTTAACCCTTTGAGTGCCAGATGGAGAACGAAAAGCATTGTGGAGAATTGCGTTGCCTACCTCTCTGGACCTCAAAGGGTTAAGAGCCAGTGCAGGGGGTCCACGTATATAAATATTTGCAAAATACCCCAAAAACATAAGAGCTTACTTAGGCAAACATTTCTGTTGAAATGTAAAGTTTTTTTTTTATGAAAACCTACTTGTTATAGGACTTTTCCTGCTGAGTAAAACAAGGTCACTCCCACCGCGGTCAGTTGTTTTATTCAAACATTATAACAGTTCAAATAATCAGGTAGTGAATTTACTGTGTTTACTTCCTGATAGTTCTAACTGACAGGAAGTGACTTTACTGTGTTTACTTCCTGATAGTTCTAACTGACAGGAAGTGAATTTACTGTGAGATTACTTCCTGATGGTTCTAACTGACAGGAAGTGAGTTTACTGTGTGATTACTTCCTGATAGTTCTAACTGACAGGAAGTGAGTTTACTGTGTGATTACTTCCTGATAGTTCTGACAGGAAGTGAATTTACTGTGTGATTACTTCCTGATAGTTGTGACAGGAAGTGCCTCAGCAGTTTCTATCACATTCTATGGAGAACTGTAAGTCACTGACTTTTCTCTACATTAGAATGTAACAGAATATCTAATTGGAATTTGACCACTAGAGGGCACTGCTTATGTAACCCCCCCCCACAGGTTCAAACAGTAATAACTCTGGAAATATGCATCTCTCAGCGGTGGGAGTACCCTTATTTTACTCAGCATGAAACGCTGTGCAATATATATTTGTTCATAAGAAAAAAAAAGTTTACTGCTCCTTTAACAGTGCCATATTCTTATAAGTATATGGTCCTCTCTCCTTTGAAATCTTCTCTATAACGAATTTTTTTTTTTTTTTTTTCCCTCTTTCATATCCCTGGATGAACAATCCTCATTTGCTCAAGCGACACACTGATGCATTAAAAACAAACAATAGTTCAGACTCAACCCATAAACCCCGGTAGAACAAATGTGGAGTATAGCTTAACGGGCCTCTAAAATAATTTTCACTCCTAGTATCGGGTACCATCGCCTGAGATTAGTTACACTACCCAGTAAGAATTTCAAGACAAGAGATATCTACTGAAGAACCTTAAAATTAGAAATGCAAAATCTGAACAATGTATTGAACAGGGACAAAGGTCTGAAGCAATAACACCAATTTTCTCTGGGGTGGAAGGAACATAAGGAAGTTCGGGGAATTACAGGGCATTATGTTTGTTTGCAGATGCTGATTAAAATGATTGGTTATAGTAGATGTGGGCAATATTTAAGCTCTCTTGCTATTGTTGAACTACAACTCCCTTCAGTCTCAGCTGTCCAAAGGTCAGCTGTGGATAGTTGGAATTAAAGTCCAATAACAGCATGAGAGTTAGAAATTGCTCACCACTGATTATATTGTTGGTACTTGGCAGAAATGGTACTGACTTAATGTTGGAGATGCCACGCAAGGCACAGTGAGCGAATATTGGTTTACCTGTGATAATGGCAGGATCCATCCAGCTGCTAGGATTGTCCCAGTTCAGGCTGTTGGTAGTGGCAGTGTTGGACGTTGGTGCACTGTGGGTGGCGTTGGAGGGGGAAGAAGCATTGGGCAGCCCACCAAAGTTGATGTTTATGTTGGGTAGAAGTGCCCTTAGCCCGTCCTGCCATTCCTTCATATTTATACTCTCTATTGAATTGCTGTGATCTTGTAGGGTTTAGCAAGAACAAAAGGGAAAAAAAAGAAAGAAAAAAAAAAAAATATAAAAAAAGTTGAAGTTAGAATCTTCTGTTTAGGATGAGTTGTTTAAATCGTCATTGTTTTAACTACATGAACGTGTGATTGGCGCGCTATAAAGGATTATATTATTGAGGAGGTCTGTTCTTGTGTACCACAGTACAGCACTCTCCCACATAAGCAGCGATAATAGAACACTAATATCCTATTTATAGCTACGTTTGTCTGGAAAAATGGAAACACAAAGTCAAAAGAAACCATCAGAGAAGTGTATTGAAGTAAACCTAGTAAAAAAGAAGTTAGATTAATTTGATTATTCGTCTGTTCTCCCTGGGCCCGTGACATGAGGCGTAGGTATGGCAATGCTGAAATACAAAGCATTATGTTGGAGATGGAGAAAGATTTATTGTAGGTGTAAACTCTCAAGAGGAGTTAAAGTAAGAGGCTGAAATCCTTTACTAAAGCACCTGATTTTGCCCATGTCTCCAGTCAACCACTTTATGATTTAGTGTAATACTGAAATTAAATCCTGAAAGAAGAGATTTACTGGTAACCTGTAGGTGGTGGTTAATGTTTACCATAATTTTAATGTGGTTTATTATATGTGCAAGTTTGTGTATATTTTAATCAGCACCTGCATTGTTTTGCTCAAATCCAGAGGCAATCAGAATGACGACTACTGCTGTATAAACTATTTCACATTGTAGCTACGCATACTCCACATTTATTCTTAAAACCCAGCTTCAAGTGGCACCGACTGCTTATCAACATCCGCTAAAAAGTGAAACGTATGTACCAATGTTATCTCACATCTACTGTTCAGTGTGAGGGGGGGGGAGAAGAGAAGGAGGAGAGGTGAAGGGGGAGAGGTGAAGGGGGAGAGGTGAAGGGGGAGAGGTGAAGGGGGAGAGGTGAAGGGGGAGAGGTGAAGGGGGAGAGGTGAAGGGGGAGAGGAGAAGGGGGAGAGGAGAAGGGGTAGAAGGAGTGAAGGAGAAGGGGAGAGGAGAAGGAGAGGGGGGAGAGGAGAAGGGGTAGAAGGAGAGGGGAGAAGGGGAGGAGAGAGGAGAAGGAGAGAGGAGAAGGAGAGGGGAGAGAGGAGAAGGAGAGGGGAGAAGGAGAGGGGAGAAGGAGAGGGGAGAAGGGGAGGGGAGAAGGGGAGGGGAGAGGAGATGGAGAGAGGAGAAGGGGAGGCGAGAGGAGAAGGGGAGGCGAGATGGGGAGGAGAGGCGAGATGGGGAGAGGTGTGAAGGGGAGGCGAGATGTGATGGAGAGAGGAGAAGGGGAGGCGAGATGGGTAGGCGAGAGGAGAAGGGGAGGCGAGAGGAGATGGAGAGAGGAGAAGGGGAGGCGAGAGGAGATGGAGAGAGGAGAAGGGGAGAGGCGAGATGGGGAGGAGAGGTGAGAAGGGGAGGCGAGATTGGAAGGGGAGAGGTGAGATGGGGAGAGGTGAGAAGGGGAGAGGTGAGAAGGGGAGAGGTGAGAAGGGGAGAGGTGAGATGGGGAGAGGTGAGATGGGGAGGTGAGAGCCCATCCTACATCCAGTTCTCAATTGCACTTAGTCACTTAGTACAGGGACATCAACATTCAGACCTAAAGGGCTGCGAATAAGCCAAGACACCCCCCTGATTAAGCGCAAAGGAGTTCATCATTTACTCATTCATCTGAATGACCCACCTGTGTAGGGAAATTCTTCAGATTTTCTGCCCTTGAGGACTCAACTCTGAAACTCAGGTACCTGTGTACAGCTTTTATACATACACACACGTGTACAGCTTTTATACATACACACACGTGTACAGCTTTTATACATACACACACGTGTACAGCTTATATAGCAACATGATTAGTTTGTAACGTTACACAGGACAGTGCCACACACACACACACACACACACTCTCTCTCTCTCTGTGAACAGAAAGTCATATTGGCCCGTACATATTATGCCCTTGTTACAGATATAAAATCAATCAGCACTGAATGTCATGTCCAAAATGAAGTAGGTAGGGTGCGTGAACCTGCTTAACCCTTTAAGCTATGCACTGGACACTCCTCTGGTCTGTAGAGTAGCAGCGGGCAGTTTTTTAGGACTTGTGGTTCTATCATAAACCGTCAGGTCCTGCTCCATGGAAATGGCATCCACAGCTTACTGAAGATATTACACTGGGGCAAATGCACTAGGACAAGACTCATACAGGCCATTAGGATGTTGGGGTAATAATAACGTAAGGTGGAGGTTTTTTTTAGGTGGTATTAGTTCAACTGTAAAATACCAATAATTTGGAGTTTTATCTTACAGTTACCCCAATGTTAACTCAATAAGATAAAACACAGACGGTCCTGCAGAGCTGAGTTTTGTTAAAGGGATAGCAATATTTAAAATGGAAAAAAAATGTGTTGTAGGGTTCACCCCCCCCCCCCAGAATTATTCAAGGGTACTTCTACTGCTGAAAGGGGTTTTATTCAAAAGATTTGAATTTTTTTAGGTGCAGTATCACAGTGGCCTGAAATTGTACAAGTGGTGCTGTTGCTACACCATCCTATGGAGATTTATGGTCAAGTGACCAGAGTTGTCCGTGTCCTTATGGAGAAGACAGAGAGCCTGTCCTCTTGTTTTAAGAACAAACATTTGTTGACTTAAAGGTAGGCAGGCAATGGAATAAAGCTGTGGGGAATGCAAGCAGAGTGCCGGGTTGTATACATATCTCGGAATTTGAGCCCCTGGAGAGGGATCATATGCTGCCAGCCAGGGGGATGCCAATGACATGATGTGTGTCATAAAGGGGTGTGGCTTAATCAGCTGTGTGTCAAATTGGGTGGGAAGTGGGCAGAGCAGGGTGGGAAGGAGGAGAAGTAGGAGGAACAGGGTGGGAAGGAGGAGGAACAGGGTGGGAAGGAGGAGAAGTGGGAGGAACAGGGTGGGAAGGAGGAGAAGTGGGAGGAACAGGGTGGAAGGAGGAGAAGTGGGAGGAACAGGATGGGAAGGAGGAGAAGTGGGATGAACAGGGAGGGAATGAGAAGTGGAGAACAGGGTGGGAAGGAGGAGAAGTGGGGTGAACAGGGTGGGAAGGAGAAGAAGTGGGGTGAACAGGGTAGGAAGGAGGAGAAGTGGGGTGAACAGGGTGGGAAGGAGGAGAAGTGGGAAGGAAGCTGGTGGAACAGGGTGGGAAGGAGGAGAAGTGGGAAGGAAGCTGGTGGAACAGGGTGGGAAGGAGGAGAAGTGGGAAGGAAGCTGGTGGAACAGGGTGGGAAGGAGGAGAGGTGGGAAGGAAGCTGGTGGAACAGGGTGGGAAGGAGGAGAAGTGGGAAGGAAGCTGGTGGAACAGGGTGGGAAGGAGGAGAGGTGGGAAGGAAGCTGGTGGAACAGGGTGGGAAGGAGGAGAGGTGGGAAGGAAGCTGGTGGAACAGGGTGGGAAGGAGGAGAAGTGGGAAGGAAGTTGGTGGAACAGGGTGGGAAGGAGGAGAGGTGGGAAGGAAGCTGGTGGAACAGGGTGGGAAGGAAGCTGGTGGAACAGGGTGGGAAGGAAGCTGGTGGAACAGGGTGGGAAGGAGGAGAGGTGGGAAGGAAGCTGGTGGAACAGGGTGGGAAGGAAGCTGGTGGAACAGGGTGGGAAGGAGGAGAAGTGGGAAGGAAGCTGGTGGAACAGGGTGGGAAGGAGGAGAAGTGGGAAGGAAGCTGGTGGAAACAGGGTGGGAAGGAGGAGAGGTGGGAAGGAAGCTGGTGGAACAGGGTGGGAAGGAAGCTGGTGGAACAGGGTGGGAAGGAGGAGAAGTGGGACGGAAGCTGGTGGAACAGGGTGGGAAGGAGGAGAGGTGGGAAGGAAGCTGGTGGAACAGGGTGGGAAGGAGGAGAGGTGGGAAGGAAGCTGGTGGAACAGGGTGGGAAGGAGGAGAAGTGGGAAGGAAGCTGGTGGAACAGGGTGGGAAGGATGAAAGGTGGGAAGGAAGCTGGTGGAACAGGGTGGGAAGGAGGAGAAGTGGGAAGGAAGCTAGTGGAACAGGATGGGAAGGAGGAGAAGTGGGTGGAACAGGGCAAGGAGAAGAAAATTACTTCAGCTGGAGAATCAGTCCCAGTAGACCTGGTAAGTAAGTCTGAAAATGGGAGTCTGCAGGGCAGATGCAGAGAGTTCCCAGGTATGGGCTGTATAGCTAGTACTGGAAACACCTATTCTGGACAGAGTTCAGAGAAAAGCTACTAAAATGGTGACTGAGTCTCCACAAGGGAATCCAAGTTTTTCCAGTATAAGTGTGAGGGCCGCATTCGTTTTTCTATTGCTAAAGATGGTGAAGTGGCCAGATATTCGGAATGATCAGTTAATGTGTTTATTTATTGATCAAGTCAATGACAATACTGATATGGAAAATATATTTGACATCTGTGCGTTAAAGTATTAAATTTATGTTAAATATATGTTTAAGTGTCAGAGAGGTATCCATTACACATTGTGCTACAATGCAATAGATACCACTATGGCACTAGAAGGGTTAACAGACCTCTATTCTTTAACTCCACAGTTCTGTGAAGCATGGGGTCAGGTCTACTAGTTCATGTGCAAGTTAATGAGGTATAAAAAATATATTTTCTTAAAAATCTCATATGGGCCACACCCGGGAGTCAGACGGGACACATTTTGCCCAAGGGCCACACAATGGACACCCCTGGATTACAGGATAAAAAGGATCATTTTTAAGTATCTGTTATTGAAACCACTCACAAACTGAATCTGTCCCCCGCAGTTTATCAGGATCTGACACAGCTGAGAGCGGATCTCCCGTCCCTCTGTAATGCCCAGATGCACCGCTCCTGCCAATTGACTCGCAGCTCATTCTACGCTCATTGCAACAAGCCGGGCAGATCTCTAGCCAGGGCTCTTAAACTGAAGCAGTCGCAATCCTTCATTAGTCGCATTTGCTCCACTTCCCATACACTAGTTCATCGCACAGATTGCGGAGGCCTTTCGTACTTATTATCACTCCTTGTACAACAGAGGGGGAATCCGTTGCACCATCTCTTTTAGATGTGAATCCTGCCATTTCGGAATATCTTACTCGTTTTATGCAGACTAAGATTACTCCCAGAGCTGCTGAAACTCTGGACTCCCCTATTACCCAGGAGGAATTTCTGTCGGTCCTCCAGGCCTCCCCTCCTGGGAAGAGGTCGGGTCCGGACTGCCTTACACTGATTTACTATAAAACCTTCCAGGACATCCTCCTCCTCCTACGGTTCTTGCACACGTTCAATTCTTTGAGGCCTGGGGCCACACTCGCTTCGCACTCACTAGATGCGACTATCACAGTTATACCAAAGCAGGGTAGAGACCCTGAGCTGTGCTCCAGTTACCGTCCCATCTCTCTCTTAAACACGCTATTTACGAAAATTCTAAGCCTTCGGCAAGTTCTCCCCCATCTGGTTCATACGGACCAGGTGGGATTTGTCCCAGGTCGCGAGGCTAGGGACAACACCGTGAAGGTGGTCAACTTAATACACACCGTTAGATCTCGGGGGATCCCTGCACTGTTTTTGTCCACGGATGTAGAGAAAGCCTTCAACAGGGTGAGCTGGCCTGTTTTAGGTCACGTCCTGAGACACATCGGCCTGGGTACACAGATGTTTCACTGGATCACCTCTTTATATCACTTTCCTGTAGCCTGTGTACGAGTAAATGGGGTTTTATTGGGATCGTTCACCCTGTCGAATGGTACTAGACAGGGATGTCCACTGTCACCCCTCCTTTTTGTTTTGGCCCTCGAGCCTCTTCTCAATGCCGTTAGTCTCAATCCATCGATTCATGGTATTGCAGTTTCAGATCACCCTTATAAGGTGTCAGCTTTTGCAGATGATCTGCTGTTTACCCTTACCCAACCCTTGATATCTTTACCTAACTTGTTACGTGAGCTTGCAGCATATGGAGACCTTTCCCACTTCAAAATCAACATGGACAAATCAGTGGCCCTTAATGTCTCCTTAGATCCTTGACTTAGAGATCTTCTCCAGGTGAGGTTTCCATTCTGATAGGCCCCTGATCGGGTAAAATATTTAGGCGTATTTCTTACCTCCAACCCGGCTTCCTTGTTTGAAGCTAACTATATCCCTCTCCATGAATCGCTGAAGGCCAACCTGGACGGATGGGCAATGCTCCATCTTTCTTGGTTTTGTCAGTTGACAATGATCAAGATGGATATCCTACCACGTTACTTGTATATCCTTCACACCCTCCCTATCTATGTTCCCAGGTCCTTTTTTCGGTCTGTTCAACAGCTATTGCTGAGTTTTGTCTGGCGTTCTGGGGGTCGGAGACTGGGGTACTCCTGTCTCATCCGACGTAGAGAGTTAAGGGGTGTGGGTTTCCCGGAAACATACCACAAAGCGGTTATCCTCGCTAGAGTGGTGGAGTGGACTACACAGTCGGAGAAGCAGTGGGTACAGGTTGAACAGGCTTCTCTGGCGGTACCTTCTCCTGTGGCTGCTTGGGTGGCAGGTGGCCCCCCTAGTCTCTGTACGGACAGCACCCATCCTACTATCCCACATACTCAAATTGTGGGGGCAACTTTCTTCAATGCCGGGATTGATTCAAAGACCTTCTTTATGGCTATCTCTTACACATAGCCCTGATTTCCTGCCTGGATTCTACGGCGGTCCCTTGACCAAGTTACTCCCAGACACGGCTCGCTACCACAGGCTGTGTGATGTAGCTGGTAATACTCGACCTGTCTGGCTTAAACCTTTTCTGGAGATTTTGGGGGATAGGCCTTGTCATCCCTCCCTCCATTACTTCTATAATCAGCTGCATCACTTCCTGGGCTCTCTCCCTACGGTTCCCTCGCAATATGATACGCGTACCCCCCTGGAGGACCTACGTCTCTTTGAGGATCCGCCGGGCAGACTAGTCTCGACTCTACAAAAGCTTTTGCTCTCTACTACCCAAGCCACTAAACCCCATTTCATTAGGAGCTGGGAAACTGATTGCAACGTGGAGCTACCGGACACGCAGTGGACTAAAATGGTCCTGATGGCGCATAAATGTTCCCGGTCTGCATACATCCAGGAAAACACTTACAAAATTATGACTAGATGGCACAGTGTCCCCGCCCTACTCCATGAATGTTTCCCCTCAGTACCGAACAGATGCTGGAGATGTAAATCGCATGTTGGGGACTACCTACATATTTGGTGGTCCTGCCCTAGAGTGCAACCCTTTTGGACAGCTGTCGTAGACACTATTCGTGAAGTAGCTGATCCCATGATTTCTAGAGATCCTTTAACGATTCTTCTACACCACACTCCTCATCCTGCTCATAAATATATACACTCACAGTGCACCTGCTGAACTCAGCCAAGGTGGTGATTACCAAGCATTGGAAGCGTCCCTATGCTCCCTCGTTTCAGGACTGGATCGCCTCTGTCAAGGCCGTGCGCTCCACGGAGGACCTGCTTTATGCAGCAGAGGGTCGGAGTCAGATACAAGCTACCAGATGGTTCCATTGGTCTGAATTTCTGGAAAGTGACACCTTCCGACTGCGACTAGAGTGTTGACTGAAGTGGCCGTACTTTACTTCACAGGGGCCGTGACCGGTTGGGCGCCCCTCCCCCCCGTTTTATTCTCTGCTCTCTCTCTCCCTTATTGTGCTTTCCTTTCTTTTTTTGCATGCCTTCCTTCCAAATCTTCCTGCTGCTCTCCACTGTCACTTAATGTGACCTGACTCCGGTGAGTCGGGTGACCTTATCCATCATGGGCCCACACTTCTACTGTGTCTGACTGTGCTCCCTCCTGTTGGCTCGGAGCCGGTTCTCTTTTTTACCTTGGTACCAGGCCCCGCACTCGTTACAATGGGAGACATTGGGGTCAGGATGACAGCTTGCTGCATGTGTTCTATATATTGTACTGATAAAAGTTGTTCTTTATTTCTGTATTCGATAATTTCTTTGAAAACTAATAAAAGATATTAAAAAAAAATGATCAGGTTTACAGGATGCACGCCCCTGGTGTACAGGATAACAATCATCAGGACAGACAGAACGGGCGATGGTCCGGGCATGTCTTGGAATTCTGTGATGGCAGCGAGAATACACGCCGGTCTGCCATCCCAGAATTCATTGCAGAGAGGAAAAAAAAACAAAAACCTCTGTGGCCCTTAATGTCTGCTCAATAAGGGGCTAAGGACTGCGCGGGTCCAGGGTTGGGGAGCACTGAAGGACCAGGACACTGCCACTCCCCCCTTTTACCGTAAATGTGATCACATGCAATCACAAACTTCTGTGACGTGTCAGGACCGTCACTCTTAGCAACATCTGCACACCTGCGCTGTCCATCCCGGTCTTCTCTAGGAGGCACTGCATGGTACCTTAAAGGGATAGTATTACTTCAAAAATACTATCCCTCATATTGTAGCCCTTAATAAACTGAGTTAAATGACACCAGCGGCATCTCTCAGACCTTTATGGTGTAAGAGATAGCCGCTTTCACAGTTTCCTCTCCCCTGCTGTCAGCGTTCTGCTGCCAGCAGGGGAATCCGGTCCCGGGACAGGCGGAGGCTCTTAAACAGAGCCGATATCTCGTTATGGAAGGAAAAATGATTCACTGAAACAGTCTTATACGTGTGCTTGGTTACCAAGCACGCGTAGAAGACTGTTTCAATGAATCATATTTCCTTCCATAACGAAATATCGGCTCTGCTGAAGAGCCTCCGCTTGATTCAGAGACAGGATTCTCCTGCTGGCAGCAGAACGCTGACAGCAGGGGAGAGGAAACTTTGAAAGCGGCTATCTCTTACACCATAAAGGTCTGAGAGATGCCGCTGGTGTCATTTAACTCAGTTTATTAAGGGCTACAATATGAGGGATAGTATTTTTGAAGTAATACTATCCCTTTAAGGTACCAGAAGGGACTGACGGCTCAGGTGGCTCTAAAACAAGAAGCCTGGCCATCAGTCTTAGAAAAAGAAGGATTTCTTCAGATCGTGGTATTTGCGCTTGATAATAGCGATGTTAAGCAGCTAATCTCCATGTGCCTTATTATTGTGCGGGGACTTTATATAGGGTTCTGGTTCCACTTTAACTTCCGGACAGGCACGATGAGCCCCTAAGGGGTTAAAGGAATCCAAACATGTATAGCTTGGAGGGGAAAAGAGAGAGGACAATTGATAGAAATATTCAAAAGCAAAGGGATTCAAACAAAGTAGAGGAGGGAAGAACATTTTAAAAACATCAAAAATGTTAGGACAAGAGACCATAGTCTAAAACTAGAGGGACAGATGTTTTAGTTTACTGAGAGGGTGGTAGACACGTGGAACAGACTACCAGCAGAAGTGATAGGTAATTTAAAGGGATAGTAATACTTGAAAATAAGTTTATTTTATATTGTAGCCCTTAAAAAAACATGAAAAATTATATAAGTCTTATCTCCCAAACCTTTATGGTTTGGGAGATATTCAGAAGTAAAGTTTCCCCTGGAGTGATGTCATTGCTCCACCCTTCAGATTTGGAATCCGGTCCCCGGACCGGCTGTGCCTCTCCAGAAATACTGAGATCATGATCTTTAAAAAGAATCTTAATTGGAATGGTCTACACAGTGTGCTTTCAAGCCAGGCACACTTTGTAGATAGTTCCTATTAAGTAGTTCTTTTCAAAGATCATGATCTCGGCACTGCTAAAGAGCTGCCGGTTGCTCTGTGGACAGAATTCCAAATCTGTCCACTAGATGGCAGACTTGGCTGAAACAGACAGGAAAAGAGAACTTTACTATATTTTACATGTGAATATCTCCCAAACTATAAAGGTTTGGGAGATAAGACTTATATCATTTTTTATGTTTTTTTTAAGGGCTACAATATGAAATAAAATTATTTTCAAATATTACTATCCCTTTAAGCATGCATGGGATAGACATTAGGGTACCATGAACAGACTAGAGTTCGACTGGTTCTTATTTTTGCTAAAATTCAATGTTATCTCTGTTATGCACCTGGATTCATATTACTAATTTTCAGGTTACCTTGACATTTTACAACAAAAGATCAACATTTTATTCTTATTTAACCCCTTAAGAACCATTGACGTACCTGGACCGTCACACTGGTCCGGCACTTAAAGGGATAGTAATACTTCGTTTTAACTTTATTTTATTTTGTAGGCATTAAAAAAACCATGAAGAACGATATAAGTCTTATCTCTGAAACCTTTATGGTTTAAGAGATATTCACAAACAAAGTATCCCCCCCCTGTTCAACCAGATCAGAAGGGAGATGCCCAGGTAGACTGCAGAGAGGGACAATCTTCAATTAAGATAATGGAAAAAACCTGAAAAACTTGTCAAGGGGGGAAGGGCTTTCATTGTTTTCATAGGAAGAAGATTGTCCCCTGCTGTTATCTGTCCTGTCATACAACCAGACTCACATCTGAGAAGAGATGACTTACACTAGGAAAAAGGGACGGGAGGGGGAACTTTGCTTGTGAATATCTCATAAACCATAAAGGTTTGAGAGATAAGACTTATATCATTCTTCATGTTTTTTTAATGCCTACAAAATAAAATAAAGTTAAAACGAAGTATTACTATCCCTTTAAGGACCAGTGACTGTCCTGGTACGTCACATACTTTTACTCACAGTGCTCCTGCTGGAGAAGTGCAGTAATACCGGGAACTGAAGTTGATCGCTCCAAGACTGGAGTGATCTCTCTCAGTCCATTGTTCGGCGTGCCGGCACACGTGATCAGTCAAGTGGGGCAGCACGCCGAACTTCCCTATCTGGTCCTTAAATGACCACACACGCTGGGACCGCTGGTCCTTAAGGGGTTAAAGTGATGGTACACTTACTTTTGAACAATATATATTCTGAGATGTGCTAAAGTCTCTGCATCCACTGGTAGTCTACAATGTATCTCGGTTCAATGAGAGCCAAGCTGGGTCAGGAATTACATTTCAAAGATAACATTTATGCAGGATAGCGAGGACTGAGCGCACATTATGACGCATATGACTAATCAGAGAGCTGCATCCCTCCATTGTTTTCTCTGCTATGGGTATAGTGGCCCTAACAGAGAGCTTATTGTCAAGGGGCACAAAGTTGTATTGAGGGTAGGGGGGGAGAGGAGATTAAAAAAAGTACTGCTCCTTCAAATTTTTAATGAAAACTTGTATGTTATGTTATAGAGCTTTTTCTGCTGAGTAAAACAAGGGGATTAACTTACTGCTATCAGTTGTTTTATTCAACATTTATAACGGTTAAAATAATCAGGAAGTGAATTTACTGTGTGGTTACTTCCTGATAGAAACTGTTGAGTCACTTCCTGTCAGAATTATCACATAAAATGGAGAACTGTAAGTCACTGACTTTCCTCTTCATTAGAATGTAACAGAATAACTAATTAGAATTTAACCACTAGAAGGCACTGCTAATGTAAAAAACAAACACAATTAAAACGGAAACAATTCTGGAACTATGCATCTCTCAGCAAGGGAATACACTTATTTTACTCAACAGAAAACATCTTACAATATACATTTTTTTCAAATTAAAAAAAAATGTACTGCTCCTTTAAATAAAACGTATAAGCAAAATATGTAGAGTCAAAAATTAAGTATACTTCCAGTGGAATTCTAGCGGTCTCAAATGCACTGTGACTGAATGCACTGGAGATCTAACATTCAATGGTTTAACCCTTTGAGTGTTAGAAGGGTGTTCAATCACAATGGCCACCGTCCAGATCTTCCTAAATACAACTTCCTACGTCTAGTAACCAGGAATATAGCACGTTACCACTGGGTGCACCTGGTGGCTGAAACATCTGCCCATCACAGCACCTTAATGGGAAGAATACACCATGTATTTGGCTACAGTGCATGGAGACAGTCACCTGTGTGCACTGAGCCTTATTTGTACATTTCATTATGAAAGCCACAAGACAGTAACGTTACACATCAAAAACAATGTTGAAAGGAAGGACTACATAGATATTTTTTTTTCAAACTTAATCAAGCTTAGGTGGTTAACCTTTTGAGTGCCGGAGAGGTGCTGCAATGCATATTCAATTCTGAGTTGCAGTTCAAGAGTAACTGAATGATAAAGTATCCCCCTCCCGCCCCTTATACTGATGTAACACTGCTCAGCCGGAGCAGCAAGACTGTCCAGATGGATCACAGAGAGGGACAATCTTCAGTGATCATAAGGAAAAACCTGTCAATGGGGGCAGGGTTTTCCTTATGATCACAGTAAGAAGATTGTCCCTTGCTGTGACCTGTCCGGTCAAGTGACCAGATTCCACATCTGAGGGGAGGTGTCTTACACTAGGTAAAAGGGGCGGGAGGGGGATACTTTATCATTCAATTACTCTTGTACTACAACACTGACAGTACTGAAATAGCAATTCATGGCCCAAATACTACGAAGATTAATTGGAGCTTCTCTTATTTTGAATCATTACTATAACTGTAACCCCTTTGATTGCCAGTGGGGTATGCAATGCATTGCTTTGCATTGCACAGCCCTCTAGCTCTCAAAGGGTTAGTATGAAAACATGGTTCAACGCGGACAGTGAAGCAAATATCTTAAACAGGATATAAATTAATATAAATTAATATATGTCCCTTCCAGCTGCTGCCAGACTACAACTGACATCAATTGCCTCCAGCCATTGGATGGAGGGGGTTGATGAGAGTTGTAGTCTGGAAGCAGCTGGAATGGCCCCACACTGCCCGTGCCTGATCTAGGACACTCCGTGTTGTTTTTCAGCAGGTTGATTAACATCGGCCTATATGTATAAAAGCAAATTGGAGTCATTCTGGAGCAAACCAACTCCACTACAGGGGACAAATAAAAAAATCCTAAATTTCCAAGCACTTTAATAGAGCTTTTTAACCCCATGATTGCTGTAGTGGTCTCCCATAAGACCTTTCCAGCATGCAATGGGTTAAAAGTCCAATTTTACAGGAACTTTTAGTGTCCCCTATGGTAGTGTGGGTTTGCTACAGAATAACTCCAGATTTTATATATATATGGGCCAAGGGGCCTTACCCACCAAGCTAGACAGAAGCAGTTCTGGAGAGAACCATGTGCACAATAGGGGAGAAATGAAAATCCTGCAGAAACCCGATGACTTAAATGCGGATTAAGATCCTGAATCCCAGATTCTTCCCAACACACTGCAAAGTGATGGACACCTCACTAGGATTCAAAGGATTTCATTCCCATTTATATGAATGGGAATTTTCATTTCCCTACTGCTACAGTGCAGTTGGTTTGACCAGAATTGCTCCTCTTCAGCTTAAAGAGATAGTAACATTAGCAATAAAGTAGATTGCAGAGTCTTCTTTATAGTAAAGAAGACTTTGTTTATTTAATTTGTTTATTTATTTACTTTTCTGTAGTTCAAAAGATATTAAATGTAGAAATATTCCCCTCCTGGCCGCCTCCCACGGAATCTTCAGTCTGGTCCCGGGACCGGAGGGGCGCAGCGAGGGACAAACTTCAATAAATATAAAGAAAACCCTGCCCTCCCTTGACCGAGGTCAGGATTTTCCTTTGCTTACTGAAGATTGTCCCTCGCTGCGCCCGTCCGGGCAAGACAGAGATGCAGCAGTGATGTTGCCAGAAGGGACGGGGATCATTCAACAGAAAAGCAAGTTGCTAAACATAGTGCAATATGTTACCTTTACTATAAAGAAGACTGCGATCTACTTTATTGCTAACATTACTATCCCTTTAATAGGAAAGGTTGGATGTTTTCACTTCATTATAACACAACTATGTAAGATGTAGCAGTAGGGGAGGAGTGAAAAGACCCCCCACCACCACCTAGTGAAAACAGAACAGGCAATATTACCAACATTTAACCCTTTGAGTGCCAGAGGGGTACACAATGCATTGTTTATATACATCCTATATAATAATTCGCTAAAACGTGTGTAACGCCGCATCATGCACAGTAGACACTGCTGCGCGTGCTGCAGTCATGCGCAGTAGAGACTGCCCGCGCTGCGGCTGATATAGAGCTGGATGCTCTGTATCAGCCGCAGCGCGGGCAGTCTCTACTGCGCATGACTGCCCCGCGACTGGGTGGCAGTGGCACTGTGGCCCGTGTAATGGGCTCTTCAACTAGTAACTCAATAATGCAACATACTATACATATGATAGCAAGTTGTATTTTAGCAGTACTGTTAATTTGAAGCAGAACTTTCATGTAATAGCCAGTCACCATGCAATCATTAAACGCATGGCAATAGCTTCAAAATAGATGTCTTATCATTAAAAATACTTGTGTCTAAAGGAATCGTCCCGTTTGGAGACCGGAACCCAGGCTACAGCGAAGACATCTCGTCTGTGTGCCTGCACCATCAGTCCCGGTCTCCATTGAGTAGACTGCAGTGTACCATAAGGTTACCGGAAGGGACTGACAGCGCAGGCCACAGACCGCACTAACCTGCCCGTCAGTCCCGAAATGGGAAATATTACTTCAGACACAGCTATTTTTTAACTGTAAGACAACTATTTTCAAGCTAGCATGGCGACTTGGTATTACATGAAAGTTCTGCTTTAATTCAGTATTTGTCAGATATTGTGCCCTGGCAGATATAATTAGTTTTAAATGAAAATTAAACCAAAAGAAATCAAACACAATAACCCCTTAGACACGAGATTCGTCTCTAATACATTCAGCTATGTCTGAATATCAATATGAACCAGGAATCTAAGACTGAGCCATTACACAATATACTGGATAATTGCTCATTACAAAAGAAATGTAACTGATAAAATAACTGTGCACACTGTGACACATTCTAGTCTTCCGCACTGGCAGGATAAGAAATGCACACTGTCCGACAACCAAGCCATGTGCCACTAGAAGTCACAGAACCAGGCATACACCATCTGACATCCTAGCCTTGTTCCACCAGCATTCACAGAACCTGAGATACACCATCTGACACTCCACCAGTATTCACAGAACCTGACATATACCATCTGACATCCCAGACTTGTTCCACTGGTAGTCACAGAACCTGACATACACCATCTGACACTCCACCAGTATTCACAGAACCAGGCATACACCATCTGACACTCCACCAGTATTCACAGAACCAGGCATACACCATCTGACATCCCAGACTTGTTCCACTGGTAGTCACAGAACCTGACATACACCATCTGACACTCCACCAGTATTCACAGAACCAGGCATACACCATCTGACATTCCACCAGTATTCACAGAACCTGACGTACACCATCTGACATCCCAGACTTGTTCCACTGGTAGTCACAGAACCTGACATACACCATCTGACACTCCACCAGTATTCACAGAACCAGGCATACACCATCTGACACTCCGCCAGCATTCACAGAACCTGACATATACCATCTGACATCCCAGACTTGTTCCACTGGTAGTCACAGAACCTGACATACACCATCTGCCACTCCACCAGTATTCACAGAACCAGGCATACACCATCTGACATTCCACCAGTATTCACAGAACCTGACGTACACCATCTGACACTCCACCAGTATTCACAGAACCTGACGTACACCATCTGACACTCCACCAGTATTCACAGAACCAGGCATACACCATCTGACATTCCACCAGTATTCACAGAACCTGACATATACCATCTGACATCCCAGCCTTGTTCCACTAGGAGTCACAGAACCAGATATACACCATCTGACACTCCACCAGCATTCACAGAACCAGACATACACCATCTGACACTCTGGCAGCATTCACAGAACCTGACATACAACATCTGACATCCCAGCCTTGCTCCACTAGGAGTCACAGAACCAGGCATACACCATCTGACACTTCACCAGTATTCACAGAACCAGACATACACCTGACACACTGGAATTAGATCACTGGTAGCCTCAGAACCAGGCATACACAATCTTAACAACCTAGCCTTGTTTCACTGCCCACTGGTAGTCACTGAGCCATATGTTCACCGCATGACAGTCCATCCTTGTCCCACTGGTAGTCACAGAGCCACACATTCATTGTGAAACGCCAGCCTTGATCCTCTGTCCACAGGAAGTAACAGAACCACACATTCTGATACTTCAGCCTTGTTCCGCTTCCCACTGGTAGTCTTAGAACCACACAGCCACTATCAGACATCCAAGTCTTGTTCCACTGGTAGTCACAGACACATGGACTGTCTGACACCCCAGCCTTGTTCCACAGTCATCTAGTTTTCATACATACATACAAACACACATGCACTGCCGGACATAGCAGCCTTGTTTCTTGATTCACTGGCAGTCACAGAACCATTCATACACTGTTTGACACTCCAGCGTTGTCTCAATGGTAGTCGCAGAACCACACGTATACTGACCCGCCACCCTTATTCCACTGGAAGTCACAGAACGTCACATACACTGCCTGACATCCCAGTCCACTTCAGACATCCACAGTGACTTACATTGTCCTTACCCCACCAGATGTATCACTCATTTCCAAGTACTTTCCCAATTGCTTAATTAATTCCATCAATGATCTTTGACTCATTTGTCTTCTGGAAGACTCAATACATACAAGCCTAAGTGACTTTGCGCACACTGCTCCCCACATGTGGAACTACCACACATCATTAGTCTTCAATTCATTTGTTCAAAATCTGCTTAAAAACTCCCCTTTTCAGGTCTTCATATGATCAGACATAAATATGACCTCAACACTGTAAGCTCTTCTAGGCAAGAACCTCACTACCCCTTGTTTTTGCCTCTCACAATCATTAGGCTGCTGTTTTAAATGCATTGATACACAATTGTACAGGGCTTTGGAATATGCTGGCACTCAAATAAGCTACAACTACTACTAATTAATAATCTGTTCTGGGTATCCCCTTGTACTTCATCAGGGTTAACGGAGATTACACAAAATGGATTTCAGAGTCCATGTTTTCAAATACAACTGATTTCAGCTAAGGGTTACAAACTAAAGAATTAGATCACTAGTATGTGCATATCCCTGATACGGCTACTGAACACAGTACTTATGGAAGCATTGGGAATTACTGTTACATCTACAGCAGCCATAGGACTATGTTTTTAAACAGCAGCCCAGGCTATAATCCAGGCTACAGGGAACGTAATGAAGTTTTACAGACGGACAGTTGAGTGATTATCTGCATACACCAGGGGCTGTTAATTGTTGGACCTCCTGCTGTTTGGGACCAAAACTCCCACCATCCCCAACCAAAAGGATTATACTTTGGAGCCAGGTAGATTTTTTTTAGAGCCATCTAGGAGTTAACCCTTTGAGTGCAAGAGGGGTAAGGAATGCATTGCTTTACAATGCATTCCGTACCCCTCTGGCAGTCAAAGGGTTAAGGAGCCAGCGAGGTGTGGGTATATATAGAAAAAATATCAAGAATATTCACAAGTCAGAGGGAAAAAACAAGTTACTGATCCATCTAATGTTTAAAAATAGATAAGAACATCATTCTGGATAGTGACAGACTGGTAGAAATGTACAGCTGTGTATATAGTTCTATATGAATCCACCCACAATTTAGAAGCCAAAGAAAAATGTTAGCAGTCTTAGGTTCAAGGTTCTGGGATTTTCCTATGTTTTTTATGTTTATTAAAATAAATAAATAAATGAATAATTATGCTTAAAAACAAACAAACTGAAGACTGTGGTTAGTGCAGTTTTCTGTCCCTCCTAACCCTTGACTGTAAATCAAATGATACAAAAGGGACATACTTTTTTTTGGTTAAAACAGCAGCTACAGAATATGAAACAATTTTTGTCTAATGTAGTGAAATGGTTTACAAAACCAAACAAAAAAACCCCAATACTTTTCACCTGACACATATTGCACCTCAGGGGTATGGATTACATGATGTAGGTTAGGGGGGCAGCCAACGTTGGTGGCCCAGTACCACTACAGTGAGTGTTTGAGGACATTCCTGCTTGATTTCAGGTGGCTCAATTAACCCCTTAATGAAAGGGGGGAGTTTTCCATTATAGCGAATGACTTCCTGGACTTACCAGGTAAGTCGTCTGTCACTAAGGGGTTAAACAGAATGAGTCACTGATCCAACTGAAAACATGCAGTATTAGCAGTCTACCCCTGTTGTAGGGGGTATATTGACTGCAGAGACTGTGCTCCACAATCTACATATTGAGTACAGTTTTGAGCAAGGAATTTTTATTAACCCTTTAAGGAACAGAGAGGTGTGCAATGCATTGTGAAGTAATATGTCGCACACCTTTTCTGGTCCTTAAAGGGTTATCTTATCTTTATTCGGGGGGGGGGGGGGGGGGTGCAGACATATGTACACCAGTCGGAAATAGCATCGCCACTCCCCTCCCCTCTAAAGCTTGGGGGAAGCGACTGGCAATCTTTATGTGCCCCTCAAACTCCCAAATAAACAATGTGCCAAGTCAGGGGTGTCCAAGTTCAGTCCTCAGGGGCCGCCAACAGGCCAGGATGTAAGGATTTCACTGATTAATCACAGGTGAGTTAGTCACAATGAATGATCCACTTATTAACTCACCTGTGATTAATAAAGGAAATCCTTACATCTCGTCCTGTTGGTGGCGCTGGAGGACTGAACTTGGACAGCTCTGTGCCAAGTGATCACATGATCTCCTGACACATGCACTACAAGAAGGGGACCTCACTCTTTCAAACGAGGGTAGGTTGGACCATTAGTGGCTCCAGAGAAATACTGTAGAGGACCTGAGGCTTAGTTTGGGGGGGATAAAAAGTCCCCCACATGCCTCCCCAGTGCCAATGAAGTAATTGAAAACATTTTGTGACATCTCTCTTGACTTCATCGGAGATGAATGGATTAACTCTTTAAGTACCAAAGGGGCAAGCAACACATTGCAGAGCAGTGCATACACCTCTGACACTCAAGGGTTAAATAGAAAATAAACACTCACTGGAAATCATTCACTTTGGTGATTTTACTGCTGGAAAAAACAATGGTACTCCAACTGCTGGGGAATGCTTTGTTTAAAAGATATTATTCATTCAAAAGTATTTTCTTTTGGAGCATTTTAATGTAACTGTCTTTAAGATTCGAGGGGAGATGCTCTAATGTGTGATAAAGAGGAGATACCTTCTCCAGTGATATCCCTTCTCCAGTTCCTATGTTATTCTATGGAGACTATGCATGAAGATCCAAAGTTGGAGAAATCTTAGTGCATTGGCTCTATACAATAACATAGGAACTGGAGAAATCCTCTCTACTTTATCACCTCTTTATCACCGCTTAGTGAATCTCCCCCAGTTATCACTGTTGCTATATATTGGACAGGTTCATATCTAAGCAGATGACAGCAATAAAAACCAGAGACAACTGGTCACATAAAAGATTATGCTCTCAAACAAAGCAATTCTGTACTGTGATAACTAGTGAGTGAGGCATTCCCCAGCACCATCGCTTTGTATTACTCAGGAGGAAAAGCACAAAATATATTTCCTTAATCAGTTTTTACACACACATTAATAGATTACAATCACTCTGGTTACCATCACAAGTTGTGCATTGATTGTCCTAGACACAGAGGAGGGAGATAACTAGGGACTGGATCTGTTCCTGGAGCGAACCCTGACATCTCCTAATATCGCCCGCTTCTCCGGGATTTGAGCAGACTATTCGAATGGCCACTATGAACCAACTCTATTAGAAATGGTTCCTAAGAACATTCCAGTGGGAAGAATGGTGTGCTTTCCTCCTTGTTATATCCTTACTAAATACAGACTGACCCTTTGAGTGCCAGATGGGTACAAAATGCACTGAAAAGGTCAATTTGTGGACCAAATACACTCAAAATGTATTCATAGATGGAAATAGATTTTAAGACCAGAATAAGGTAAGTGGGAGTTACAAGGATATTTTAGTGTTTCTTCAACCCATTGCCAGGAAAACCTGCAGCCCTTCAGCTTAGTGGCCCATCTTAGATGAGCTGCCCAGCATTCAGAGGGGACTATCTATGCAAGGATGCACTGGGGTATCAGATGACTCTTATCCCTGACCAGTTTTAACTGCTCTTTATCTTTCATTGTAGCCTAAAGATGAACATTTATCCAGCTGCTGTTTGACTGTAACACACCCCTCATACTCATACAGCAGACAACAGGAGGGAATCGGGTTGCCTCCACTCTAGTACAAATGATAATTATTTTTTCATTTGTTTTTTCCGTCAGACAGAAAACGCAATGAAACAGAAGGAAGAACTTGCTCTGCAGTGATAGATACACTCAGACACCTTGGTACAATGTCCACCTACCCCCTAGAGCAAGCCAAACACACTTTTGTCACCTAGATCCAATGGCCAATTTGCTGTTACCCAAACAGCCCGCAGGTGCTTGTGCTGCACAGTTCATTCAGCCCCTCCGTCTGCTGGAGAGAGCCAAAGGCTGGATGGGGACAATGGGAGTTGTAGACTCAAACAGATGGAGGACAAAAGGCCGCTTCCCCCTGCTTTATACAGTCTTTAGACTGAATGTGTGGGAGAGACCAACACAATTAGAGAAAACCTGCCAATTTAAGTAAAAACTGCCTGCCTGTTATGTTAGCAAAAAGACCAGAATACACATAGTTTAGGAGATACTAACTCTTAATTCTGAAATACGTGAGACATTCTCAGTGCTATACATTAAGTGATGGTCTGTGCTGCACTTAGAGCGTAACTGGCATAAATTAGCAGATGTTGCAGCACTAAGAGCTCACTTATCAGTATCTCCTAAACTATGTATCTACTGGTCTTTTAGCAAACAATTTTATATATACGTAGAAGACTTGTGTGTGCCTGGGCACTAAGGGGGACGTATTCAAATCTCCTCTATACGGACGCCCCCCACAGGTCCATTTATGGGGGCGTGATTTTCACAAGGGTGAAAACCTCTGCAAGGAATTGAGGGGGCCTTCTCTACACACACACACACACACACACACACACACACACACACACACACACACACACACGCGCACACTCAGGCACACTCAGGCACACTCAGGCACGCGCACACACACTATATGCCAAAGCCCCCTGCCCAGTCCTGTGAAAAGGGCTGCAAAGGCCCAGTGGGTCCCCAAACTGCACAGTGTGCCCAACTGTACGATCAACGCTGTGCACCACAGCTAGTAATTATATAATATCATTATCTTTTTTTTAACCTTTTGCATACCAAATATGTATCCAATGCATGGGATTCCTCCCTGGCATTCAAAGGGTTAATGAGATTTTCAAATAAGAAAACCTGAATTCCTGGTGACAAGTCCACTTTTCAAGCCAGTAGGAAACAGGGCCTCTATGTGCACATTCTGGAATAACCCAAATAAATAGGAAAGAAATAAAAATCCTCACCGATATAAATGGAGCTTGTAACCGCGTGAATTCTAGAGAGGACCCCCAACTCGCTGCTTCTCATCGCACTGAAAACCTCTCTAGAATTAATGGGGCTACAGGCCCTATATACTAATAATAACTAGTATTTATGTAACACCTTTCTCCCAGTGGGACTCAAAGCGCTTTTAGCGCACGCTCTCGGAATTAACCGAATCGGCAGCTGAAATAATAGATATTATTACCCAATCAATGGTACTCATTTTATCAACCTCGGAAGGATGTAGGGCCGAGTTGACCCTGCTGGGAATCGAACCGGCAACCTTCAGGTTTGAATAGGCTCTATAGCCAGGGACTTTAGCACTGAGCTATCCCACCAGCTTATACATATCACACAAGGAACTGTGGCAATTGTATTTGTTCCTAATGGTACAGTTGGTTTGCACTAGAACAGCTGCAGTTCCCCTCTGAATGTAAGCCCGAAATGGTCTTAGTAAGATGACGCTATCTTGACTTGCCTGTTACCTCATGCATGTCATCCTGTACACAGGAGTTCCTCTACAAACAATGTACGAATTGGCGCAGGTCCACTGAGAAACCTACCTGCTATAGTAATCCCTCCCAGGCCTGTGCTGTGCTGAGCAGGATGTGACAAGTCCAAGAAATTACTGTTTGAGGTTGGATTTGCTGTGTGGTTTAAGTGCATGATGTTATTGCGTGGAAAGCCAATCCATGGATACCGGGCTGCCTGGCCAGGAAAACTGAACGAATTATAAACTGCCCTGTGTTGGAACGGTGGGAACCTCTGTGGCAAGACTGGAAAGGTGCTACCAATGGAATTGGCATTGGGGGCTGCTGTGGGATGGAGGAAGCCAGAGCCTGGCCCTTTGGCAGTAGTGTGAGGAGAAGGGTTTTGAAGAGATGTGGGTGAGAGGGAGGGTTGGTCTTGGACAGAGAGTTCCTTTTCAATCAAGTCTGCTAAGGCTTTGCGGGTGATATCAAAGGGGTCAAAACCCAAGTCGTCCTCTTGTTGTTTAGAAGAGCCAAACCCAAATGCAGCTTGCCAGTCCGTAGAGGAGGAGACCGGGATTGTTTCTGGGTAGGAGAGAGAATAAAAGGAAAACAAATTAATTTTTGGATTTCTTTCTTGAGGGCTAGTCATTTTTTTCCCCATATTAAAATAATCAACACCTCAGCAATGCATTTTTAGTGTTTTAATATCATAAATCCTATATAATAAAAGGTCAGAAATTCTGTCATGATGCAGTCATGCGCAGTGTATCGACTGCCCACGTTCGGCCAGTCTCTACTGCGCATGATTGCGTCACGTGAGTGAGGCAATGGCAGTACGCGGGGCAGGTATGGGTAATGTTAACCCTTTGAGTGCCAGAGAGGCAAAGCGTTGCGCACCCTTCTGGCACTCAAACAGTTAAGAGGCCAGCCCTGTTCTGCGTCCTGCCGTTACCTCACTGCTCCACGGTCCATGCACACGGGCTTTTACAATAGTAACAATAAGTTAGAAAGCTTTACAGTTAATGAGAGAAATTCTCCATAGGGAGTAATGAAACTGTACCACAGGGGGGAAAAAAAACTACCACCAATTTGACCATTTTAGTGCCAGCGGGATACGTAATGCAATGCAATGCAATCAAATGAAACGGGGCTACTAGCCTCGAATAGTTAGTAGGACTCCTGCCATTACTTAACCCTATGAGTGCCAGAGTGGTATTCAAAGCATTGCGAAGTAATGCTTTGGGTTCCCCACTGGCACTCAAAGGGTTATCTATGCATTGGGAACATCTATCATTCACCCAAATTACATTACTTGGAATTTGCAGAATTTTATTCATCCCATGGTAAAGTGGCTTTGCTCCAGAACTGCGTCCCTTTATGTTGATGAACAAGGCCCTTAGACTCCAATAGAACATCTGTTTGAACACTAAATAAAGGACCCATTCATTCTTTATGTGGGACCCAAGGACCCCATTGGCATAAAGGACCGTGCGAGTCCCAGATGGGATAATAGTATCTAAACTGTCAGACAAGAGAAAAACATTTCTGTATAGCAGAGGGGTATCTCAAATTAAATAATGTGCCAAAGAACTATTTTTTTTTTGGTTGTGGGGAAAAAACAAACCTAAAAACCCTTGCTAATCCAGCCAGGGCCGGATTTACATCTCAGGAGCCTGTAGGCACAGAAATCTGAAGCGCCCCCCCCCCCATACCTCCCAAGTGTCCCTCTTTAGGAGGGACAGTCCCTCTTTTAGACACAAATCCCTCTGTCCCTCTTTCCCACCCTGATGTCCCTCTTTTTAGAAGATCAGATTGTTGGATGTGTATATAAATGTATCACATTGCTCATTATTGTTTGTTTAAATGTCAGTATATGTGTTTATAATTTAGTCTGTGTAAATAAAATACTTTGGTCTTGTTATAAGTTATTTATAGGTTACACAAGGAGGTGTCAAGAGGTCATGAAATAGCCTAAAAATTCCCGGTAATGCCCCACCCACCAGCCACACCCCCAGCCACACCCCCTAAAACACAAGTGTCCCTCTTTGGCAAATTGAAATGTTGGGAGGTATGCCCCCCCCATTGGCCATCTCCACTGGACACCTCCACAATGCTCCAAATCTCCACATTACCCCCCATATCCATATTGTCCTCACATTGCCCTTATCAGCTCCAACTTGCCCTCAAATTACCACCATCAGCTCCAACTTGCCCTCAAATTACCACCATCAGCTCCAACTTGCAGCATGTAGGGTAAATGAAAATATTTTAAAAAAAATAAATTAAAAAAAAAAAAAATTGATTCCAATGACAGGCGCCCCTCTGTGGAGTGCGCCTGTAGGCAGATGCCTACTCTGCCTTATGGCAAATCCGGCCCTGAATACAGCTCCTAATGCCACTCTCTTAAAGCAGACATATTACTTTAATAACAGTTTTATCTATTAACTAAAAATGAAAAGTTTCATCTCCCCTAAGCTCTACTGCCGACTGTTAATAAAGAAAAAAAAAGAAAACACCTTTCAACTTTCCAAGTTCTCCGCCCCCCGTGGGAGCTTCCATATTCAAATAATTTGTATGAGTATTCTTATCAAATGTTTGTATTCTCTGATGGAAACGGAGAGGTGATTTGGTGGAAATGTAATTCATTATGCAGCTTTATCTGACCAAGTCAGAGAACAAAGCTCTGCTGAGATGCAATTCCCCCCAATACCAAGTCAAAAATCTCTAAAGCTATTAATCTAACGGGAGAACAAAAAAAAACACAAGTTACAGGCAGTTTATATAGAGTCATTAAAAGCTGGGTAGGTATCAGATCCATTTTAATTTACACATCATTCTTACGTATATTCTAGGCATTTCTGCACCAACTATAACTTTATGACGATCGTACTCCTGTAGTAGATTTACAGTGACGGTGCCTACAGGAATGGGGATACATATGTACAGACTTATGAATGACACTCAAACACATTCTTTTGTTGAAAGGCAGCCATCCAGGTACAATTTATTAAACCTTTGAGTGCCCCTCTGGCACTCAAAGGGTTAAAAATAACTTTATTCACTTAATATAAAAAAGAAAATCGAAGAAAGGGAAATAAATAAATAAAAAAACAAAAAAAACAAAAAGACCCCCAACATGAACGAACTGAGTAGACTTAGTGCTCTTATGGTCACAAAAGAGGAAAAGGGGGACTTTTTTTTTTTTTTTTAGATGTCCCTCTTAAAGGGACAGCAAGATCCCATAAAAAATGCTTATCGTTTTGTAGAGGTTGACAAAACTAAATATATGTCACAAATCCTCTCTCTCAAACCGCTATGGTTTGAGAGATATTTGGATTCAAAGTTCCCCCCTCCCTCCCCTTCTCCTGATATCAGCTGTAAAGCTGACAGCAGGAGATCCGTGTGGGCCAACACGAGGCGGCTCTTCAGCAGAGCGGAAATAGCCCGATTTAAAACAAACTACTTCCTTGGAACGGTCTACAAAGTGTGTTTGCAATCCAGGCACACGTTGTAGACCTTTCCAATGAAGTAATTATTTTCCAATAACGCGATTTCGGCTCTGATGAAGAGTCGCCGGTTGGTCTCCGGACTGGGATCTCTTGCTATCAGCTACAGCTCTGACATAAGAAAAGGGGAGGGAGGGGGAAACTTTCAGTGCAAATATCTCTCAAACCACAGCGATCTGAGAGATAGGAATTGTGGGATATAGTTTAATTTTTTAAGCACTACAAAACTCTAAGCATTTTTTATGGTACACACGTACGTGCACACAAGCACGCTTCAGAAAAAGAACAACTTGTTTACCACGTTCTCTGCAGGGGTTTATATGGCTTTGTTTGAACGAATATTTAGGAATGAGAATGCGGAAGATAAGAATTTTCAGTATTGGAGGAATATTTATGGCCAATATAGACCACAGCAGATAAAGTGTTAAGAATTTTCAGTATTGGAGGAATATTTATGGCCAATATAGACCACAGCAGATAAAGTGTTTAAAGTGGAACGATCACGTCACAAAATGTTTAGCTTAACTAAGTCCCCTTCTGGCGACTAGCTGCTTAGTAGCGCTAGTCGCCAGAATTATTACCTGATTTAATAGATATATGCTTTATTCCCCAGCTGTCAGTAGCACGGAGAGCGGACATCTTGCCAGAATGATGTCTGCGTTGTCAGTCCCAGCCGGGTCTAGGAGGCATTGCTAGGAGCCGTCCGGCTGGGACTGACAGCACAGGTGCGCGGACGTCATTCTGGCAAGATATCCGGGCTCTGTGCTACTGACAGCTGGGGAATAAAGCATATATCTATTAAATCAGGTAATAATTCTGGCGACTAGCACTACTGACATGGTAGTTCTGCTTTAATACATTGTTCTTTATCTATATCCACTGCATATAAAATGGTAGGTACGATTTCTATCCCTATTTCAAGAGGGGCTTATAAACACACACTTTACCTTTTTGGAACTACAAGGGCACTTAGTGTATATAGGGAAATGTTATTTATTTATTTATTTTTTTTAACCTGTTGAATGCTAGAGAGCCAAGCATTGCAATGAAAAGCTCTAGTATTCAAAGGGTTAAAGATATAGTAATGTTTCACAAAAACAGCAGCTCCAATTAATCTTCATAGTATTTGAGCCATAAAGAGTGTTATTTCATTACTGTGAGCATTGTAGTACAAGAGTAATTGAATGATAAAGTATCCTCCTCCCGCCCCTTTTACCTAGTGTAAGTCACCTCCCCTCAGATGTGGAATCCAGTTCATAGACCAGACAACTCACATCAAGGGTCAATATTCTTACTGTGAGAACAAAGTAAGCCCTGCCCCCCTTGACAAGTTTTTCAGCTTTTTCCCTTATCTTAATTGAAGATTGTCCCTCTCTGCAATCTACCTGGGCACCTCCCTTCTGATCTGGCTGAGCAGTGTTACATCAGTAAAAGGGGCGGGAGGGGATACTTTGTCATTCAATTACTCTTGAACTACAACTCTGACAGTATTGAAATAACACTCTCCAAAGTCCATATACTATGATGATTAATTAGAGCTGCTTTTATCATGAAACATTACTATCCCTTTAATGGACCAATTTAAATGAATGAAAAGTTTGTTATCTAAGTGCAATGCATTTGTTCCGCAGTTGTTTGAGGGGTTCTTAGAATATCAGCTTCAATGTGACTCTCTAATTACCTGATGTGAAGAGGCTCTGTGGTTCGGGGGCCGTGGGCCATTCGTTGGAGGTCTGTGGGGAGCTGGGGAAAGCAGGGAGTCCACTGGGGATAGGATTTGGGTGCCGGAAATTGTCCGAGAACAGAGACTGTGATTCTGTCATTGTGTCCTCGAAGGGAGATCGGGCACTGTGATTGGTGGAGCTGATGGGGACGACTGGATTTGGTTTGGATAAACCTGGGGGTGGTGACGGTGTGTCGCTTGTTAATATCTGGAAGGTGGAAAAATGAAAATCAAGTTACCAGCAGTCGGATTAACCCCTTAAGGACCAGAGGAGTGTCCAATTTGCTTTGCAATGCGTTGGACACACCACTGATCCATAAGGGGTTTAATGAACAGAAACGCAGAAGTACAATTTGTTGTTCAATGATAGCGAGCAGTTCATGATATTCTTAAATGCATATATGTAAAAGATTTCATGTTGTGGCCCCAGCTTAACCCTTTAAGGACCAATTGCGTTAAGGATCGGTGACGCTCCTGGCGCTTCATGAAATTTCACAATCACGGTGCGCCTACAAGGCATGCTGTGATCACCCGGCAGGCTGAACAAACAACCCCCTTCCCTAAAAAACAATCATCACAGGCCTTTCCCTGCTGAATAAAACAAGGGAGATATCACTTTTCGGTAGGGCTTCATTCAAAAATTATTACAAATCAAGATTTTTTTATTATTATTATTATATTAATCTACAATTTGTACTGTGGTCCCCAGAAGGAATTTTTCTATCACTTTCTTTGGGAAGCTTTAAAGCGGAACTACCATACGCGGTAATGTCGTCCTGCAATAATTAGGCAGGTGGCGACTAACTTCATAAGAGTCATCTTACCTCTCACAACAACAGGATGATAGAAAAATCCTTAATTTTGAGAGACCAGAAGCCAGGTATCAGCGCAGACATCTTGTCTGCGCGTCTGTGCTGTCAGTCCCGGTCTCCCTACAGATGCACTGCACTGGAAGGGACTGACAGCGCAGGAGAGCAGACTGCACTAACTTGCCCGTCAGTCTCGCAAGATGAAGGATTTGTCTAGCTTCCTGTTGTGAGAGGTAAGAGAGCTCTTATGAAGCTAGTCGCCACCTACCTAATTAATGCAGGGTGACTTTACTGTGCATGGTAGTTCCTCTTTAACACTCAAGGACTCAATAGCAGAATAAAATAAATAAAAATCACTCAGGAGACAAGTTTGTGTCTTTAAGAACAATTTGATAAAATAAAAGAATTCAAGTTGGCTGTGTAATAACTTTTGAGTTGAAGCATCTTTCTGCAAAGGAAGTACCTTTTACTTTAATCCACAATAAAAGACCTACAATGATTTTCCACACAACTTTAATGTGTTGTATGCCCCCTCTGTTCCTCAAATGGCATAGATACAATTTCCATGTGCTGTTTTCCAGCAGGCTGGGAGAAACACAACACAATATATGCTACACGCAAAGACCAGGTATATGCCAACTTCAACAGTTTCGTATACAAGTATTACCGCCGAATTGTGCTCTTGCGCATATAAGGAAGAATTATATCAGCAGGTGCTTCTGTAAGGGATTTTGTCTATATTTTTTGGCAAAGCTTTCAACACGCATGTCAGTACATTCTACCTCCTTGATGCAAATTAAGTCTAGCAAATGGCTTGTTAGAATATTTTGAAACTCACAATTAAAAAAAGGTCCCTGATTAGATAATAAACACACTGCCCTTATGAACAGCCTGCAAATGCACCAAATTAAAGGGATAGTAGTACTTAAGTATTACAAATCCCTATATTAAAGCCCTAGTAAAAAAAAAAACATATTGCCCCCAGTGTCATCTCTCAAACCTTTATGGTTTGAGAGATGAACGCTTCTAAAGTTGCCCTCCCCCTTCCCCGTAGTCAGCATTCTAGCTGACTGCAGGGAACAGAGTCGTACGACTTTCAGGCGGCTCTCCAGCACAGCCTGATCGCGTTAACTAAAAAAAAAAAAAAAAAAAAACTTTCACTGAAATGTTCTTCTACGTGTGATTGGTTTGCAAGCACGCATAGAAGACCGTTTTAGTGAAAGTTTTTTTTTGTTAACGCAATCGCGGCTCTACTGCGGAGCCGCCTGATGATCTGACCGGATTTCCCTTCCGTCAGCTAGAATGCTGACTACGGGGAAGGGGGACGGCAATTTTAGAAGCGATTATCTCTCAAACCATAAAGGTGTGAGATGACACTGGGGGCAATACTTTTTTTTTTTTTTTTTACTAGGGCTTTAATATAGGGATTAGTAATACTTAAGTATTACTATCCCTTTAAAATATACATTTATGTAACAGAGTTCCAGAGGGGTGTGCAATGGGTGAAACTGGGCTTCTGACCCAATGAATGAGAGAAAGGTCTCCAACACATTGCAAAGCAACACATTTGAGACTTCTCTAGCATTCAAGTGATTAGAAGACCATTCAATGTCAGTCATTCTATATGTGTGGTGCATATGCTTGCCCTAGATTTGTCCCATTTGTTCTTTACACAAATGCTCATATTGCACAAGAATTGCTCTGGTTGTTCATACTTGCTCCATACTCCCCAATGACCACAAGCGACTAAGCGGTGAGTAGCTGTAGGGTTTTTTCCTTGCCGTGAGAGTTAAAACAGCTACTGGGGAATTATATTTTTATTGAAAAGTCAAAGCCAACCCTGTCACCTTAAGATTTGTTTTAAGGAAACTTATAAACTGCCAAGTAAATAAATCGTTTGAGAAACTGACTTCTATGTATCGGTAGCAGTCTGTCACTTTATGCTAATTAGCTTCTGTGTCTGGCCAATATGGCCACCTACTGTGGCATGAATGGATCTAGGCAGAGCCCACACACTGGGGACATTTGTAAGAGCAGAGTGAGGGTGATGCATGACCTGGAGCAAAACTAATTAGCATACCGTGTGGGGAATTAGAATGTTGTGCCAGTCTAAGACACCAAAACATACGTGATTCATAAAAAAACAAACAAACAAACAAACATTTATTTTACATAAAAATGCACAGTATAACACAGAAGCATATTTTATTTTAAATGTTCTGTAAAACAAGCTAAAAACTTACTTTAAGCTGACAAGACCCCTTTAAAGGGATAGTAATATGTGCATATGATGTTAAGTTCGATTATTCATTACACTTTTTTTAAAAAAATAATGTTATGTACCTTTCCAAGTGTCCAGAAAGCTGTCTGCTTCGTGTTCTTTTATTTTAAAGAGTCTCTTTCCCACCCCCCTTTACCCTACACGTCATGCCTACTTCCCTCTTAGCATAAAGCCGGTCGGTATGGATCGAAACGAGGGACAATCTTGTGTCAGTAAGAAAAAAAAAACACATGCCATCCTTCGGCAAGGGTTTTCCTTACACTGATAGACCGACGATTTCCCTTGCTGCGATTTGTGTCTGGTCAAGCTACTGACTAAGATCTGAGGGAAGGCAGCATGACGTAGGGAGAAGGAGCGATAGAGGGACACGTTAGAATTAAATAACACAAAGATGACAACATTCCGCACACTTAGAAAGGTACATTACGTTATAAAAAAAGTATAATGAATAATCAAACTCTCTCTTTAATGTTATAGGCACACATTACTGTCTCTATAAAGTTACATGCGCACATTACAGTCTCTATAAAGTTTTCTCTATAACATTATATGTACACATTATTATCTCTATAACGTTACATGCGCACATTACTGTCTCTATAATGTTTATATGGTGTTGGGGTAGGACTCTTTCCCCCCTGCAGCCCTGTATAATGGGAAATAGTTCTCTTTTACCTTTACTTCAGTTAAATATATTATTCCCCTTTCGGTGAGGTCTCCCTTCCCCTAAAATGGGGGATTTTCTAACTCCGAGCTCTGGTTCAGCTGACACTGCAGGGTGAAGTGACAGGGACATAACACTGCGGGATTCCTATCCACAGAAACCAGTCTGCTGGGTCTACTGATAGAATGAGGGCAGAGACCATTCTTTAAAGGGATAGTAATACTTCATTTTATCTTTATTTTATTTTGTAGGCATTAAAAATACATGAAGAACAATATAAGCCTTATCTCTCAAACCTTTATGGTTTAAGAGATATTCACAAGCAAAGTATCCCCCCCCCTGTTCAGCCAGATCAGAAGGGACGTGCCCAGGTAGATTGCAGAGAGGGACAATCTTCAATTAAGATAAGGGAAAAACCTGTAAGGGGGTGGGGAAGGGCTTTCATTGTTCTCATAGGAAGAAGATTGTCCCCTGCTGTTATCTGTCTGGTCTATGGACTGCATTCCACATCTGAGAAGAGATGGCTTACACTAGGTAAAAGGGGTAGGAGGGGAAACTTTGCTTGTGAATATCTCTCAAACCATAAAGGTTTGAGAGATAAGACTTATATCGTTCTTCATGTTTTTTTAATGCCTACAAAATAAAATAAAGATAAAACAAAGTATTACTATCCCTTTAAGGCCGTTCACAAGAAAACTGGAGTGAACCAACCGCACCAAAGGGTTCAAATAAAAATCTCTATTGATTTAAATGTGACATTTAACCCCTTGAATGCTAGAGATTTCTCAAACGCATTTTTCAAGAGGGTAAAAAGTCAATTTAAATCAACAGGAATTTTGGAAATATTTGTCCCCTACAGTGCGGTTGGAAGGCCCTAATTTTACTCCAGTTTTGTTTGAACATACAGCCAAATTTGTATTCTAGTGAATGGATTCCTGTTATCCTCGGTGTCACACTGTAATATGTATTCATTTCTGTCATTGTATTATGGGTGGCAGGGAAGTAGTTAATGTTTGGTTTTCCAGCTGTTGGGGACTATAACTCCCATCATCCCACAATAGAGGTGCGTTAAAGCCCCAACAGATGAGGTCTGACCACTGAGAACACCAACGTACGCCATCACTTACATAATCTGATTGTGTCTGTACAGTTGTTAGAGGGATTATAATACTTAACCCTTTAAGTGCCAGATGGGTTCTCAAGACATTGATTAACAACATGTTGTTTACTCCTCTGGCGCACAAGGGATTAAAATGTAAATTCAAAATATAGTTGTATTTATTATTATCCCCCAAAGTAAAACATTGGCAGTCCCTCTGCTGAAAGGTGTTTTATTGAAAAGTTATTACAGCTCAAACTTTTTTAGGTGCAGTTTCACAATGGCCTGAAATGGTAGAGGCGCTGTTGCTACACCATCCTATGGAGATTTATGGTCAACTGACCAGAACTGTACATAAAGTGGTGTAGCAACAGCGCCACTGTAACATTTCACACCACATGAAGCTGCACCTAAAATATTCAAGTTTGAATTGTAATAACTTTTGAATTAAACACATTTCAGCAGTGGGAGTTCCCTTGTTTTACTCATGGGGATAAACCCTACAATATATATGTATTATTTACATATCAACCCCTTACTGACCCGTTGGCGTGCGAGTACCATTATCGGGAAACTTTCTTTAAGGACTGATGACGGTCCTGGAACATTAAGTATTTTTTACTCACAGACGGCATATGTTAACAGTTGCGTGTGCCAGTTCACCGAATGAAATCAAAGCAGTCCTTAAAGGGATAGTAATGTTTTAAAATAAAAGCAGCTCCAATTAATGTTCATAGTATTTGGTCCTTGGAGAGTGTTATTTCCATTCTATCAGAGTTGTAGTTCAAGAGTAATTCAATGACAAAGTATCCCCCTCCCGCCCCTTTTACTGATGTAACACTGCTCAGCCAGAGCAGAAGGGAGGTGCCCAGGTAGAATGCAGAGAGGGACAATCTTCAATTAAGATAAGGGAAAAACCGGAAAACTTGTCAAGGGGGGCAGGGTTTTCCTTATGATCACAGTAAGAGGCTTGTCCTTTGCTGTGATCTGTCCGGTCAAGATACCAGATTCCACATCTGAGGGGAGGTGGCTTACACTAGGTAAAAGGGGCGGGAGGGGGATACTTTATCATTCAATTACTCTTGTACTACAACTCTGACAGAATTGAAATAACACTCTCCAAAGTCCAAATACTATGATGATTAATTAGAGCTGTTTTTAATGTCAAACATTACTATCCCTTTAAAGCGGAAATTTCACCTTGTTACTATTGCCCCTCAATCCGTTCTTATTGTAGCGATATGTAAAGCCATACGGTTATTATGATAAAAAAGTCTGTGTTATTAAGTAAAGCCTCTTCTTCTGTAGGCGTCCAACAGACAAAAGTGCAGACATCTTAGAGGCAAGAGACGTGAGAGTCTGCGCTGTGTGTCCCGTGCTGAAGGCTTCTCTTGTAAGCTCTGTGCCCTGGATGCCTACAGAAGACATTTCTGTTCCTTAACCCCTTAAGGACCGGAGCAATTCTGACCTCTTTGACCATGTCTTTGTTCAACAGTGTTTTCCCTCTAAGTACTTTATTCCACCCCCATAAATTATATACTGTTTTTTTAAGCACAAATAGGGCTTTCATTTGATACCCTATTTATATGGATAACCCACCATTTACTTTATTAAAATAAAAAAATAAAAAAGGTAAACAAAAAGGTAAAAAAAAAAAACCAACCCATTTTTATTTTCTCTCTTGGGATCAATTGGGCACAAAGGGTTACATTTTTATGGTGACTGCATGAAAGGTATGACCGGTCAGTCATACCTACAAAATGCGCAGTTTACAGTGGCCACTGTCCCCCCCTTGGGTGAAAATCCCCATGTCCCTTTTTCCCCACCCTATTTTGTCACTTTTTTATCCCTAACATTTGGCAGTGTGTATAAGTGTATTACATAGCTCCACAACAATCACACTTCTAAAATTGTTTAATAAGATTATTTAAAAAAAAAAAAAATATATATATATATAATAATATATCTTTTCTCTGGCACCAGCAGTGAAGTGGTTAATACCCCCTGCTGCTGTATTCTCATTTGCCACTAGGTGTCTCCTCTCTACTTCTATCTCCCTTACTTTGAAAGCAAGTGAGACAGAGGCAGACGAGACACTCAGAGTCAGCATGCTTGCTGTGCTGCCTCTGTCTCTCACTATGCCGGTAACATGTGATTGCTGCTACGCGATCACATGAACCGGCACAAGCAAGAAAGGCTGAGACTGAACGCCCCGGTTTCAGAGCGCTTAGTGTCAGCCTGGAATTAATGATAGCAGCGTGCACGGAGGCACGCTGCTATCATTTAAGCCATGACGGTCCAGGACTGTCATGGGTCCTTAAGGGGTTAATAACACGGACATTTACATCATAATAACCATAAGGATTTACCTATAACTACGTTAGGAAAGGATCGGGGGGGGGGGGGCGCACAATATTAACAAGGTAAAAGTTCAGCTGTAAAGGGAATCAACCCTCCAGACCACTGGTCATTAACAGCTTAAGTATTACTACGCCTTTAATAAAGTGTTTTTGATTTTTTTACAGTATTACACTCATAACCATGTACAGGCCTTTAGCGAGAGCTCCCCACTTCTATTGACACACTCCTTCCTTCCTCCACCCCATTGCTTACCTGTTGTATGTTATCTCCGTTTCCTATACTTAACGACTCTGAAGATTTGTCAACAGAACTGAAAAGAGAAAAAACATGGTGGTGAAACACTGAGCTCTAGAACACTTTTTTGCACATTTTTTTTTTAAATTGTTTTTTATTGCAGGCTCCCGAGCACATGTATCATACAATAATAACAAGTAAAATACAAGGTAATAGGCATTATAACAAATGAATAAACATGTTACTATATTAGCATAGTGCACAAGCACAGTACAGAATCCAGAGTAACACAACATTACAAGACATGTGCACGCCCACCCACCTCCACCTACTTTTTCCATTTTCAGAACAAAAAGTCCAGTAGAACCCCCCAACCCTATACCCATGCAGACTAGCAGACCCCCCCCCTCCCCCAGCCAGGAACCAGCCCCCATAAAGAAGTATCTGATATATGCCTATTTGTGTATGAAGAGACAAAATGATCATTCACTACACGTGAAATAGACCCAAAGGGTATAATCATCAGTCACCTCTATGACTAATGTAAAGCGATGGCTACGTCCGTACTGCAAGGATCTGCTTTAATGCCTCTAAAGGCCAATGTACGATACGTTTAATAGAAGAGCTCCAACAACCCCTATCGTGATCTATTATACTCATCCCAGGAGAGAAACCTGGTCACCCAGCGTCCCCATATCAATCTGAATTTATTCTGGCTAGCCCTGTGCAAATATACACCTTGATAATGTGGAAGATTAGAATTAACCAAGTTAATCCAATGTATCTTGGTGGGTGGACCCACAGCCATCCACTCCAATGCCACCACCTTTCGAGCCCTGACCAGCAGTTCCATTAGAAGTGCACGTTTGCCAGCTACATGTATTTTGCACAAATTTTAAAGAAGTAACGATGTTTTCTAGAGAAAAATCTTTTTCTGATGAGTGTTTACAATACAAACGTTTTAAAACGAATCTGAGTATGTTAACTAAGTGGTGATGTTTCAGTTAATGGAGAGATTTTGGTCAAAAACCAAAGCTTTACTTAGACAGCAGAAGAAAAGGCAACATTGTACTGTGGTCACCCACTGGCTCTGTTGCTAACAGTTTAACCCTTTAACGATCTGCGGGGTGCGGTCAGTTAACCCTGAGTGCCAGAGGGGTATGGAACGCATTGCAAGGCAATGCGTTGCGTACCTCTCTGGCACTCAAAGGGTTAAGGACCACAGAGCATTTTTAAAAAAAATTTTCCGGACTCCCCGAACTGCGTGCAGCCGCGGGGGGAGCCCGGAATTCCATGACGGTCATAGTACGTCATGGGTCGTTAAGTCGGATCGACCCATGACGTACTATGACCGTCAAGGGTCATTAAGGGGTTAAAAGGAAAATATTGAGCGTTGTGTAGTAAACGTGCTTCAAAACTATGTATTGCTTAGAAGAGGTCTACGGGATGTAAGCGTGTACCTTCAAGTACACCCCCTCAAATGCAGAAAAAAAATGAAATACGGTTACGTTTTCTGACACTGCCATGCCCCCATCTTATTTGCTAAATACATCACAAATTATATTTATTGCATCACAGATATTGGTAACATCACAACTTGTCAGTGACACTAACTTCACTATATGCCACACAATTTCTATACATTGCAGTGTCAGTACTGGGTGATGTTAAGCAGTGCCCTTAGAAAGTTACATTTTGTAGACATTTTATGCTGTTATTTTAGTGTAGTTTTTCTGCTGGGTGACAAGATGTGGTGTTGCTAGATAAGCATTTTGATGAAGTGTGTGCCCTTCTAAAATGGGGAAATTAGACTCCCGTTTTAGCGTTTGACTGTATTAGTAAGTGGGGCAATACTTTCTTTATAGGGGTACGGTTTTGGTGTTGGGTAAAGTGCTGCAGTTTATTGGTTTCTGTGAAATGCCATTAGTGAAAGGATAACTGAAATGTTGTAGTGTCAGTCTTTATAGCTTTGAAGATGTAACCTGTCATATATATCTGTTATATATGTAGTCATCAGCATGTAATGAATGAGGTAATTGTGATGTCATGTCTAATGTCATCGGCAAATAACATGAGGGTGGGTAGTTAAGCTGGAAGAAAGTAACCTATATTTTAAGGCTTTTGTGCATTTGAGCGTGAACTTGACTGTGGTTATCACCATTAACTTTACATATATTATTTGCATAAGTACAAATTGGTGCAGTTTGATTGCTACAAAATTGCACCTCTTTTCTTCAGAAGCAAGCCAACTGTACCACAGTGATCACATAAAAAGTCAAGGAGGGATGGGGGGAGAGATGCGCTAAGAGGTGATAACTTCAGAAGTGATATCACTTCCCCAGTTCCTATGTTATTCTATAGAGCCTATGTATTAAGATTTCTATAATTTAGAGATCTTCATGCATTGACTGGGGCTTTTAACTCACAGAATGATACAGAGGTCTCATAATTGGGTGGTGTATGTTGGTGTTAATAACTACTAGTTAAACAAGGTTGGGATGGCAGAAGTGTATGTTGGGTTCTGTGAGAGAATATCCAAGTGAAGCAATTTAATGAGTGAGGAATGAATTCATAAACAGTGGCCAATTCCAACAATTGTCAGTAGATGGCAGCCTACAATACCACTACCTATAGTGGCATGCTATCTAAGGAACATTTCAACTACTTCAACATTTCAAACCATAACGGTTTGAGAGATGGGAATGAGGGTGTTAATTATGTTTTTATTATTCCTATCATTTGGCTTAACGTTTTTCGAGGGGTTTACTATCCCTTTGAAGGGGATATTTCACCCCTTTACAACTTTGCCTAAATCGTTTCGTTATATATTATAAATAATGAAAAGTGCGTACATTTAAAAAACCCAAAACAACGCTTGTTTGGAGAAATTTAAAGAATAAATGCAGCTCTGTACCTACTTCTGGGCAGACTGTGTTTAACGTATCTGTACCACAGTCTGACGCTTCTATCCAACCTCCTCTGATGACAGAGGCTGGTCTGTAAGCTGGAGCGCTCTCATTGGCAGAGATCAATTTCTGGCCAATGAGAGAGCTCCAGCTTATAGACAGAAAGCCTCCATCATCAGAGGAGATTGGATAGAAGCGTCAGACTGTGGTACAGATCAGGATAGAAGCGTCAGACTGTGGTACAGATCCGGTAAACACAGTCTGCCCGGAAGCAGGTACAGAGGTACATTTATTCTTTAAATTTTTACAAAACAATGTTTTTTTTTTGTTTGTTTTTTTTTTTAAATGTATACATTTTTCATTATTTATAATATACAATGAAATGATTTAGGCAAAGTTGTAAAGGGGTGAAACATCCCTTTTAACCACCAACACAAACTACAATTTGCGACAAATCTGAGGACGCCAATGAAGATTCTTTAACCCTTTGAGAGCCAGATGGGTACACAACGCATTGCTCTGCAATGCGTTGTTTACCCCTCTGGCACTCAATGGGTTAAAACAAGTAGTACATATAAACCAAGGTTTGTTATATCTGGTCAGAGTTACAAATGAACAATGAAAGTCCACTTCTACTGCCTATAAACAGTGTGAAAATGAATCGCCAACATACCTTACACATGTCAATCACCCCTTATAAAAACCACATGACTGGATTCAACCAATAACCCACCTGTGTTTATCCCCCATCAAGTACATTTAGGTCTACTTTCAAAAGGACTTTAACTGAGGCCAAGATTCAAGTGAATATCACCAAGTGGATTATTAATTTTTCCCCTCACTATAGGTTACAGAGATTAAGAGGGAGACAGACATAGATTTAATGGGGGATGTACTGATATGAGTCTGTGTTAAAATAGGCACTGGAACAGATTTCTGGGTGCTGTGAATGCTCAACACCAATTTTCTAAGCTACGTTAACCTTTTAAGGAACAGAGGGATGCGTTTCACACACATTTGGCTATTAAAGGGTTAAAGTCCCCCATCGACACACACAAAATTGTTAAATATTACAAAGGCAGAGAGAAAGACGTTCATAAATTGTGGTTTATATATTAACAAAGCAGTAATCTTTTTCATGAAAATCCAAGTTATAGGGCTTTTACTGCTGCGTAAAACAAGGTCAAATGTTACATCAGTTGAAATGGTCAGGGAGTGAGTGACAGCCGGATTACTTCCTTGAAGTTCAGAGTGACAGGAAGTGACTCAGTAGTTTAGATCACATTTCATGGAGAACTGTTTGCCGGTGACTCAGCTCTCTCACAGAGAGCAAAAGAATAACTAATTGGAATCTGACCACTAGAGGGAACATTAACAACATCGGAAATATGCAAACCTCAGCAGTATGAGTACCCTTGTGTTACTCATCAGGAAAAGCCTTACAACATGTTCCCCTCCAATAAAAATAAAAGTTTATGGCTCCTTTAAGAAAACATTGCAAAAGCCAGAAATTACTAAATCTTCCATCATTCAAATAAGAAAAAGTACCAAGGTAGAAAACTACATTGTTGTGTAAAGCAGCAAAGCCCATGGCACAACTCGGATTCCTCACATGGCCCTCACTGTTACCTGGCAAAGAATAGACCCTTAGCATATAACATAGGAACACAGAAGCTCAGAAACACATTGATTAGCATAGGGATGAGTAAATATGTGCATCATTATAATATGCTGAAGGTTCAATTAAGTTGATGTCGTTATAATCTAGTAAAGGAAAAGATGACAGTCATAATATCCCCCTTACTGGCGTAGCATTGGTGCTCTATAATTCTGATTTTTATTTATTTTTTATTTTTTTAATAGCCTAAAACAGACATACTGTGACAAGATGTTAACCCCTTAGCGACAATGGACGTACGTGTACGTCCTCTGTGGCTGTCACTTAGTGACAGAGGACGTACATGTACGTCCCGGAAATCCGGACCCCAGCGCGGCTGCACGCCGTTCGGGGACTCCGGATTCTTTTGGAAAAAAAAAAAAAAAAAATGTTAGACGGGCGTTAAGTGACGGCCGTCACTAAGGGGTTAAAGGGATAGTAATACTTGAAAATAAGTTTATTTTATATTGTAGCCCTTAAAAAAACATGAAAAATGATATATGTCTTATCTCCCAAACCTTTATGGTTTGGGAGATATTCAGAAGTAAAGTTTCCCCTGGGGTGACGTCATTGCTCCACCCTTCAGATTTGGAATCCGGTCCCCCGACCGGCAGTGCCTCTCCAGAAGTGCTGAGATCATGATCTTTAACCCCTTAAGGACCCTTGACGTACCAGGACCGTCACGGTCCTTGAACTACTCAAGGACCGATGACGGTCATGGTACATCACGAACTTTTTACTTACAGCGCTCTACCGGGAGCGCTGTAAGTAAAAATAGGGCCTGAAATAGACCGCTCCAAGATTGGAGCGATCTCTTTCAAGCCCCATAATGACGCGCCGATACACGTGACAGGTCACGTGTACCGGCGCGTCCAAGTGCGCCTATGCGGTCATTATGGGACGGAAATGTCCCATGACCGCCGGTCCTTAAGGGGTTAAAAAGAATTTCTTAACTGGAATGGTCTACACAGTGTGCTTTCAAGCCAGGCTCACTTTGTAGATAGTTCCAATGAAGTAGTTCTTTTCAAAGATGGTGATCTCGGCACTGCTAAAGAGCTGCAGGTTGATCTGTGGTCCGAATTCCAAATCTGTCCACTAGACTTGGCTGTTTCAGCCAGGAAAAGAGAATTTTACTATATTTTACAAGTAAATATCTTCCAAACCATAAAGGTTTGGGAGATAAGACTTATATCATTTTTCATGTTTTTTAAGGGCTACAATATAAAATACTTATTTTCAAGTATTACTACACCTTTAATGATTTTTATTTTATACCTCGATCCTGAGCCTAATTTGCCTTCTCTGACAGCTCTGTAACCCATTGATGATACCGCCTGGTTACAGGTAGATACAGAGGTGAATTCTAGTCTATAAAAGAATCCTCACACAACGAGGCTTCTGTACTAAGTAAAATAGAGAAATTCTAGACAAAAATCAACTGCAACATAGAAGATAAAGATATCCCTAAGTTTCCACTGATTTAAATGGGACTTTAAAGCCTCTGAATGGTAGAGAGGTCTTTTCATAATGAGAAGGGAAAAAAATAAAATAAAAAAGGTGTTTCACATTTCCCGACGCTTAATCATGATGAAGGAACAACATTGTATCAGTGGATCGGGGTGTCCTGAGTTCATTATTTATTCCTCATGAGGTGTATATTTAAAATGGTTGTTAATAAATGTGAAAATGGTTTTATTCAGTGCCTGTGGAGTAGTTACACTACTTGAGCTCAAATGACGTTATACAAGAGTTAGTCTCCCTAACACGGGATAGTCGCAAAAAGCATTGGAAAGTGATTCCCATTTACTGGTAGAGTTGTCGTCTCCTGAGATCTCATCAGAGAAATACTGCTGTCTAGTTTTTACACTACCACAAGCCTCCAACAAACTACTAAGAGACACCACCACCTCATAGCCGCCACAACCTATTATGGCAAAAAAATATTGATGTCCCTTATGAATTTTGCTCCCTTGTTTAACCCTTTGAGTGCCAGAGGTGTACACAACGCATTGCTCTGCAATGAACTGCGAACCTCTCTAGCACTCAAGGGTTAAGAGAGAGCAGTCAATCAGTCCTGGAGGTCAGGTCCATAGAAGCTGACATGACAGCTGGTGGCAGTTTTTCAAACTGAAGCAGCCTACTTAACCATTTAAGGATTACTGGGGCCTGCAAAGCACTGCACATGCCTCTGGTGTTTAAAGGGTTACGTTTACCATGCCCAGTGGGTGGAATTTGTCTCTTGCTACCATGGGCATGAAACCCAGGCATGACTGACAATGTTATCAAGAGCTGAGGAGAAAAGAAAAAAATTACGAAAGGATATTAGGATTTTCTAGCCATAGTAAGATTTAAAAAAAAAAAAAAAAAATTAAGGATATGTTACTTTTCTTTTAGCATTACTTAAACTTTTTAATGGTCTCCTATTCATTAATCAAGATTAATTTATTTTCTTCTAAGTAAAAGAACCGCCACCTTAAAGGGATAGTAATACTTAAAATGTAAAAAAAAAAAAAAAATGTTGTAGGGTTTATCCCCCTGAGTAAAACAAGGGTATTCCCACTGCTGAAAGGTGTTTAATTCAAAAGTTATTAATTTTCAAAGTTGAATTTTTTAGATGCAATATCACAGTGGCCTGAAATTGTACAGTGGCGCTGTTGCTACACAATCCTATGGACAGCTCTGGTCCCGGGACCATAAATCTCCATAGGATGGTGTAGCAACAGCGCCACTGTACAATTTCAGGCCACTGTGATATTGCACCAAAAAATTCAACTTTGAAAATTAATAACCTTTTAATGAAACACCTTTCAGCAGTGGGAGTACTCTTGTTTTACTCAGGGGGATAAACCATACAACATTTTTTTTTACATTTTAAGTATTACCATCCCTTTAAGTTACAATATTGTGTATTCATTATTTCACAAGTGTGGAATATATATATATTATCAATAAGCAATAACGGTAACAAGAGAGTCAATATAATAAGGCATTGATTAAGTGGTTTACATTACAGACTCTAGATGAAAAAGCATGGTGTCCATCATAAACAGAAAGTCCTCAATGTCAATACAAAATGATTGGCTCATGGAAAGCCTTGTACTCTTTTTTTTTTTTTTTCTTTTTTTTTGCAGTAGGTAAAATACACCCAAAGAAAGCTGATTAAAGGGATATTAATACTTAAGTATTACTAATCCCTATAATAAAGCCCTACAAAAAACAAAAAAAAAAAAAAAAAAACCTATTGCCCCCAGTGTCATCTCTCAAGCCTTTATGGTTTGAGAGATAATCGCTTCTAAAGTTACCCTCTCCCTCCCCCTTCCCCAAAGTCAGCTTTGTAACCGACTGAAGGGAAATCCGGTCTTAGATCATCAGGCGGCTCTGCAGTAGAGCTGCGATTGCGTTAACTAAAACGGTCTTCTACGTGTGCTTGCAAACCAAGCACAAACCAATCACACGTAGAAGACCATTTTAGTGAAATATTTTTTTTAGTTAACGCGATCATGCTGTTGCTACACCATGCTATGGAGATTTATGGTCTACAGACCAGAGCAGTCCATAGGATGGTGTAGCAACTGCGCCACTGTACATTTTCAGGCCACTGTGATATTGCACCTAAAAAATTAAATTTGAGCTGTTATTTTTTAATAAAATCAGCAGTGGGAGTAACCTTGCTTTACTTAAGGGGATAAACCCTACAACATACATATTTTTTTACATTTTAAGTATCACTATCCCTTTAACTCCACCTCCCCACCCCCCATTTTGTGGTATTTTTCTGAATGCACATGGAACATGGAGGTAAGACAGATGAATTTAACCTTATTTCTCTGCTTCTATGCATTTGACTGAGAACTTAAGTGTGGATTTAACAAAAGTTTTAGCCACTGAATTTCTACTTCAGTATTATTACTACCAAGTATGGGATTGGGTACATTCTTACAGAAACATAATCTGACAGCAGAGAAGCTCCATTCGGCCCATCTAGTTGCCCATTTTCCTGCTGTAAAAACCTCAAACCTTATTTGGTCCTTGGTCTTGTCTTATGCCTATCCCATGCATGCTTACATCACCTCACTGTATTAACCTCTACCACTTCTGCTGGTAGGCTATTCCACTGATCTACTACGCTCTCAGTGAATTAAAACTTTCTTACATTATATCTATCTAAGCCTCTGTCCCCCTTAGTTTTAGACTATGACCTCTTGTCCTAACATTTCTACTCTTTTCAAATGTACTTCTCTCCCCCATGCTATACATGATCATATTCTTTAGTCTATCCAGATATATTTATCCTGTAAGCCATTCAACATTTTAGTAGCCCCTCTCAGAATTCTCTCCAGGATATTTATATCCTTCTGGGGATGTTATCTCCCTCCAGTACTGTAAACAATATTCTAGGTGAAATTTGACCAGAGATCTGTAGTGTCATGACAACTTCCCTCTTTCTGCTACTAATGCCCATATCTATAAAACCCAGCACCCTGCTTGCATTCCCCACTGCTTTGTTACATTGCCTGCCTACCTTTTAGTCATCAGAAAGTATTACTCCTCTGTTGTTACTGGCAGCACAATACCCTTATTACTATATTCTACCTTTGGATTTTACATTTATCAACATTAAGCATATTTCTAGGACACTGTATGGAATAAAGCATTTTCCTTCACATACACTTGTCATTTGCCAGTGGTTAGGTTTACCTTCACATTTTTTATATCCACAAATCTCATATATAGTCTTGCAGCGGTACAAGCTGGCATTACACCTAGAGTGATAATTGTTTCACTGTGAGCGCTCTACAGAGCATTATGTTATTGCTATAAATTTATTATATATATATATATATATATATATATATATATATATATATATATATATATATATATTTATTTTTTTTTTTACAATTTCCATTGCAAATATGGCCAATTCTACTGATCTGATTTACTAACTAGAGAGAAAGAGAACAAGGGGGTGGGGTGTGTGGGGGGAGTACTCCCTACCAATTCTGATTTCAATCCATAAGCTAGATTAGACTGTAGGTCTGACTAAAGCTTCTCAAAGCTCCAAATGATGAATAATTAAAAAACACTAAGAAGTTCACAGCACCCAAAAAATACATAATTTTTATGACACTTCCAGCATTTGATGGTATTGCCCTCACACAGTGGTTCTCAAGCTTTTTCAACGCACTCCTAACATGCAGTCTGAAATTTCTGGGGCACAGCTAACATTTTATGTCATTTGTCTAGAGTGTAATGAAGGTTACAAATAAATAAATAAATATACAGTTCTTCTTAGATTTCTCAGCTAAAATAAACTTATTGTGTACAGTAATTTCCATAAATATACAGTTATAACTACATTCACATTTTTGTCAAAGCCTTATAGATAAAATGGGGCATCCTAAATTGTTGTCTGTGGCACACCAAAGTGGCACGGGCACCCTGGTTGAGAAACACTGCCCTAACAGGTTTCCATAATACACCACAGACATTTTATGAAAATCTAAGGACTACATGATCGCCAAATAGTTTACATCCTGTGAAGGTTGAAAGAAGCAATTTGCGCCATCTAGAACTTCAAGTTGAACACAGGTGATCACGGTATTAAAACTCAGGAATACAAGTCAATGCTATAAGCAGTTTATCAACATAACAAGCTAATCTAACGAATGTGTGAAAAAAACAAACATTTAGTTAATTCCATTACATGTTTTTGAGACTGGTTAATAATACAGATCTGGAATTCAAGTCACAAAGAGCAAGTTTCTAAAAAAGTTTGGTTGTCAAGACATGGCGCTATCAAAATGCCAAGTCTGACCGAGATGCAAATAATAAAGTCGTGACAAAATAAAAATACTAACAAAAAATAAAAGTGAGGAAACGAGCTAAGTGAATTCTTCAGAGAAATGATTCATGGAACAAAAGTGAAGAAATATTGGTAATCTATCATTATCAATGGTTTAACAAGGCCCTCACTCCTGGAATTTTTACTTATTTTTTTAAATCAAAGCGGAACTACCACCGCTAAGCAACTTTGTTTCTAATAATTCCCTATCTGGTGACTAACTGCTTAGTAGCGCTAGTTGCCAGAATTATTACCTGGTTATGGACAGGCAGGACGGAGCGCGGACATCTTGTCATAGTGACATCCGTGCGCCTGCGCTGTCAGTCCCAGACGGCTGTAGGAGGCGTTGCTAGATGCCATTCGGCTCTGGAAGAGACTGACCGTGCAGGCACGCGGATGTCACTATGGCAAGTTGTCCGCGCTCCGTCCTGCCTGTCCGTAACCAGGTAATAATTCTGGCGACTAGCGCTACTAAGCAGTTAGGTGGCAGTTCCGCTTTAATATCAGAAACACTGCACATTTGTCTCCTTAAAGAGTAAAAACTTTGTATTCATGCCAATTAAAATAAAATTACACTGAAGTATGTAAATATAAACTATAACAGAGTTTTTACAACAGAATAAACTTAGTCAGGAATGCTTTCCAACAAACGAGCATTGCGACCAGTTTTGTCCATTAATAGCACAAAGGACATTCACATCCCTTGAGGAGAATTTAAAGGGCATGTATCACCCCTACACAAGTTAGCATTAATCGTTCGCTTATAGCAGTGTTTCTCAACTCCTGTCCTCAGGACCCACTAACAGGCCAGGATGTGATGATTTCCTTGTTACAGCACAGGTGAGTTAATCCATGTGAATGAGCCTCTGATCACATGATTTCCTTGTTAGAGCACAGGTGAGTTAATCAGTGTGAATGAGCCTCTGATCACATGATTTCCTTGTTAGAGCACAGGTGAGTTAATCAGTGTGAATGAGCCTCTGATCACATGATTTCCTTGTTAGAGCTCAGGTGAGTTAATCAATGTGAATGAGCCTCTGACCACCACACCTGTACTCTAGCAGAGAAATCCCTAAGTCCTGGCCTGTTAGTGGGTCCTGAGGACCGGAGCTGAGAACCACTGGCTTATAGAGTGAATATAAGTAAATGTGTATTCATTTTTTGTTTTTTTTTTAATTAAAAAAAACAAACAAAAAAAAAAAACCAAAAAAAAAAACTCCCGTTCGTCTGAGTTGAAGCTACTTCCGGACAGATTGCGGTTACCTGCTCTGTACCGTAGTCTGTCACTCTGCCTCTGGCTCCCCTCCCTCAATGCAGCCTCCTCCAATGACGGAGGCTGTCTGTAAGCTAGAGCTATCTCATTGGCAGAGATCGATATCTAGCCAATGAGATTGCTCCAGCTTCAGGCAGAAAGCCTTCGTCATCGGAGGAGGCTGGATAAAGGGAGAGGAGCAGAGGCAGAGCGACAGACTACGGTTACAGAGCCCCTTTATGATGAAAAGAAATTGACAGTATAATAAATTAATTTCTTCACTTTCACCCCAAGTGACTAAATTATCCAGAATTTAAGAAAAATGATAATAGTTAAATGTGAAGAGTAGACATGAGGTTGCATGATTTCATGGAGCAAAGCAAAAGAAAACTATATATGAGTGTGTGTGTGTCTCATACAAGAGAGAGAGGAGAGAGAGAGAGACTGTTGAAATAAAGTAAAAACTGGTCTTGACATGCTCTGAAACCTACAGTTAATATTAGAGTCCTAGAAGTGAAACTGTCCAAGGTACAGACCTGCAATTTACAAATGCACGTACCTTGTATCTTCCTCTATCACCCTGTCAAATTTGGCAACATTATGGTCAGCGGTTTCCCAAAACAGCCTAAAATTTGTGAAAAACAGTGTTTATAGCACCAAAGATCTGACATGAAACCTCTTAAATGGACATGTGAACGTTTAGGGGAATTCAGACCCAATTCTCTTTTCAGTCTAGTTCTGTGGGTCAAAATGAAATTTTCACCAGGCAAAAAAAGCACACTAATGTTGGGCATATTAACAAGACGCAGTTGCGATTTAAATTTTTATTTTTTTATTTTTCAAGGATGGAATTTGGTGAAATAACTATTCATTTTTACTGCCCAAACTTAGGTTTTACTTAAGTTATATTCATATTTTTATTATAAGCAGTAATTGCGCTGGCAGTTTGGACCAGAAGAACTAAGGGTTGTTTAACTGTTGTGATAGGCAACCAATGGGAGGGACTGGATATTGCCAAGATGATTAGGGAGATGGTAGGAAACTCAAGTGGGTGACACACTAGAGTCCATGAAGCAATAGCAGAAATGAAGCGGGGGCACAAGTCAAATAAAACATGAAATAATGGGAAAGCGAGGGACGTGTATAATTACCAAATGTGGAGGACATCCGGAACAAAACAACTAAACCACTGGAGGAAAATAAATTGTCTGTTGACTTAAAAGGGGTTTTTAATCGTTTGAATGCCAAAAAGGTATCCAATGCAATTGTGTTGCAACGCATTTGATAGCTGTTAGGCACTCAAATGGTTAAACCTGTTATATTCATGAGAATTTAGTGAGTTTTAATTTTTCCCTCATGGACTCGAAATAAATAATTCTCAGACTGAAATGGGATTTTTAAAGGGATAGTAATGTGTCACAATAAAAGCAGCTCCAATTAATCTTCATAGTATTTGGGCCATGAAGAGTGTTATATCAATACTGTCAGAGTTGTAGTACAAGAGCAATTGAATGATAAAGTATCCCCCTCCCTCACCTTTTACCTAGTGTAACACTGCTCACCTCAGAGCATCAAGACTGTCCAGATGGATCACAGAGAGGTACAATCTTCATTGATCATAAGGGAAAACCTGTCAAGTGGGGCAGGGTTTTCCTTATAATCACAGTAAGAAGATTGTCCCTTGCTGTGACCTGTCCGGTCATGTGACCAGATTCCACTTCTGAGGGGAGGTGTCTTACACTAGGTAAAAGGGATGGGAGGAAGATACTTTATCATTCAATTACTCTTGTACTACAACTCTGACAGTATTGTAATAACACTCTCCATGGACCAAATACTATGAAGATTAATCAGAATTGTTGTTTTTGTGAAACATTACTAATCACTTTATCCCCTCAAATACATTGCTTCCCTAGTATATGACGTGATAAATGCTCCATTTAAATCAGAAGAAAATTAGATTTTTGCTCTATGGTGCAGTTGCGTTACCCCAGAACTCCATTTCTGTCTTAATACATATGTCCCAAAAAATGATTATGGATAGAGAGTGAACCACCTAAATGGACAGAGGCAGTTCAGTTACCCAAAGTCTGAGTCGGAAACGTCTGCTGTCATATGATCGATATCTATGCCACTGTCTAATATAGGAGGCGATTTTCTGTGTTCCAGTGTTAGACCGTTGGCGGATCTGCTTGAACTCTGTAATGATGGCCAGGCGTCTTTGTTATTACCGTCAGGTCTAAAAAAAAATAAAAAAATGTAGAAAAATAGAAAACAGGAGAAAATAAAGAAATAAAAAACAAAAACTGAAAAGAAAGAAGCAATGAAGGAATGAACTGAAATCAGTGTCAAAACGTGGAAATAAACAAATATATAGTCAATGGGTCGCAGGCATAAATGCAAAACTGTACAGTTCTGGGAAAGCCAACAGCCCCCAGATTCCTGCAGATTATAAATGGGGCTTTACAGTTCATTGGCGACACCTCTAGCATTGGAGGGGGGGGTTTAAAAGATCCATTTACTCCTTTAAGTGCCAAAATGGCATCCACCACAGAGTTGCAATGTATTAGATACCTCTCTGGCACTCAAAAGGTTAAACTAACGGAAATAATGTTTGCAACAGAATTGCACAATTTTGCTGTTCTACATATGACCCAATGTGTTGTGAACTGAATCCTTTCTGAATTAATGAAAGGTTATGGAGTGGCATGAAGAAACCCGTTGGATACTTCTGTACTTATGTGTTCAGGAATAAATTATAAACACTACAGATTCCAAAGTAAAGACTAAAGGAAATAGGCATAATTGAACAGTTACAATTATTAATCACAAACAAGTGTGCACTGCACATCATGCTGAGTAAGGAAGTCAAGTAACAAAAAACAACAAACTTGGACAATAGAAACGAGATGGTAGATAACTGAAATTGTAACAACCACACACTCACACACAGACATGTTTCCAACACACAGGCTTTATATGGATGGGACAAACAACAGATGAGGAGCACCCTAAATACAAGGAGGAGAGATTGCTCCTGAGAAAGGGTGGAGTAAACCTCAAACACTTTCAGTGATAAGGGGCTTACAACAAGTTGCAGAGTAATGCATTGCACGCAGCTTTGGCATTCTAAGGGTTAAAGCAGCGAAAGAACCAAACTCGAGACGATCTCTCTCCCATTGCAGTCTCAGCGATCCCTGTGTATTTAAACCCTTTGAGTGCCAGAGGGGTATCTCATGCATTGCAAAGCAATGCATGGGATACCACTCTGGAACTCAAACAGTTAAAGTACTCCCCATCTGTTATCTGCGTGACTGTGGAACAGAAGTGTTGGCGAGGGACAGAGAATGCAGGACATGAAAGCTGTGGGTGAGGGTCCTGCGATGAGAGGAGCCTGCGGCAGGAGGCTCGATCCTGCACATGGCAGGATTTTGCCTAAATTCTCCCTACTGCTGCCCGGGGTGGGCCATGCAGGCAGAATGCCATGATGTGAAAAGGTTTCTGTCACAGAATATTGTACTTTATTTCATTTCACAAAACATGGTATTTTTACGGATACAAATTTTTCAATATTTTGAGTGTCAGAGGAGTATTTATTTAATTGCTTCACAATGCATTGGATAGCCTCTGGCACTCAAACAGTTAATCGCTAAACAGTAGTCCACGTACCACGTGCTTTCCTAACATTTAAATTGATCATATAGAACCGTGGGTCTAAAACCTGTTCTCTTCGACAACTAAATGGTCCATATGCCTTTAAAGGAGTTGTTCTCGACCCTCTCCTCAGGGATTCCTAATAGTCCATGATTTTAAGATTCCCTATTTGAGCATAGATGAGTTAATTAAATGACTGAGCCTCTGATCGACTCACCTGTGCACAAGCAGGGAAACTCTAAGATCTGGACTGTTCTGTATTCCACGAAGACGGGGTTGGAAATTGCTTTTATGTAAAACTGAATCTCGCTGTTAAAACTTGTAGCTTAATTACTAAGACTTCTAGCCTCAAAAGTTAGGAAATGTTGTATATAGTAATGCAAGAATATTACGCTGATACAGAGATACTGTCGTAGCCGTTTACTTCAATGTATAAGGTTTAAGAAAAGCCATTTTCAAAATTCACAAAATAATCCAACCCCCCCCCCCCCCCGAAAATATGTTGGGCACCCTTCTAACACTAACACACACCAAGACCCTCTAAGTGAAGAGGACAACACTTGCAATAAAGTACTGTCCAATGTCTCATGAATATTTCATAACTCATATGCAGAAAGCAATTCAGTCAGCTGTTTATAACAGTGAGACCTATAACAAAGAAATGTGAGGCGCACCTATCAAGCACGAAGAAGATAAAGTGTCTTGTTCTAAGACATGGTGGCATCTCAATGGTGCTACAACTCACGTTTTTCACTCCAATGTGCCACTGCAGAGAGGAAATTTCCATATCGGACTGGTCCTGCCCACATACAGCTCCGAAATGTCAGGCAAATCCTCTCCGCATGAGAGAGACTGCAAAACCACAGACATATACATTTCAGCCTATGTGGGCCTAGGTGTGGTGCAACTGAATCCCTCTAGGCACATGGAGGCAAGGGCCCAAGCCTGGGGTACTCTTCTACTTAGGGAAACCAAAAACAACCAATGTGAAGAGCACCTATCAAGCAGGCATGGGCCCTTGCTTCCATGTGTCTAGAGGGAATCAGCTGCACCCCACCGACTAGGCCCACATAGGCTGAAACGAAGCAGGAGGAAGTCAAGCCTGGGGTTAGAGCAGAGCTGGATCAAACATTACGGCAATCTAGGCTACTGCCTGGGGCCCACGGCCATATGAGGTGCACTGGTTGCATATGGGTCACAGACAGAGGTCCTGATATTGCTGCCACTAACATCTTGGGTCAGATGCCCTTTTTGTTTAAAGAGACCAGCATCATCCAGTTGCCCACACTTCCATTTTTACATTAAAGATACAATACCAGTAGCTGTTATCTAGCAGCACCTAATAGAGAGATGCGGGGCCCCAAATTGGCACCTTGCCTAGGGCCCTATGGAGCGCCTTAATCATCTCTGGTTTAGGGCACGAGTGGGGAGCTGCTGGTGGACTGGGGTGCAGTAGGAATGCCTTACTCCTCCCTACTGCTGCCCCTGGGTGTGTTTGGCAGAGAAGCAGGAACACCACCCATGTCTCACCATTACATAAATATAGATTTGGTCCGTTTATATACTAATCTCGCCAGTTTATTTACCAATTTATATATTATTGTACCAGGGCTCAAAATTTCCACTCGCCACTAGCCAATGGTGAGTGAAAATTCAGCCGTGGCGAGTAGAAATTCAGCCCTGGTGGGTATGTTTTGGCTTGCAGTGGCGAGTAACTTTTGAGGTCTGGCTAGTAGCAAAGGACTTAAAATTATAAGCCCTGATTGTACTGTTCAGTTTATATACAAATTCATGCAATTTACCAGTTTATATATTCGTTTACACACCATTTACCAGTTTATACATTGGTGTAGTGTTCAGTTTATATTCCAATTTGCCAGGCATATTTTCCAGTTTATATATTTATTAATTTACCAGTTTTGTACCACTTTACTGGTCAGCTTATCCATCTTGTTGGATGAGAGTACCCCATATCAATTGTGAAGCAATGTATTGGAGAGCTCACCCAAGGGATTACGTATTTTTTGGAGTTTATATCTTAAAGGCAAATGGTATTTTCTGTACTAGGAAGTGGTGGATGGGTCTGGGTCATGTGACAAATAAGGGTGTGTCCATAGGCAGGGCTAGGGACACCCTACCTGTAAATTTGGCCTTGCAAAGTAAGTTACAGGAACCTGAAAAAACAGTGCGGATATAAGAAAATGCAGCGCTGCGGATATAAGAAAAAGCAGCGCTGCGGATATAAGAAAATGCAGCTCTGCTATTTCACACGCGTATATAGAGGCCACATTCAAAGGTAAAGTACAACAATTGGGGCAAGGCAACTGCACTGTATGAGACAATTAAATTGACAACTTATTTAAATGAATTGTATAGAGGTCTCCGGTGCAATGTGAATCACTCTGTTAGAGACCGGGGCTAACGCTCAACATGAACACTTACCCCTAAACGATCTGGGGTTATATGCAGCCAACGCTATATGCGCTTAACCTTATGAACCATAACATTACAATATGCTTAGCACCTCTCTGGCACTGAAAGGATTAACCCTCTGTGTCAGAGGGGTACTCAACTCATTACTTCACAAGGTGCTGTTCAGCCATCTGGCACTCAAATGGTTAAACACCCTGTACTCCATGCAGCATCTATCTAGAGTTTCCTATGCTCAGAGGGAGCAGCTACTCCTGCTTTTTTCCAGCGCTCCCTTTGATTCTCCTGGACTGTGTGTGAATGGGCTGAGAGAAGATAACAGCCTTTATGAAGACAAGAGCAGGGTTCACCAATAAATTAAATTACTTTAGCTTTTATCAATGCAGGCAGCACAAATAATATTAAATAAATGCTCGGTTTTCTCATTTACAGTTTTAGGTGTTCACATCCTTTCAAGAATGAGAGGAGTATGTGTGTTGAACACCCATCTGGTGCTTGAAGGGTTAAAAGCCCCATTTCAATCAACTGGCGTTTTCTGAATCACTAAATTATTTGTCTCCTGCGGAATATGTATATATAAATAAATAAAAACATCTCCCCCATTATTTATTACTTTACAGAGAGGAAGTATAGGTTACCCTGACTGCTGCCATCTAATGGCGGGGACCTGCACTGAACAGCCAGGAGTTGTAGGATCTGGAAACACTGTTGTAGACATATATAGACATCTCTCTCTAAATAACTATGTCTGTAGAAGTGGTTCTCAAACCTTTTTTTGTCCAGGAAAAACGCAACACAATCTAGATTTTTCAATTGACCCTTAATAATGTATACATATTTTTTATGAAGGCCACAATTAAAGTTATACATCTTTTATATAGTTATTCTTAGGTCTTAGAATCAAAATTTAGAAATCATTTCAAACACAACATGCACATTTTTGTCAGCATCTTCATAGAAAATAAGGAGGAAACCAAAGTGGAAGTCTATGCCATAGCACTCAGGCTGTGAATCATTGGTATGGTCCTTAGGGTTTGATATATAGAATATTAATAGAGAACACATTGATA